>JAJGRW010001056.1:837190-1112752 GCA_025461045.1 Carex parvula | reverse complement strand
AGATCTAATATTTTACATAATAAGTTTGTTGGTTATAAAACATATATCATATTATATTATTATCAAAACAATAGTCACTAATTGTGTCATAGTATTATATTGTTCTATCAGAATATATAAATATATATGTATATGCAGTTTAATAAATTATTAGTATGTATATGTAGTTTAATAAATTAATTTAAGAACAAAGAGTATTTTTATTGTCGCTAGAGATGTAAACGGTCGGATACGGATAGTTACAGATACTTAAAAATCAAACCATATCCCTGATATGTTATAATTTTTCGGATACGGATACGGACAGATAATTTAAATAATTTTTTGGATTCGAATCCGGACAAAATCAGATATATCCGATCCGTTTACACTCCTAGTTTCAATACACTATGCATAAGATATGGTTCACTTTGAATTTGTCTGATCGTTCATAAATAACAACTAAACAAAAAAAAACAATAGAAGTTTCAATTTTTTTAACAATGATCATACAATTTTCCGAATAAATCAATCTCCCATTTTGTCTAAATGACACATAGATGTCCGCAGGTTAAACAAGAGAGCTGCTTCGCATATTGATCAACCGTCCCGAGCCAATTATCAAACGACAAACCAAAATTTCAGCCGAAATGTACCGAAATTGGGAACTGTTATTGTTATATCAGGAATCAGAGGTTGGTGATATGATTAGGAAAACCGGAGATGCGGAGAAATAAATAGTTTATTTATTCTTAGCATCCCCGTGCAAGAAACTACTTCCCAATAAAACGGACAATGCAACGGTTATACTTCTCTTATTTCGTGCAAATGTCCTCCTAAACCAAACCGCCCGAAAGGGTTCGAATCAGGTCCTTGCTGAATTAACCATGCAAGCGCGTACCATTTGATGTAACGGGCTAATTTCCTCCCTTCAACGACTCGCTACTGTAAGAATCTACAAAATATTATCAATCGAAGATCCGAGTGTATCGCCGCTCCCGATTCACAAAGTGGGTACTTACTTCGATCTTTACCGTTGATTATCAACGGCGCATCTACAGGTACCAGATTTTCGAATATCCTCGAGATACGCACTAAGCTACCCCGCTGCGTCACGTCGCATCTCACCACGGATCTATGGACTCCTGAACCGACTCTTGCACAGAAGTTATTTTAAGGCCCACAATTCAGCGACACGGTTCACAGAAAAGAAATCGGTCTGAACGGTCTACCGATTATAAAATTTATCTCTCCTCTTTCGTAATAATTTCTTTCTCCTCAAAGGTTTGAACCCAAGTTTACGTCCCTTTTCTCTCTAATTCTGGACCATTTCTCTCATCGCCACGGCACCACCTCATTTCTCTATCTCTCTATCTCCGAGCTCGATGGAAAACTCGAAAGAAAGCAGCGCCGGAGAGAAACCGGCCGAGCCAAACCCTAACCCTAACCCTAGCGCGGTAAATTCCGATGATTCGGCCGCCGTAGCTGCGGCGGCGGAGGTAGCTGCGCCGACGAGGAGACCGTTCACGGCCTTAAGCCAGGTCGATGCCGATCTTGCTCTTGCAAGAGTCCTCCAAGAACAGGCAAGCGATCTCCTCCCTTCTCCCCTCTTTCTATTTGCCTGTTTATTTCCTCTTAACAAATTCTTTCCCTTATATATTTTATTCAAACACAGTATCAATCAAAAGTTTACGAGAAATGTAAAACTGAATCCCTGACAACAAATTGAGGCCTGATCAGCTCAATTGCCAAAGTAGTTCACAGTACAAAATGGGAAATTAGTTATGGAAAGAAGGTTAAAAAGGAAACATTTTATTAAACGGGTTCATTTATTGAATTACGATACAATTTTATGAACACCATGCAACAGCAAACCAACAATGTTCTCCTTTTAGCGATTATAGTTTTTGGCTTTCTCAGGAGAGAGCATACCAGATGCTTAGGATGGGAGGAGACGGCAGTGAGTATAGCTCAGAGGGGGGCAGCTACGATGAGTATGAAGAAGAAGAGTTAGAGTTGGATGGAGTAGAAGAAGATGGGATCGATCATGACCATCTGATTGAAGAGGGAGAGGGAATGGACGGAAGCTATTATGGCGAAGATGCTTTTGATGCCAGTAACAACCAAGAGGTTGATGCTGGAGAATTTGAGGATGACGAGGCCTTTGCCAGGGCATTGCAGGATGCTGAGGAGAGGGAGGTCGCCGTCCGTCTCATGGCACTTGCTGGCCTCAGCGAATTTGAGTGTAATTTACAACACTATATTGTATATTATGGTAGATTATATGCAAAAGAGTATTATTTAACTGTCCTTTTTTTTCAAAATGTGCAAGTCATTAATCCAAATCAACTTAGACTAGGAAGCTGCTCTTAGATTTTTTTGAGGAAATTATTAGTGCAGTTGATTTTAATCATTTTCCTAGTGAATAGCGAAAAATATTAATTTTATAAATCGGCCATAATTACTGCCATGCTAAGCATTTTAAAACCTGTCATCTTTAGTATTGTTTTTAAATTTTTAATGCTGCAGAGCCTTGATCATATGGTGGACTTTAATTGTATTGTGTGGAGGTGCGTTAACCTTGACTAATCTGTATGTTGAATATTTCCTGTTGGTCCTTTTTGCATATAAACATTGTTTGTCATTTTGTGTTGATTGGGTTTTCAGTACTTATTGATCTGTAACTCAGTTGTCTAAGATGCATTTCTTTGTTTTTTTTTTTCTTTTTGTGCTTTAGGGCGTGCAGTTGAACCAGAGGATCATGGGAGTAACTCTCAGGTGCGAATGTTGTTGCTTTTATTTATTTACTTTTCTCTTTTCCTCCTCTGTTATATATATATATATATATTGTTCAATGCACATGCTTAATAGTAATATATTTTAATCTACTTGTGAGTATAGCTTGCTGATTATCTTAATTGTATAATTAGGAGGTTGCTTTATGATTGCTATTATTTGAATGTGTTTCACCTTTCCCTTTATTGATGTTTGAACAGATTTTTTTTGTTCCTCACTTTATAAATGAACCAACACTGAAACTCATAGATTCGTAATATGGATGATAAGCATAAATTTGTTTTAATAACGCCGAGGCTTAGAAGTTGACTTTTGCTTCTTTTTTTGTGCATTCAGGATGCATGGCAAGAGGTTGATCCGGATGAATACTCCTACGAGGTAAAAACAGACTTAATCTGTGCTTTTCAATTCAGTTTTCTTTGTTTTTCTTGGTTTTGAAATAATAATCTCATTATTTGTGGGAGTTCTTTTTTCAAAAACGAGCATCCTGTTCTATTTTCAATATAAGAACAAAAATAACCATATTATAGTCATATATAGTCCTATTAATTCCCTCTATTTGAACTATAGGAGTTGGTAGCAATAGGAGAAGTGGTTGGTACTGAGAGTCGGGGTGCCTCTGTTGATACAATTGCAGCTTTGCCTTCTGTGAACTACAAATCTCAGAATGTTCAAGGGGAAAATGCTGAACAGTATGTTCATTATTGCTTATAAGCATGTTTGTTGTGGAAAATTAACATTTTGAGAAATGAGTTTATAAAGCATGTTTGTTGTGGAATGTTAACATTTTGAGAAATGACCATATATTTTGTAGTTACCCCCATTTATGTCATCAAAATCATCATCCGAACTTTCTACCGGCATCGTACCTGTTCATGTTGCCACTTGGAATTTAACTTTAGATTTCCCACCACCAGCTCTGCTACCTCATTCCAAATTGTCTCTCTTTTCTGTCATCATAGGGACTATTTATGATATTTTTTAGTTCTTGCCTTTTACTCTTGCATCCATTTAACCTTTTGGTCTTGTTAAAAACTTTCAGGTGCGTCATTTGTCGGGTTGAATTTGAAGAGGATGAGTCACTGTCATTGCTATCATGCAAGCACATGTACCATCCCGAATGCATTAGCAAGTGGCTTCAGATTAACAAGGTTCATTCTCTTCCTAATAATTCATGTCCATTATGAATATAAACTGAGTAGAACTAGGGTGTTCTTTAGCTCATTAAGGGGCTTGGTGAGCTTCAAAATATATCAGATTAAATTCAAAAAACAAATCCAACCCGTTGAAACCGTCCTACTTCACGAATGATGCGTTTACATTTCAAAAAACAATTTTCTGAATTAGTTTTAGTATAAAGTCAAGCGAAATAAGCTTTATAAGTTCATTTTAATGCATTCATTTTCCATCCTTTTTTGACCGCTTGACTTTATACTTGATTAATTCGAAAAATTTAAGTACATTACTCGTGAAGTAGATCGGTTTCAATGGTTTGGAATTGTCGTTTGAAGCCAATCCAATAGGTTTTGAATTTAAGTTCACCATAAACTTGGTGAGCTTAAGAATACCCTAAAACTACTCATATAAATATTAAATTCATACGTGTATTTGAAAAAAAAAAAAAAAAATTGATTTTTTATACTGAGTTTCACTGACCATCTAAAACTTTTGCAGACATGTCCTATGTGCAGCACGGAAGTTTCAACCTCAGGGGACAGTAGGCAGGACTGATGCTCAGAGAAATTAATATATCGATTTCTTTCATAAACTATAGAAAAAGCAGCTTATGTTGATCTCATGAGCAGATGATTGGAATTAGTTTAGTCTCTCAGCTGTTTTTTTGTTGCTACTATTTATTCTCCAGTCTATGGATGGTGGACACTCTGTTTCAGTGATGATTTATTCAGATGCTGCTTTAATTTATTCGTGCAGATAGTTTTTCTTTTTCTTTTTCTAGTGTATTCATTTCATGCACATAATTTTATCTGGTACTTAGAATGGTAACGTTTCAGTTGTGTTCTTCTTGTCTGAGAGTGATCCGAAATTTAGCCTAGGCATTATGATGCCTAAAAAATAACAATATTAGTAGGGTGGGGATCCCTCGGTAACGAATATTTTGATAATGTTGACTATATATTTTTAAAATTAAATTATTAGTTAAAAAAAATAACTTTGTAAATATGTTATTGGATGGATGAGTTATACATTATATTTTATGCAATATGAGTGTTATTTGATATTCTATTAAAGATACTAAATATAGACATAACTTTTAAGTTGTTTCATAAAACATTAAATTTTTTATCAAATTTTATTATATTTTGATGTATTATATAAGAGGGTTCCAATACCTCATGTTTTTCATACTTCATTATGCTTTATATTTTATATCTTTGTTTTCAAAGTTCAAATGGTCGATCTGAACTCTTAATGTGATATCCATACTAATATATATTTGGGAGTGAAATTTTATAATATTTGGATTTTTTTATTATTTTTTTAGATAGGTAAAAAATCACTGTTTTTAATATAAATTGTTTTTTTTATCATTCTTAAAATTATCCGAGTTAATATGTATTCTTAATGTTGTTCATCCTGAGAAGTATTATGTCTTCGAAGATTCGAGTCCATAACCTTTTGAAGTCACTTAAGAATACCACCATTTGAGTCGCTACACTATGTGAAGACACGTTTATTTTTCGTGATTATGTTCGTTTTTCTCCTTGTTTGCGCCCCGGGAATTATGTGTTTGCCATTGATTATGTTCGTTTTTCTCCTAAGTACTTAAATCTAATATTTTGTTTGTTGCAGCGTTCTTGGTTGTTGAAGCCTTCGGGCTGCTTGAATGGTTGTAAGGGTCCTGAGGTTTTAAGTACTTCTTTGAGGTTGTACTTCTTTGATTAATTTGAATTTGATTTTGAGTTTGATTGGGATTGAATCAGCCCTGAGTATATAATTAGATGTTAAATTAATTGATTCAATCTGATTCAAATCCCTTTCATTTCCAAGTTTGAATTTTCTATAATACTAATTGATTGAAGAACATCTCATATGGTTCTTGATCGTAAAGTTATACTCAATTTGAAACGTTTGTTTCTTGTTTGGGAATCTCGATGAGCTAGCTATTCCTTTTGGTATGTTTGATTAGATTGAGAATAGGCTATTCGGAATAGCCTATTTGGTGTTTGGTTAGGTTAGAATAGTTAGAATAGTGAATTCAAACTTTTTGTCTTATTAGAATATACTATTTTTAAGAGTTTTGAAATTTGACTATTATAATAAAATAAACAATAGCTATTCTTGATTTAGTTATTCTAACTATTCTTGTTTTATAACCAAACATAACTTACTATTTGTTTGGAATTACTCGTCATCTGATATTCTTACATCTTAGTCTTTATAAACTTAGCAACACGTCCGGATTGAACAACCCCGATACAAATTTAAGAAATTAGGGAAAAAGAAGTATAATTGTGTTATCATCTTAAAAGAATGCATCGGGATGGTGCAAACGAAATCGCGAAGGAGGCTTTAAAACCATTGAGTCTTATTATAACTTCCGTAAGATACGAACATAAATGTCAAGTCTTTGAAAAGAGGTTTTTTTTTTTTGCATTTTTATATGTATTTGAAAAAAAATATTTATACTCTACGTTAAAATTAAGTTGTTTCTGTTTAAAATATTTATATTTATTATGTAATGTGTTTTTCTACTTTTCTACTTTAAATGATTATAAAAAATTTTAAGTTAAATATCTTGCCCATGTTTATTTTTATCTCTAATAAAATAAAATTGTGACGCCACAGATAATTTCATTTTCAGGTTCTTCCAAATTTGGATCTGGACTACATGCAAAATTGAACGGTGTAATACTTTCGAAATGCACAAATTATTGAGATTGGCAGAAAACAACTCTATAAACATCCGAAAACTGTAAAATATACGCTTAAGCTTAAAATTCGAACACCGTTCCGCACTACGGGTAAATTTCGCTATCGAAGCCGTAAATTTTTTTATGAAGTTTGTGACTGGATGAAGATATTATGAAAGTTTACTTTTTTTTTTATACGAAGAGAGATTCATTTACAATATTTTGTAAGTTACAATATCTTACAACAATTTAGTTTTATAATTTTAAAAGTCTAAATGATTGATTCAAACCGTTCAACATTATATCTATATTAAAATGTATATAGAGATAAAATTTTACACTTTTTTGAATTTTTTTACTAAATTGATCCAGAATTGTCTAAAAATAACAGTTTTGTAAAATACTCAATAAATAGTAAAAAATTTCAAAAAAATGTAAAATTTTATCTTCAAGTACTTTTTAATATAGATATAATGTTGAACGGTTTAGATTGACTTTTTGAATTTTTAAATTGTAAAACCGAATTGTTATAAATTGTTATAAGATGTTGTAACTTACAAATGTTGTAAGTGAATTTCTTCTCTTTTTATATATAACTACAACAAAACGATTCAATCCATCCAATTAACATGAATAGTGTCTGATTCGTGTCCATACCCGGATAATATACGTAAATATATACCATCCGTATATATAAATAAATTATCCATATTTGTATTCATTTCGTAACCGCAAAAATGATGTGAATATTGATAGGAATATGAATTTGATTTTAAATTGTAAAATAATGCGAATATTCAGATTATTTGAATATGTTATATGTGCGCAGCTGAGCGATATGTTTTTTTACGGATCAGTGGTAAATGTAGATTGGGGCCGCATCTTGAGATTCGCGCCAGATTAAATCGGACGGTTGGGATTCCTCGTTCTACACTGTCGATAGGGTACCCTACTGGGTCTGAACTCCTGACTACTTCGGGCTCTCTTCATATCAAACCCGAGTGCGAAACGAGCTAGACAGAAAGGGGAAAGAGGGTGAGAAAGGCAGAGATGTCGGGGTTTGGAGATGGATACGTGGGAACTGCGCAGGATGCCGTGAAGATACGGCGGCTCCAGAAGCAGCGAGAGGCGGAGCAGCGCAAGATTCAGGAGCTTAAGAGCAAGTCCTCCTCCGGTGGTGGCAACTCCGGCCTCCTCCAGTTCGGCTCGAGCACCTCCGAGGTATCTTAGCCCCTTTATACCCCCACCCTGAAAACCTTGTACAGCCGGAAGTGGCGCAAAAATCTGGTCTACTCCTAATTTGATAGCATCCTGTCATCATAAATTGAGAATGTAAACTAAAATAATAGTGTGAGACTAATAGCTATTCAAACTTTCATTGTTGGTTAATGCTAATATTGATTGTTTTCAGATATTAGAGACTGCGTTTAAGAAGGAAACTGTTGGTTTAGTCACAAGAGAAGAGTACGTTGAGAAGGTAGGCCTTTTCTAATTTCTGTAGACTTTAATCAGTAAACCAGCCTTTTCAATTTAACCTGAAATTTTTGTCTTGCTTTCCATGTTAGAGGGTTAATATAAGGACTAAGATCGAGGAGGAAGAGAAGGAGAAGCTTCAAAAGTTACAGCAAGAGTGAGTTATTTTTTCTCTCTCCGTCATCTACTTTATCTATGTTCGTTTAATTCCTGTAAAATATCTTTTTCCATTACTTGAAAAATTATGTTACTTTTGTGTTGTTTTGTAAAAGGGAAGAGGAGCTTGAGGCACAGAAAAGAAAAAGGAGAAGGGTGAGGGGAGATTCACGCCTCTCTTTTAATGATGACATCGAAAATGAAAGTGATGAAGAAGAAGAAGCTGATTATAGTATGCATTTCTCCTTCTATTGTTATTTCGATGTGGTACCTTTTGTAGCTATTTTAGACATGGCATACCTTTCCCTGTTGTATTTCATGACTGTACTTGTTTGCATGCTCTCGGTATGATAACTTACACACTGGTACATGCTTGTACCTCAGATCTGATTGTGAAGTACAAGCTAGTTCTGACTGGTAAACACTGATACCTATGAGTATAGTAACCCTTGCTACTAGCCCATGAGTAATATTAATTACCAGGGGCCACACCTGGTACCAATACAATACCAGCTCAAGTTGGTTGTCAACACAGGATTAGCTGTTAGCCAGATGTTTTCTCTGCTTATTTTGTCTTAAATGGTACCACAATCTTAGTTAACTGTAGATAATTATTTTAGCCAAACTATGGAACTTGTAAAAAGTAGTTGGTTTGATATGGAGCTGATCTAGTACCATTATGCCATGCTAGTATAGCAGTTGTAGTACTGCAAATAATAAGGGTTAGGAGCAGTGAACATGTAAATTTTGGCAATCTAATCTGGGCCATCAGTCATAAAAAAATATTGAGTGACTGAGATTGAGAAGGATACCACCTTTTTTAGTGTCTGCCGTGACATCTCTCTTTTTCGTTTTCACTTCCAAGTACAAGAAAAACATCTGAGTCCTCTTTCTTCGTTGTTTGATCCTGTTTGGTTCATCCCAATAGAGAAGAGAATCCTAAAAGTTCATAAATCTCCACATCTATCTCTCTAATTCTGAACCCGTGTTAGCTTGCCATGCCTCTCAATTTTTTGAAAATTTTGGTTGCTCAACCAGTCTGGTGCATATGCCCTCTCCATATATAGTTTGAAAGTTTGATCACAGAGCTCTTGGCATCTCTCTAGTTTCAATTTTCTCCTAATATGATTAATACAACATATAATTACTGGATCGTTGTGTTGATGCCCTTTTTTTGACAGATCTCCCTCTTGTAGCTGTTAATAAAGTATGTCAGTGCAATTGGAAACTTCATTTTTATTGTGGGATGTTGAAAATTTGGTGTTATTCAGAGGATTTTTTTGCTTGTTAAATAGATTGATTCAAGTGTGTACATTTTGGTGTTAGCAACGCTTATTATGTCGTCTCACTAAACGAAGTGCAACATTTTTTATCATAGTGCTCTGACAAGGTTAAGTATGGGGTCAATAAAAGGTATACATTTTATCAGGAGTTATAATCACAAAAAAAAATATATACTGCTTCCAGAGTTCCATGAGATAATTTCTAAAATTCACTTTAAGCATCATTTATAGTCAAAATAGACAAAGCCATAATACAATAACTTCACACCTAAAAAACAAGCTGCATAATTAATGCATAAATTATGGGAGAGACTTGGAGAGAGGTTGAGAGCTGGAGATGGAGAGATGATGAGAGGCAAATTGGGTCCTTATTTTGCTGGGGAAGACTGGAGAAACTGGGAGATGAAGAGTGAGATAGAGTGTCATATGAGAGGTGGATGCCTCTCAATTTCTGTCATATACCCCCTTTCTCTGATCAACAGTTCTGATTAGATTGTCAAGACTGCAATTCATATCATCAATTGATCACAAACCATCACAAAATATCGACTGAGAAGCTTTTCTGTATCCCGATTTTTTAGTTAATTTATGATAGTACAAATCACTTATTCAATCTGTCATGTAACAAATATTTAATCTTTTACAGAAGAGCACCATGAGGTTAGGAAATTAGGCCACAGTAAAGTCGGCAAAGATCCAACTGTGGAGACAAGTTTTCTACCAGATAGGTATTGTTGCTTGCAAATCACTCTTTCGTAAAGAATAAAACATGTCTCCTATCCAAAAGAGGAACCTGGGGGGAAAAAATGGTTACTCTTAGTGATTTTTTTGTGTGGGTTTTAAGCTCATTGAAAAATTTGTTGTAAGAATGATATTACAGTGAGAGAGAGGCAGAGGAGCAAGCCGAGAGGGAGCGGCTCAAGAAGCAGTGGCTGCGTGAACAAGAGCTGATCAAAAGTAACTTCATCCTCCTATATGAACTACAATTTATGTAACAAAGGATGGTTTATTTACTTTTTGTGTTTTTTTTAATATTACAGACGAGCCGCTGGAGATAACTTACAGTTATTGGGATGGAACTGGCCATAGGAGAGTTGTACAGGTTAGTATGGTTTCTGGCTCTTTGTGGGATTATTTTTTTGGGGAAATAATTTTTGACTCCAGAGGTAATTTTGCTCCAAGATCACCTACCCAATGGTATGTACCTGCAAGTGGGAACCTTGTTTGTGTCAAGTGTGAAACATTTTCAGATTTGCCCATTGGTGGGTGAACCAAGAGCGAAATCCCTCTGGTGACAGTTAGCACCCGTATTATTTTTTATGTACTGTGAATTTTACACATGCCAAGTTGGCGTTAGATATGTAATTATGCTCTATGATGCTTCATATGTGGATTTAACCTAAACTTAAGCATCATAGGTGCATAATTGTGCTCGATCAGAATTCAGTTCACCCTTAACTTACCTCCAGTTATGCAATCAACAATTAACCAATCGAATGACAAACAATAAGAATAGTCGTGACTTGGAAACAAATTTCACTGCTAGTAATGCAAAATTTGCTGTATATGTGCTAATATTAACCTTTCAAAGCTCCTATTAATTCAAATCTGTTTTCAGGTTCGCAAAGGTGACACGATTGGTGAATTTTTAAGAGGAGTTCAACAACAACTTGCACCTGAGTTCAGAGAAATTCGCACTACCTCTGTAGAAAATCTCCTCTACGTCAAAGAAGATCTCATCATCCCTCATGTATCTTCTATCTTTTTTTTATTTTCAGTTTGTTTATTGAGCATTAATTATGTTGCTGAGCCTGAGACCTAGTGAAAGAAACCGTTGATTCTTTGGCATTTCTTAGTTGCATGATGACCCCCTTTTTGTGGCCTAATCAGAACCAAAATCAACTTTGGCCGAAAGGGGAAAAAGAGAAAAGAAATAAAAACAGAAGACAATAGAAACTGTATTGGTACCTGGATACTTGACATATTAGAAACCAAGTGGGCCTGTGAGATTTTCTAACCGGTGTAATTTTGCTTAAAATATTTCAGCAACACAGCTTCTACGAGCTTATCATTAATAAAGCAAGAGGCAAAAGTGGACCGGTAATTATATTCTCGTCTTCTTTTTTTCTTACATTGTGGCCTGTTGATTTTTATCAAGTACAATGCGTTGAAGTTTCTCTATTAATGTTTTTGTACATTACAAATTAACTCATTCTGTTTTTATTTAATAAACAGTTATTCCATTTTGATGTTCATGAAGATGTGCGAACAATAGCTGATGCAACCATAGAGAAAGATGAGGTGTGTTTCAATTTGTTCTACATTTATGGGTGGACGAAATAATTTAATATTGATTAGTTCCATATATTGGTATAACTTTAGTACTTTACATCTGAACTTGTTGTCTTTATTTCTAGTCCCATGCTGGTAAGGTCGTGGAGAGGCACTGGTACGAAAAGAACAAGCATATATTTCCTGCTTCCAGATGGGAGGTTAGTTTAAGTGTCCTTTATGTAAATGTTCTTTTCATCTTTTCATTCAAAGTATTTACTCGTGTGAACTATGTGTTTCTACAGATATATGACCCGACTAAGAAATGGGAGCGTTATACAATACATGGAGATTAAACTGCAGATGGCTGCACCAAATGCCGAGAATCTCAAGTCTACCTATCTATTCGGTCTTAGTGGTTTAGAATTCAGTCTGCTAATTTTTTTGTGTTTGGCTTTGAACACCTATTTCCTCTTCTGTGCTATATAAGTTTCTTTTTGCACATTTTTTTTTTTATAATGTGTACTTTAATGTTTATGGAGCCTCTCTATTTAGGCCTGTATTTGGACAATTCTTTATTTCTGCACGTTACAACTTCGACTAACATATTATTACAGTACCGCTTGCCTATTTTTTCTTTTTTCCTATTTATGGATAAAAAAAGGAAATTGTTTCTTGGATGGGTTGTAAATGGAATGGCAATAGGATCTGCATTCCGTTTCATTGAATGTTAATATAATAACAAAATTATAAATTTTATAATAAAAATATACAATTATTATTAGATACTTATATTATAATAAAAATTCACATTTGCATGACGACGAGGTATGAATACTTGCAATACTTGATATTAATACTTTTAGACATCATCTAGTATCATATGGAAAAAATAATTAAAATTCCATAGAATTTGGTAGGTACAAACACTTGACATATGAATTATTTACACTTGCATTATGAGATAATATTTGCAATATTTGATATTAATATTTTCATATGTCATCTAGTGTTATGAAAAAATATTAAATTTTGATAGAATCTGTTAGGTACAAACACTTAACACATGAACTATTTACACTTGCATAACGATGTATAAATACTTGCACGACGAGGTATGAATATTTGCACGACGAGTTATAAATACTTGCATGACGATGAGGTATAAATACTTGCACGGCGATGAGGTATAAATACTTGCACGACGATGAGGTATAAATACTTGCACGACGACGAGGTATAAATACTTGCACGACGGACAATTCGAAAGTATGTCATCATGGATCTCATTTGAAAAAGAAAATTGTGTAGAAGACGATCGTGGTTTTAGATTCGCAAAATTCTTCACATATCGTCAGAAATATTGATGAGATTGAACGGAGAAAAAAAACTCACCTCTAAAAACGTATAAAAGATGGGTGTGTGTTGAGAGATAAAAGAAAGCTTATATGTCCAGTTTTTTTTCGAAATATTTGATATCATATGTATGAATACTTGATATATTATAGATGAGTGAGGCTACGGTGCTATGCATAGCACGGATGGGGTCCGTGCTACGGCTCAAAATTTGACTTTTCAAAATCCTAACGGTCGATCCGAACCGTCAACATGATTATAAAATGAATATGTACTTGCAAACCAAATTTTACATTTTTTCGAATTTTTTTACTATTTTTCAAAAATCATTTGATTTGAACATTCTGGACCATCCAAAAATAGCCTATCTAAAAAAATAGTAAAAAAATTCGAAAAATGTAAAATTTGGTTTGCAAGTACATATTCATTTTATAATCATGTTGAACGGTTCGGATCGACCGTTAGGATTTTGAAAAGTCAAATTTTGAGCCGTAGCACGGACCCAATCCGTGCTATGCATAGCACCGTAGCCTCACTCTATTATAGATTAATACTTGTGCGCATAGGTATCCATATTTGTACGCGCCAATTATATAATCTTTTAAATGTTAGGCAGTCTCCCAAGTAGTTAGTGGTCCCCCAGATAGTTAGTAGTTTCTTAGATAGTTAATGTCTGAGAGACAAAATGGGGGATTGTTATATGGAAGAGTTAAACGCTCTCTATTTTTAATACTTTATTTTAAAAATGCTTGTAATAAAAAAATCGGTCTGCCAAGTGGAGTCCCAACTCCCCCAAAATTTTTATTAATCGAAAGTAAAATAAAAAAATATCATTAAAGTGGATCACTTTGGCGGAAATTTCATATATAGGTAGAACGGATTGGTTTATCCCGTCTCACAGGACGTAAAATTTTAACCCGTCCAGATACTGATTTCTAATCCGCCTCCGCTCCACTAATCAAATTATCAAAACAGAAAAAAAATCAGGACGGTAAATTCGATCACGTCCGACCGCGGAAAAAAAAAGATCGGGACATTATGGATTGTCCCGTCCCTTGATCAACTTAATTTGGAAAAAAAATATGAGTAGTTGAAATTTTTTTGCTGAGTATGGTTTTCAAATGAATTGGTCGAACCATATTTTCTAAATAAATTGGTCAAATCTTGGAAACCATATTGTTTTCAACTACTCAGCAACTATATCAGAATTTGCTGGGTTTTTCTAAAAAAAATTCTAAATGAATTGAGAACCTTGGAAAACTTCAGAAAATGCATTGGTCTCAGATGAGACGGATTAACCCGTCCGTAAATTTTTTTTTTCGCTCCTTGGACAGAACGATCTATACTGTCCGTGGTTTTTTTTCTATTCGGTTAATTTGATTAGCGATGGTTAAATCAAATAAAAATGAGTTAGTGTAACAGGTTAACATGACCCGTACCGTGGAACGGAATAATCCAACCCATTCTACTTACATTTTCAAATTCTGTGGAAATGATACTTTTACCGATATGTTTTTAATTTATTTTCGATTGATAAAAATTTCGGCCCAACTCCCACCCTCTATTTTCCGTCTTCTTTTTTTACCATCGCTGCAAAGAAGTAAAATAAAAAATTGAAAACTTCAATAAAAGCCTTCTTCCGAGCTCTCTCCTTTTATTATTGTGCAGCTTGTTTCTCTCAGGACCAAAACGGATTTCTATTCTAACCTTCCCAGCCATGCGAATTAGGGTTTTCTCTGCTATCATCGCTCTCCTCCTCCTCGCCTCTCCGATCTTTCAAGGTTTAAGCTCTTATCATTGGATCCGCTAATTGCCAGTTCCTTTTATCTTTGAAAATATCTTCTTCTGGCGGGTTGTTCGATTATTTGTTCAGATCTACTTTATTATGTTCTTGCAAGTTAAGGGAAGTTGATTAGGGATCCAATTTTCTCCGTATGGTGCAATTCATGCTAGATCTGAGCCTCTGACTCTAATTGTGCGGGAATTGCATAGATCATGCAAGTTAAACACTGTACCTTTATCCATACTAGTCAGTTGTTAGTTCAGGTTATTTTGTTAATTGGTTGCTGACAATTCTCATGCCATATGTTTTTTTTGTTTTGAAAAGAGGCGATAATCGCCCTTTTGTTCATTGAAACAAAATCGTCTCATGACCCATATTATTTTCTTGTATAGAAAAGATTTATAAAGTCAGGTGCACCAATTGAATACTCTTATTGCTTTCAGATTTAGTTGGCCTATGGGCTATGGATTTATGAGTTTACTTCTTTTACTGTTCTCAAATACCTCTAAATTAGAGGCCGAATTTAGATGGAGAAAATTCATGGATTTCTCTTAGCCATTTTCAGATAGGTCCGTAGTTTTGTTGTACAATAGAAGAAAAATGTAATGCAGTTGATTCTTCAAGCTTCTATTTCTTAATTGCCCCTCGGTAGAATAAATTTAAGTCGTTTACAGAAATTACTTTCTTGCTAATTTGGATAAAATTATAACAGAACTTCTGAGAGACTCTTAATTTTTAATAGTTATTGTTTTGTTTATGTTGATGGAATTATATTCTTAAGACCTCAGTTTATTTGTTAATGCATTCTTATGCTGTCTATAAAGCTAAATTGGTAATCCTTTTGTTTACAAAATAATAATTGTATTAACTTTTTTTTTTTAAATTATCTAGTGGTGAGATGTGAGTCGGCTGAAGATGCGGCGGCAGCCGAAGTAGTCGAAGGAGGGGATCTTGGTATTGTTGGAGATGAGACTCAAGTTTCTGGTGATAGTACATATGGGCCCGCCCCTAATGTGAATACCATCTGCATTTTCCCAAAAAATCCTGGGAAAGGTAAAACTCGCCATCTTTGAGTATCTGTGACCACCATTTAGCTCGAGTAGATTTGGTAGCTTTGTTCTGTTCTGGTCTGGTATACTTATTGTTTGGTTTTTGTTCTATTTTTTTTGGGATTTGAACAAGATTCTAGACTTGAATTTCCTTCTCAAAATTTAATTTCAGATAACACTTTAGTTGTTGAATTCTGACAGTACCAGCCTGTATGATAAGCATATAGTGAAAAGAGCATCTTTTGAAATGCTTGGTATATGAATAGTTTTTCTGTGACATTGTTCCAGCTGGAGATCTTTTATATTTTTGTTTACAAAATGTTCCTAATTAGTTTTGTTTCCCTTTTTTCTAATGCAGTGGTGCCAGCCGGGGAAGATACTGAACTGCTTGTTGGTGTGCATAATGAGGGTATCTTTATCTTAATAACATTCATTTTTTTTCTATTTTGTCAATTGGCCTTGTTGACTGGGTTAGCTGAAGAATAACAAATCAAAATGTGGTGAAACCAAAAGTGCATTAGTCTTAGATAAAAGAAGTTGGCAACATATCTCAAAAAAAAAAAGGAAAGGAAAAAAAGAAGGTAGAATATATTTATCTTCGTGTACTATGACAAGGATGATACCTGTGCATCCGCACACAGGACTGCATTTCTTTGTTTTGGCCAATTAAGAAGACAGACTTGCCCTCTCTCTCTCTTTGATTTTTTTTTTTTGAAAAATACTTGCTCACAGCAAATATTTTATATCAAATAGAATTAGTTTTTTTTTCTTCTGGATTTGTGTGTAATATGATGTTATTTTCTTCAAAATGAAATGCAGGGGAATCTGCTATGCTGGTCCATGCTGTATATGCCACTCTCCACCTCCCTTTTGATCACCGCATGTCAATCCAAAATCTCACAGTTCAGGTTTGTCAGATTTTCTTCTGAACCACAGGATTTAACATTCTGTTTGAGTTCTGTACTGGTACACTCTGATAGGCAGTCATTGGCTCTTGTTTTGCCTTGTTTTTTATTCTTTTCTTTTTCTCTTTTGTTCATTTACATACTAGGGTCATGCATTCTTCGTACTTACGTATTAGTTCAATATTAGCAGAGTATTCTTGAATTCTTCGACTTAAATCAACTCCATCAACTTAAACGTGTACCTTCTTCTGTTGCAGGAAGTTGTTAATGCATCAGTTCCACCTTCTGCTCAAGCGTCCTTTGATTACAAATTCTCCGTAAGCAAATTCTTACAGGTTAGTCCTTACAGAAAATTTGTATTATTGTCACACATTGATATTGTTGGCTATACTATATATACATGTATGTATCTGAAAGTGTTTAATGTGCTTTTCTGTAGCCTGGCTCGTTTGATCTTGTTGGGTATATGCTTTATGAGATCGACCAACATCCATACCTGTCAGTCTTTTACAATGGTACTATTGAGGTGGTTGAATCAGGAGGCTTCCTCAGTGGTGAATCTGTATTCCTTATAACTCTGGGGACCGGTTTACTTGCTCTTCTCGGCTTTTGGGTTAACGGTCAGATTCATCACTTCTCCAAGGTACATTCATTCGCCATGATCCAATATCTACTTTTGTTTGTGGTGGATGTCAGTTTCAAATGTGAGACATATCAGTGAATTTTGCAAAAAAAAAAAATGGTTTTTTTTTTTTTTTAACCAAGAAGACCCGTGATCTATTCTATTGTCTTGTTTTTATAATTGAATTCCCATTTTTCTAATCAGAAAACAAAGAAGGCACCAAAGGTTGAAGTTGGTACCGGAACTTCTGAAGCTAATGTGGATGAATGGTTGGAGGTAATATTAAGTCTTTTAATTCGGAAAGTTTTTGGATTTATTATTTTTATTTCGGAAATTTAATTCTTTGGTGATATTTCAGGGAACTGCATATGCTCGATCTCTGTCCAGCACCAAGAAGGAACAGAAGAAAAAGAAATAGAGAGGAGGATGCTTTTGTTTGAATGGTTCTCTTTGTTTGTGGGTGTAAGGGAGATGTTAGTGTAGTTTTAGAAAGAGTTTTGTAACAGGTGATTAAGTTAACTTCAATTTTTATATGAGGCGTCATGAATGTTTTAATTTAATCTGTCATAATAACTAGAAATTTTTGAAGAATATTAATTTTTTTTTAGCACTGAACTCGTTTTAACATTTGAGAAGTATTATATTGAGAACGCCTTTGGTTACACTCAACTGAACCGTCTCAGTTAGTCTGTACATCATGTCTCAGTCAGCTTAAATGGAAATTTGGGGGAATACTTTAATTGTAAACGAGGATTTTAGGCAGGGGCATTGTCCCTCTTTCTCTTTGACATTGTAGCTGATACCCTAAGTAAGATACTTAGTAATGCTAAGAGGGCAGGTTTTATGAAGGGATTAGGCAATTTTAATGTAGTAGGGGATATTTTAAATCTGCATTTTACAGATGAATATCCATATTTTTCTTGAAGCGGATGATAGGATGGTTGAGGCATTTAAACTTTCGTTATCTGGTTTTGAGAACATGACAGGCCTTAAGATTAATTACCGTAAAAGTGTCATGATCTCTTTGAATTTGGATGAATCTGAGTATTCGAGACTTGCAACAAACTTTGGATGTACTATTAGTCAATTACCAATTACTTGGGTGTTTCTATTCATTGAAAATCTTAACCTGTTGATTGTTGGAATGTTTTACTTAATAAAATTGAAAAAAGATTGCAGGACTTGGAAGAGTAAGTTATTGTCTATAGGGGAGGGTTACCTTGCTTAATTATGTTAATTTAACCATACCTCTATATTGGCTAGCTTTATATAGAATGCCTGTTAGGGTTAGGAGCAATGTTTTTAAATGCGGCTTTTATGCGGTATGCGGAAGGCCACCGCATGTGTAGATTTTTATGCAAACTTATATATGCGGATTTTAAATTGAGAATTCATATATATATAAATAAGTATGCAGTAATATGCGGTAATATACGATATCATACAAACAAGTATGCGGTAATATGTAGCTGAATATGTGGTTGAAAATGCAGAACCGCATATTTGACCGAATACATGTTTTCTATTCAGATTGCAACCGAATAGGAATATGCGGCCGCATAGACCGAATTTTAATATACTGGTTAGGAGTAATATTGATAAACTTAGAAGAAGATTCTTATGGTATGGAGGAAGTTTTGTGAGGAAAAAAAATTCTTTAGTAGCTTGGAGCATATTGACAAATGAATTATTTGGGTTCGGTTCGGCGGATCAAAAATTCGTGATTCGGAAATAATTCGGGTATAATTCGAGAATGATTCGGAATTATGCGGACTGGAGATCTCAGTTAGGGGTGTTCATTGGGTCCGGTTTAGTCGGTTTGAACCGAACAGAATTAGTTCGGACCAACGGTTCGGTTTGTTCGGTTTAATGGTTCGGTTCGGTTTGCTTTTTAAAACCGAATTATAATTTCAGTTCAATTCGGTTTGAAAATTTTTAAAACCGAAATAACCGAACCGACCGAACTTTTATATATTATGAATTTCGTCCGGACCGTCCTGGTTTATTTCTTAATCAATTGCTTTAAATACTTTGGTTTATTTCTTAATATACTTATGTTTATTATAAATCAATTGTTTTAAATAAAAAAATTAATATATTTTGGTTTGAACCGAACATACCGAAATAAAACTTTGGTTCGGTTCGGTTCGGCTCGGTTGCAATGCTAAATCGGTTCGGTTCGGTTCTATTTTAGAAACCGAATAATTACTTTAGTTTGCCTAGTTCGGTTGAACCGAACCGATGAACACCCCTAATCTCAGTCTCACAATGGAGCAAAAAAAAAGAAAGTTCGGAAAAAATTCGCAAATAATTTGGAAAATACGGAAAAAGTTCGTAAAATTCGTGAATTATTCGCAAATAATTCGGTCAAAGTTCAGTCAATTGAATAATTCGACGTTCAATTCACCATCACCGAAAAATTGGAGTGTGGTCTGTTCTGATAAAATACAGGGTGGTTTAGGGGCTCTTAATTTGAATAATATGAACATTGCTTTATTAGCAAAATGTTGATATAGATTTAGTGATCATGTTGTGTTGGGTAAATGGAAAGAGATTTTAAAGGCTAAATATGGTCAGCAAGGTTATCACTATAATATATCACATTTTTGGAAGGGCGTATTCAAAATTAAATATATTGTTGAGATAGGTTTTAGAAAAGATGTTGGTGTTGTTATTGTAACTTGTAAGTGATGTTCTGGTCTGATATTTGGTTGAAAGAGTGTTCTCTAAGTACAGCTTATCCTCATCTATACTCGATTGCAAGTGATTCTGGTTTGACTGTAACTTGTGCTCTTGGTTCTGGACATTAATGTTGATTTTAGAAGTCAGTTAACAGGAGTATATAGGGGTGAATGGGGTAATTTGCAACATGAGTTAATCATTGTTCACCTATGTAGTTCTGAGAAAGATTCTTTATTTTGGAGATTGTCCAGTAGTGGCAAATTTTCAGTACACTCACTTTATTGTTGGATGGAATATGAAGGTCTTAAAAAAAACACTTTTGATACTATTTGGAAGGTCAAAATTCCCTTGAAAATTAGGATTTTTCAATAGTTAGTTAAACAAAAGAAACTGCTGACTAGGGTTAATTTGAGTAAAAAATGGTGGCAAGGTTATGTAGGATGTCCTTTTTGTGGGGAATCAGAAACAGTAGATTATTTATTTGTGCAGTGTTCTTTTGCCAAGACTATATGGAACTGGATTGCTGAGTATAAATAATAACTTTGAATTTGAGATTGACACTATTGAAGAATTGTGGTATATTTATACTTTAATTCCTTTGAAAAACAAATTATTGATTGAACTTGTTAGGGGTGCAGTACTATGTATTTTATAGTTAATTAGGAATAAACTGTGCTTTAAAGAGGTTAGAACTAAATTTAAAGCTTTACGATCTAATATTATCTTTGGCCAAGTTTGGGATAACTTCTAGAGGAAGTGGTTCTACTCTACTCTCTCTTTAGTCTTACCTCCTGATGTACTTCATCTTCCTATGCTTTGTGATGAATTGCTTTTACATGAGGAGATAGTGGTTGGAACAATGCAGGAGGATCAGCTTCTTATTGTTGGTTTAGGCCAAAACCTAATTGATGAAGATTAGGATACTGGCATAGCCACAACAGTATCAAAATGCTTAATTGGTAGGATAGATCATGCTTTGGCAGTTGCTGGTTTTTGAATGTGATTTACTTTCATATTTTAGGTTTAGTATTTGATGTAGAAAACTTAGTATTTTGATGTAATATTTGGTGTTTGGTGAACTGGATAGGTGTCTGATGTAAGGTTCTGTTGTTTTAATGAAATCGGTGGAGTAGTCCACTTTTAATTAAAAAAAGAATTCTAAACGCCTTTGGTTACATCGATTTTTTTGTCCATTCTTCTACAGAGTGCAGAGAGATGGTGTCAAAGTACTTGGATGATCATGAAACGGAAAATTGTTTCCAATATCGTTGAACTTTTTATACTGTTCTTTTTCTTTGAAAAAAAACAGTACTATATGTACTCTTACTTTGATCGAATTACTACCAACTAGATTGTATTTAATGCAAGTTTGTTGTTGAATTTATAAATTTTCGAATTACTGCACTCGCTCTCCTCCTCACTCTGATCTTTCAAGGTTTACCATTTTGTACGGATAATTGCCATTAGGGTTGAAAACGGATCGAAAAATGATATAATCATATTCGTATCCATTTTTATTTTTCGAATACAGATGCAGAACTAATATTAGACATATATGAATACGGATTGAATTGGATATTTATTAAAAAAGATATGATATTATTAAAAAAAAAACTAAAGTTCATAATATTTATCTAATTATAATGGTGAATAATATATATTAAACTACTAGTATCGTACCCTTGCTTTGCAACGAAGGCATATTATAAGAAAAAAAATTCTCGTACAATATGATATCTCTCTTATAATAAGCATGTAGATTGGTGAAAACATTTTATTTTAGTATTCTAGCATTAAAAATGAACATGCAATAAACTTAATTGTTGATTAGTTGTTTTAGACACTACAGATATAAGATAAATAACTTATGAAATTATTTTAGGTCTACCAAACGGTTACACAAAGATCTTATAGACACCATCCATTGATATAATTTCAATATTAAAAAAACCATGTAGCGTGTATTTTTCGTAGTTTTAAATATGTAAGTATTATATGTTTCCAAGATAAATTCTCTACGTACTAAGATACAACAATATTTTTATTTAAATCGATAGTATCCTTTTGTAATTTATAAATGATACATAATAAAATATATCTAAAAGCATTTATTACTAAGCGTCAGATCAAAATTGAACGGTTGTTTAAATTATGCAATCCAAAAATTATATCAATTATTACTTATTATTGAAAGGTTGTTTAAAATTCTACAATTCAAAAATTGACGGTTGTTTTAAATAGAATTTATTATTATTTTATAGAACCTACTAAGTTCATTTAAATAGCCAATCAATTATCAATCAATTTAAAAGTTTCTTAAATGATATTTAAAAAATAGAAAGAAATCATGACCAATATGAAAATCAAGTATTAGACAATCAAATAAGTTTGACAAGTACGTGTGGTGAGTACGTGTCTAAATAAATTTAGACTTCTACACATAGAAAAACATAAAAAAAAAAAAGATGCATATAATCAAAATAATGCATACTATTTGATTGGAGGGATGATATTCAATCTGAAATATCATCTTTTAATCACAGTCATTGGCGGATCAGGATATCTATGTGTTTAATATAAGAATAGAGATATGGAGTAGAACTAGGGTGTTCTTAAGTTCATCAAGCCTCTTTGTGAACTTAACTCTAAAATCTATCGAATTGACTTCAAATGACGAATCCGAACCGTTGAAACCCATATACCTTACGAGTGATGCGTCTATATGCAAAAATTTAAAATTTAAAATTAATTTGTATAGAGTCAAGTAGTCAAAATACATTCAGAAAATGAATGCATTAAAATTAATTTATAAATCTTCTAATTTTGACTACTTGATTTTATACTTAATGAATTCAAAAGTTTAAATTTTTGCATGTTCACGCATCACTCGTAAGATAGATGAATTTTAACTGTTCAGATTTGTCGTTTGAAGCCGATCCGTAGGTTTTAGAGTTGAGTTCACAAAGAAGCTTGGTGAACTTAAGAACACCCTAGTTTTACTCGGAGATATGATATATATCTACTATTCATATACCGATAATTAAAATTTAAAATCGTATCCATATCCGCAGTATCGGATATCCGTGTCTAATTTACGAATACAAATCAGATATTTATCCGCTCCATTTTCACCCCTAATTGCCATTCTTTTATATTTGAAACTCTCCTCTTTTTTCTTTTATTCATTTATATATATGTTCAGCTCTAATTTATTATGTGTTTGCAAGCAGAGGTGCTATTGATGTCACATTGGAACCTCTTAATTGTGCACAAAGTGCATAGATCATGTCTCTACTAGTCAGTTGTTAATAGTTAGGTTCTTTCATTGTATAAAGAGGATTTCTAAATTTGTTGAATATATCATGTCTGTACCACTAGTCAAGTAGTCATGAATTGAATACGCTTTTGAGTTTCTCTTGTACTATGTAAAGTAGGGCGGCTAAAAAAGCTCGTAGTTTGTGATTTGATTGACTTTGACTCGGAAAAAAAATTTGTAATTAACTCGTTTGATTGAAGTTCGTTCTGAAACTGGGTATAGTTCGTTCGACATTGGTTCGCGAACTATTTAGATTCAAATTTCAAATTAACATGCACTTTTCAAATTATAGCAACGCCAGTGGCTCAGTGCAAAATCAAGGTTTCATTTCAAATAAGTACAAATAGGTACTTGATATGATCAGATAAGATCCAATGCAATGCTTAGTTTAAGCTATTCAATTTTCAAAAAATAACTAAGGGCGGTAGGGCTGTCAATAAAAGCTCGTAGTTCGTGATTCGATTGATTTCGATTTAAGAAAAAATTTACAATTAACTCGTTCAATTGAAATTTATTCTGAAACAAATCAAATCAGTTCGGTTCGAATCTTATTCTAACTCAAACTCAAACTAAAATAAAGTTTGATTTGGTTTGATTCGTTTGCAGCAGTACAAGTAAATAGACTCTCGATATCGGAATTTCGAGCAACTATTTATTTATTTTTATAAAAACTGTAGGCTGCACAAAATCCGATATGCAAATGATTTCTGAGCAGAATAAGTACTGTCCCGCTTGTACTATTTGTTCTTAAACTGGATTCATATAATACTAGACTAGCACATGCTGGAGAATTTTTTATTGGTAGTAATTAATAGAAAAGAATATAAACAAACAGTAAGAGTACAGTAATATTTATATTGGTAGTAAGATCGGTAGGAATTCTACCGATCGAAAAAATAAAAAGTTTGGATCGGTTTGAGTTTTACCGATCGAAACCAGTTTTTTTCTTTTTTCCTTTTAATTTTTTCTAGTAAGATATTTTTTTTTTACAAAAATAGATAAAGTACCTTAAAATTTAGATATCAAAACATTCTATCTATTTTTTTAAAAAAATTTCATATTTTACTAAAAATTAAATATAAAAATTCTCTCTATCTATATATCAGATTAAAAAAAAATAGTTCCGATCGATAGAACTCTTACTGATTTTACCACCAATATAAATATTAATGTAATCTTACCATTTGTCTCTCTTATTTTCTACTAATTACTACCAATAAAAATTCCCCACATGCTGCTAGGAGATGCTGGCCATGTTCTCAATCTGTCCTGTCTACATGTAGATTTAGATCAGACTTCACCGGTATATACAAAATAGAACTGTTTAGAAATTTATTTATTGCATTTGTTCCACATCTGGTGTGAAGCATAGTGACATAATTCGCGTATAATTTGTTTTTTTGACATAACCGAATTGAACTCCGAATAAAACGCAGAAAAACATATAATACGTTTTATTCGCGAATAAAACACGTATAAAACGCGAGTTGACGAATTATTCGCGATAAAAATGTGAAAAAAACACGAAATTTTTTTTTTACAGTTTTTTTGGGTTTTTTTTTTTTTTTTTTTTGCTTCCTTATTGTACCGAATATTTCCGAATTATACCTGAATTATACCGGAATCATGAATTTTTGACCTCGCCAAACCGAACCCGAACTTTTAATTTGTCACTATGGTGTGAAGAAGAAATAGCTGCACATGAGATGGGATGTGCAAACAATCGTTTTGGAGAAAAACAAAAAAAAACGATATTTGTATTATTATATAAAATTTGTCGTCTGTCTTCAGAGGCGGAAGGTAATAAAATTAAAAGGATGCTAAGTCACTCTAATAAATTAAAAATTTGTAATTTTATCCACTAAATTTTATAATTTTTATATATATTAATACTTTCAGTCTTCTTTATAAAATAAAATTATACTATATTTTATTTTCTAACCCTTCTCATTTCAATTTTTTTATTCCGGGTCGTCTTAACCTAAATGCATACAGATATCCATCTAAATCTTCGAAAATGACAACAACAAAAAATCAAAGAAAATTCCCAGTAAAACAAAATGCAGTCTGAATTAAGATGCATTACCAAATCCTTAGGCCCTGTTCGGCGGCCTGCTAAGGAATAGGAGTAGGAATAGGAATAGGAATTAAAAATTTTGAACTACTTTTTACTGTTACCGTGGGAAAAAAAAATTCACTCAAGAGTCAATTTTTTTTTCCCACGGCAACAGTGCCGTTGCCGAACGGGCCCTTAGCGTGTGCCTCTCTGTGTATATGATATGCAATAAATAGGCAAACTAACAAAGGAATATCATATTTCTATGTACTGGTACATAAAAGTAGGTAACCCGACAAATAAGAGTATCATTAAATTGAGACATTTATTTCCCTTTCTTGTTTAGGAAATAAAATTTAGAGCTCCGAAATATTTTATGGCATTCGTTTTTTTAATTTATTGGGTTTGTAGAATTATAAAAAATTTAGGAATTCGTATTATAAAAAAATTTCTAATTTTAAAATGTACAATCACGATATAATAAATTAATTATGACGAAATATTGTGAGAATTCACATCTAAATTTTAATCCGGAATTTAGAAAAATCCGCCCATTCTCAAATATTTATACCCACATAAAGTTACAATGTGTGTGATGTTATGAAACATAGTAACAGTAAAAGTAAGGTGTAAAAATCCGTAGAAGGTTAGCAAATTAGGACCATGCAATTGATTTTAATCTAGATCGAAGTTCATATTTTTTTTTATAAGATGAGTGGCTCTAAGGCCTACTAACAATTTCATTAATAAAAAAATGTATTTATAATGATCTAAGTGACTCTAATTTATAGATTTATGTTTTTATTCTTACAAAATCTTTTAAATTACTCAAAATTACTCTAATCATTCTTAATCACCATCTAAATTTCTAGATTTACTCTTTTAATCCTACTTATAATCACTCATAATCACCTTAATACCTTAATCTCCATTTCGCTCGACAACCGGATCCGTTCTTTCAACCGTCGCCGCACTCCGATGACTGAATCTGCTCACCGTCGCACTCCAATCGAAATAAGACTCAACGCTCCAAACTTCGATGATACTGTGCTCTCGACTCTAGTTGGCTACTTGGCTCTAATCCCTCATCTCTCTCTCATTTTTCTCATCGCTCTAAGAGGTAAATCAACTAATACAACTCGAGATGTTCATAACTTTATATTCATCTAAGTGTAACAATGATCAATAATCACGGTCAATCAACTAATTATTGATTATAATCATAGCGGTATCCCCTAAAAAAAAGAGATGTAATGAAATTAAATTGAGAATAACGGTTGTTTGCATTCAGTCATCCCCTCGGACAACGGGCCAATCACGATTTGCAGCCCAATAGAATCGAGGTCAATTTGGGTCCGATGTCCATCGGACTCAAAGTTAGTTCGATGGGTTCGATGACCGTCCGATCTGCTTTAAGATTTGCGTTCGCAACTTTTTCGTCTGCTTTAAAATTTCCGCGCATGAATCTTAAAGTAGATCGGACGGTCTCCAAACCTATCGGACCCAAGCTGCTCTCAATAGAATCACTATTGATTTGACAAAAACGTGAATTTTGTTGAAATTTATTGATTCGGTACCTACCAAATTGTGTAATTTTAAGTTCGCTTTCCATAATTTACTCTGAAAAAAAAATATTAATTAACGAATCATTATAATAAGATAAATCTTAAAAATATATGCATAAACAAACTTTGATAATAATATCTTTACAAGTACCTCAAGTTTTAAAACCATTTAGATCTCAAAATCATATAGATTTGTCTTGGAAGAGTGAATTAAGTTATAACAAATCCATATAAAAAAATTCTGGGTTATCATATAAATAATGTGACAAAACTAAATGATAGTAATTATTCTTCTATATTTATAATTGAAACACTATTTGTTGTTCAAAAAAAATATTTTGTAATTAATTAAAAATATAAATCATATATGCAACGAACCTGATCAGACAAAGCTCGTAGAAGAGGAAGTCGCACAAACAATCGAACAATTTGAACTAATTTCAAGAAATCAGATCTTGAGTAGAAAAGAACAGTAAAATAGAACGAGAGATAGAACTAGAAATTTCTTATTCAATTTTCTGATGCCTCTAATCGGTTACAAATGATGCCTATTTATAGGCTAAGCTGAGAAGAAAAGAAATTACAAGTTTTGCTGATCGGAATAACAACTTCTTATTTATCGTAACAAACTCAAAATGGAAGTAAATGGAGATCTCCCTGCTCTCCTAAACAACTCTTTATTTCTTTAACTGGAGAACTCCAATTCTGTTTTTACAGACCCCACCTGACAGTTTTCTCTAAAAGAAATTTTAACTGGATCGTTGCAATCCTTCCCCCTTGAGAGATAGCTCGCCCTCGAGCTTGTATCTCCTGTAGTCACGCCATATTTGGATGTCCCTCGGTTCATTGAAGCCATTAGTTTCACCAGGGAATGGATTAAACCCCAAGCAACTTGACCACTCTTCTTCAACTGGCCACCACTCATCTCCATCTAAATGGAACAGGCGTACAATTAACTTGTTTGGGTCACCCTTCTTCGTGCTAACCTCAGGCACCTGCTCACAAACCTTTACCTCTGCTACTTTCTCTCCAACCTTCAATTGAACCGGGTTGCCATTGTGTTTCAAATCGAGAGTTCCCTTCCTCAAATCTATATGCACAGGACTAACTTCAGCTAGCCAATCTAAGCCCAATATCATATCGTACCCACGTACCTCTAATAATCTGAAATTTGCTTCTAGTTCTTGCTTTTGGAGCTCAAATTTCTGGTTTTCGCACATGGATTTGCTGCGAAGTTCCTCATTACCTGCAGTCATCACTCTGAGAGGGTTCGATGGGGTGACATGAAGATTCAATCTGTGAGCAATTTTGGGGTTGAGGAAGGAGTGGGTGCTCCCAGAATCGATTAAAGCCGTGATGGGCATGAGATTGATACTTCCCGCAATTCTGACGCCGTTGGTAGAGGAATTACTAGGATCACAAACTGCTATGCTTGCCTCCTGCTCACCATATTCTTCTGCATACTCGAGCTCCAATTGCTTATACCCTTCTTGATCAGTGAGGAGGTGGATTGCTTGTCTGTTACACTTGTGACCTGGGAAAAACTTCTCATTGCATTTAAAACACAACCCCTTAACTCGCTTTTCTTCAATTGAGAGTGTGCCTTGAGGATTGATGAGGTATTTGGTACTGTGGGATGTTGCCTCTCTCAAATTCCTTCTTTGTTCTTGATTGTTACCCATATCATAACCAATTTGAGCTCGATTTGGGAACACTCCTCTTGAGTTGGTGCCGAACGACAGCTCAATCTGCCTAGCAATCTGAAATGCATCATCAAGTGTGAGAGGGTTGAACAAACCGATAGTATTCTGGATCTCCTCTCTCAACCCGCCTATGAAGCTTTCTTTATAGAAAATCTCACTGATAATCCCGACTTGGCTAATTAAGCGCGCCTTTGCTCTTAAGAAATTCTTGATGTACTCATCTACTCCTTCTTGCTGATGAATCTTCTTGAATTCAGCTACTGGATTTGCATTAACCTTGGCAAAGTACTTCAACACCTCTTCTACAAGGATCGGCCATGGTGGAGTTGGTTTGGCAACCTTGTAGCTTCTGTACCACTCCTTCGCATCACCTGAGAAGTGCATTGTCGCCATTCGCACTTTATAGATCTCAGCGGTCTGATAAACATCAAAGAAGAAGTCGCATTCTTCAATCCAGTCGTGTGGATTCTCGCCCGAGAAGACTGGAAAGTCGATACGAGGAGGATTAAGCCTTGGATTCGCTGGATGCTCGTGCTGTCTGTAATCGCGACCTCGCCTTGTTTCTTCCTCAGCTTCTCCAGTTGGCTGAGTTGCAAATTTTTCTCTGAACAATCGCGTGAGCTCTCCAAGCTGCTGATTGACTTGAGCGAATTGCTGCACATTGTGAGCTTCCTGTTGAGCAAGCCGATTGCTCACTTCACGCCATGAAGACTCTGACTTGGTGAAGCGATCGCTCAATGTCGCCAATTCGAGAGACAGATCTTCTGCATTTGAGGAGTTTCGAGTCTTTCCTGCCATTGCCGATCTTTGTGACTTCTTGGAATGATGTTTTCCCAGATTGAATTCAACCTGGCTCTGATACCACTTGCAACGAATCTGATCAGACAAAGCTCGTAGAAGAGGAAGTCGCACAAACAATCGAACAATTTGAACTAATTTCAAGAAATCAGATCTTGAGTAGAAAAGAACAGTAAAATAGAACGAGAGATAGAACTAGAAATTTCTTATTCAATTTTCTGATGCCTCTAATCGGTTACAAATGATGCCTATTTATAGGCTAAGCTGAGAAGAAAAGAAATTACAAGTTTTGCTGATCGGAATAACAACTTCTTATTTATCGTAACAAACTCAAAATGGAAGTAAATGGAGATCTCCCTGCTCTCCTAAACAACTCTTTATTTCTTTAACTGGAGAACTCCAATTCTGTTTTTACAGACCCCACCTGACAGTTTTCTCTAAAAGAAATTTTAACTGGATCGTTGCAATATAACTAATGTTGAAATTTACATCTAATGCCTTCACTTAGAAACTTATTCTGTTTGGGTTTTTGTTGCTTGTGCATGCAAATTTGATGTTATCTAAGCTTTCTTAGTAGGATGTGATAAAAACTACCTCAGTTTTTTTTGATAGACCAAGTAGATGTAGTAGTTCTCTATGTTTTGTAATGGTATCGGAGATCTGGTACACCAACAAACTGTGTAATGGTTTCAGTTAAATAAAATTGGAGGAAACTCTCCCACTTTCTTAAACCAAAAAAAAAAAAAAAGTAAAGTCAGAAGGGAAAAAGTTTCTAACGATAAGTCGATACCACACTGGTGGCAATTTCTGTTGTTTTTGCAATTATTTCAGACGTATCAAAGGATTTTGATTTCTTTTGGTTTAAAATGCCGAGCACGTGCCAACGTGTCAGATATTTTTGACAACGTATTACAAAATTATTCTTACAAGATGTCAGTAAATCGAGGCAAAACGTTATTTCTCGATCAAACACAAGGAAATAAGAGCTGCTAGCGGGGTCCTCTACGTACCATGATTAGAACCATCACGACGCGGCGATAATTCAGCTAAGCCGTCCGTTTCTCCAGATCAATCCATCGGGTTTCCGCGTCTAAAAAATCCAAACCACGACTGGGATCTGATCCTTTGTTTTCTTATCTAAATAGCCTTTCGTGTGAAGTGGCGACAAGATCCTAATATGAAGAAGCCTGAATATTATAGTTTAAGAAGTTTATAACAGTACCGTGCACAATTTTTTTTCTAAAGTATTAATACATATGCAATGAAGTATTATATATGTGAGGTGAACAATTTATACGTAAATAATTGTTTTCTCAACTAAATATTCCAAACGTATATGGACCTATAAATACCTGTGGGGACCACTCAAACTACATGGGGAGACCATACACGTTTTTAGAGATGAATTTCTCCATTCAATCTCATTCATATTTCTGACGATCTGTGAGAAATTTTGCGAATCTAAAATCACGAACGTCTTCTACGTAATTTTTGTTTTCAAATGAGATTCATGACGACGCATTTTTGGACTCATCTCCGCACAGTATTTATACATCGGTGTACAAGTATTTAATCCTATAATTATAAGTATTTTTTACATATGACACTAGATGACGTCTGAAAATATTAATATCAAGTACTTGTGCAGAGTATTTATACATATATGGTCAACTATTTTTGTTAGAGGAATGTTGACGCGGGAACGAATGGGTAAGGTTGATGCGGTGATACGGGGTCCACACTACTTAATTAGAGGAAGGTTGATGCGGGGACGATTAGGAGACTGGAAAAGGGATGATAATAACAAATTACGCATCAAAGTATTAATATCTTATTTTTCAAGTGTCAATATCTTATCTTCCAAGTATTTATATCTATGAAAGTTGACACGAGAATGAGTACAGAAACTGAGAAAGAGAACCATATAATTAGTAGAGATCACAGAGGAAGAGTGTTGCAGAAATTTTAGAATAATAATTAGTGAGAACCATATAATATATTTTTAAAATAAAAATTAGTGAGATCATATAATTAGTAGAGATTATAGTGCATAATTTCTCTGATGCACATTAAAAGTACCGAGCAATCCGTTATCTACTTTTAGTCTTTGTAAAATTTAATCTTTGATGAATATAAATTGTTTATCCTTCACAAATAAAAGATACATTTCTCCAGTGAAATATCAATTATCAGGGTTACATCCGTTAAAAACAAAATTATCTCCACGTCACTTTCCTTTGTAAATCCAACGGCTTAAATTATCGCATTCAAAAGGCAGTACCCGATTGGATTGGATTGGCTTGGTGACGTTTCAAGTAGTATAGAATCTTCCATTGGAAGTTGAAATGGAGGGCAGCAGAAAAGTAACAAAAGAAGAGTAGAACTAGGGTGCTCCTAAGCTCACCAAGCCCTTCCGTGAGCGCGACTCTAAAACCTATCAAATTGACTTCAAACGACATTTCTAAACCGTTAGATATTCAATCTATATTAAAATGTGCTTGGAGACCAAATTTTACATTTTTTGAAATTTTTTTACTATTTATTAAGATGGTTTGAAAATCGCGGTTTTTCCAATGGTGCAGAATTTTAATAAAAACAGCGATTTTGCAAACCATCTTAATAAATAGTAAAAAAATTCCAAAAAATGTAAAATTTGGTCTCCAAGCACATTTTAATATAGATTGAACATCTAACGGTTTGAAAATGTCGTTTGAAGTCAATTTGATAGGTTTTAGAGTCGCGCTCACGAAGGGCTTGGTGAGCTTAGGAGCACCCTAGTTGTACTCACAAAAGAAACCTTTTTTTTTTTTGATGAAACAAAAGATACCTTTCTCCAGTGAATATATCATGGATACGTCCGTTCAAAATAAAACGTCTTGAGGAGTACAGAAACTTCCATTGGAAGTTGAAATGGAGGGCAGCAGAAAAGTAATAAAAATCTTCCAAAATTGGGCCCATGTGGCACCAGCATAAAGAATTCGCATCCTCCGAGTTATCTCAAATAATACCGGTCCCAAGCGCCATCCGGCCCATCCCCGATTAGGCCTGGCGCTATCCCCAAAGATTGGGTTACTTTAGGGGATCCGGACCCTAGGCACCAGACCTCAACCAGAAACTTAACCCAACACAAACCCTGGTTAATCTGTCCTCTTCGATCCACGCCACGTGTCAACAATAGATGCTCAGGATAAACCGCCCTTCTGAAAGAAAACCTCTCTATAAGTTCCACCCAACCCTCATCTTCCCTAATCAACAAAGACCAAAAAACAAAAATCTCGTTCGAACACTAGATCGGTACCTCACCTCTCAGAAATGGCAAACCCTAAAGTTTTCTTCGATATGAAGGTCGGTGGCGCTCCGTCGGGTCGGATCGTGATAGAACTGTTTGCTGACACTGTTCCAAAAACCGCTGAGAACTTCAGAGCTCTCTGCACTGGCGAGAAAGGCATTGGGAAATCAGGCAAGCCTCTGCACTTCAAGGGCTCCGTGTTCCACCGCGTGATCCCTGGCTTCATGTGCCAGGGTGGTGACTTTACCCGCGGTAACGGCACCGGTGGCGAGTCAATCTACGGAGAGAAGTTTGCAGATGAGAATTTCATTCACAAACACACCGGACCGGGTATCCTGTCCATGGCTAATTCTGGTAAGAACACAAACGGATCTCAGTTCTTCATCTGCACTGCGAAAACTGAATGGCTCGATGGGAAGCACGTGGTCTTCGGCAAAGTGGTGGAGGGAATGGATGTGGTGAAGGCGATTGAGACTGTGGGGAGTCAGAGTGGGAAAACCTCAAAGCCTGTTGAAGTTGCTGACTGCGGTCAGATATGATAGATCTGTTTGATTTAATGCCAAGCTTGAGTGTAGCACCTGTAGTGGAAGGTTTAATAGTGCTTGAATAATTGTGGGTTTAAGCTGGGATTTACTTGGTGTTTATGTTTTAATCTGTCTTGTCTGATGTCGTGCCTGTTGTTTCGGGTTTGAACTTCTACCTCTGGTTCCTGTTTTTTAGTTCGGTTCTTTTGAGTCGGTTTTGTCTGATCTGCTTGGTTCTGAGGAATGAATAAAAAATATTAGCGTTTCATTCCTGCTAAAAAATAAAATCTTGTTACGTGAATTGCTGGATTTGCTCTTTTTTTTTTTTTGTTATATTACATAGTTAATTTTTTTGAACTGATTTTAATCTTTCGTGGGGACTAGCGACGAGGGGATCCTAATATGAAGACGCCTAATGCACGGTTGATGCACAGAAAAATGCACCGAGCCACCGAGCATCAATTTTCTAATTTTAGTCAACTTCGTACTATTTAATCTTTCATAAATATAAATGGTTGTCATTCACAAACAAAATGTATACTTTGGAGTAGGTCCGATGGAGAAAGGACTCGATGTTCATTGGATTTATTTTTGGATCCAATGTGCTCCAAGCCGTTCGATTCATTTTATGATTCGTGCGTATGATAATTGACGTAAGTATGCATGAATATTAAAGTCAAAGCATAGATCTTAAAGCGCATCTGACGGTTTCGGACGGTTTTGGAGTTCAGCGAACCAGGTCTAATGTGTATCAGATTTACTCCAAGGTAAGAGAAAGGAGTAGATCGATGCCATTGGATCTACTTTTGGGTCTAATAGACTCCATAACTGTCCGATTCATTTTAAGATGCGTGTGCACGATAATTGATATAAGTATGCGCGAATATTAAAATTAAAGCATAGATCTTAAAGAGCATCGGATGGTTCGCACCTACTTCAGAGTAAGTCTAATACCCAGTAGACCTACTTTCGGCTCGGTGACGTCTTGAGACCGTGGAAATTTTTTATTGGTAGTAATTAACAGAAAATAAAAAAGAGAAACAGTAAGAGTACAGTAATATTTATATTGGTAGTAAGATCGGTAGGAATTCTACTGATCGTAAAAAGTAAAAAGTTTCGAACGGTATGAATTCCACCGATCTTAAAAATAAAAAAGTTTCAAACGGTACGAATTCCACCGATCCTAACTCATATTATTTAACGGATGGCCTTATTCAATTGTTTCAATCGGTACAATTCAGACCGATACAAAACGATAGGAGTATTTTAATTATATCTTACGTCTCCTCTTATATAAAGAAAAATAAAAAAATGCTTCGAAGTTAAGATCGGTAATACTCATTACCGATCTGAATTGTAGCAAAAATAAAAAAATGCTTCAAAGTCTGTAGTGTTGCGGTGGACAAATTAAAAAAAAAATAAGAAAAGGGTTAGGATCAGTGGAATTCAGAGGCGGACCCACTATAGCCCGGGGGGGGGGGGGGCAGCTGCCCCCTCTGGATTTTCAAAAACAGTGGAAAAAATAGGCCCATTTTGATTTTGCCCTCCCTGAATTTTAAATTGCTCCCCAGACTCCAAAATAACTAGACTGCTGAAGTCCGAAATGGAGAAATAGCTGGACTGCTGGAGCCCAAAACGAATTCTTGCTGAGCCCAAAATTAAAAGTAAAAAATTAAAAGGGAAATAGGCAAATAGATGGGCTGCGGCTTGTCGCTGGGGCTTGCCCAAAACAAATTCTTTGGGCTGCGGCTTGCCTTGCCATTTGTAGCAGAAAACACAAAAAGCTAATTAAAAACCTAACTTAGATGAATTGATTACCTCTCTGCCTCTCTCACTTGCGCAAAAATCAAAATAGCCAGAAGCAGCCCCTGTTCCTCCTCTCTGATTTGCGGTAGCGACAAAAATTAAAATAAAAAAAAGATTGGATGTTTGGAACAATTCTCTCACCAGAAGCACGCCACGCCTACTCGAAGTCCGAACTTGCGAATCTCATGTAAATTTTGCTCTTCTCTAATTTTGTAAATGGTTTTGAACTTTACTCGAATTTCTTGAATTACTTGAATTCTAATTGACTAATTTACTTGAATTCATTGAATAGTGATAAATTGATTTCAACCCTAATTTATTGAATTAGAATTGGAACCCTAATTACTAGAATTTTTTTCTTCAAATTTGTAGAGTAGAAGAAATGGACAGGTTCTATCAGAGGGTACTCAATTGGTTAATGGATTTAAACCCGATTCAATATTTTTTTGCCCCCTCTGAAGAAAATTCTGGATCCGCCCCTGGTGGAATTCGTTCCGTTTGAAACTTTTGGATTTTAAGATCGGTGGAATTCATACCGTTTGAAACTTTTTAATTTTTATGATCAGTAAAATTCTTACCGATCTTACTACCAATATAAATATTGCTGTACTCTTACTGTTTCTCTTTCTTATTTTCTGTTAATTACTACCAATAAAAAATTTCCATTTTGTTCCCGAGCATCATATTTAATTCACTTTCAAAAGGCAGTTCCCAATTGGATCGGCTTGGTGACGCTGAAGACCGAAATTTTTATTTTTACCATTCCAAAAGGATGAATTAAATAACTATGATTTCTCCATAATTTCATTTTTAACACAACTACAATCTTAGATGGCGGATACAAAAAGTTATTCGCCATGTGGTGGACAATATATATTTTTTTTTTCTAACAGAATATATTTTATTGTTTTTTAGTTTATTTGTGTGAAGAATAATGGATTTGAGTATATTCCTTTGTTTTTTTTTCATAATACTATATAATTGTTTTAAAGTATATATGTTTTTGAAAATTATATCGTATAATTAAAAAGTTATGGAGAAATCTAAATTAAAATAAATTATTGTAAACATTCCAACACAATTTGTAAAATATAGAAAACATTCATACAACAATAATATATAAAAACAATATTCTTAACAATACCACACAAACATCCAATAAACCTAAAAAATAGAATTCAACTCCTAAACGAAGCATTCAAATCCATTGCATTTCAACCTGTAAAATTGGAAAAAAAAAAAAGTATTGTTAAATCTAAATTGTTTCAATAAATTTTTTAAAGTTGAAATTGAATAAAATAAATAGTATATCAACCTTGAGCATCTCGAGCAGCTTTGGCGCGCATTGTTTGTCTGTTGGGTTCATATCCTTCCTGCCAGTATGTCCATCAACTTAAGGATCCTGTTGTGCTGTCTTCGACCCACAACAATTAGCCTATGTTCCAGCACAAGGATAGGGCCATTGTGTGTAGGCCATTCATACTGATTTTCATACATATGAAATTCACCACTCCATATATCGATCAGTATCTGGATATAGTAGCAGGGACTTACAAACATGCCAGGTTCGAGGCCTCGAGAACGACACACATATAAAACATGAGAACACGATATTATCTCCAGTTGATAATTCTGGCATGTGCATACCATGTTATCATATCTGATGATGACTTTGTATTTGAAATTGGCCAAGCTAAACTGGCGAGAACCATAAGATAAGTAATTGTGAACTTTCTCTCGAGTTGATGTTTCCTCGTACTCGTTTTATGGGTGTCAAATCCCCAGTGACTTCAAATAGTTTTGCCTCTCGGATCATTTGTTAATGATCTACGAAATAACATTTGTCTTTAAAAATGAAGAAATGAAGTTATTTAATTATTTTAGTAAAATTGGAAGTTTGAAAAATTACCTCATGAACACAACACGAGAATATTTGACCTAGGTTCGCTTCCATTTTTGCTTTAGTCCCCCGTTATGAAAATTATTGGACACATTTGTAAAATATTGTCCTTAATTATTACGGACACAGGTAACCAGCGAGATGACCTGAAGACATTATTTAGCGACTCAGAACAGTTGGTAGTCATAATTCCTCAACAGTAACTCTAATAGAGCGCTTGAAATATCTTACATGACTTTGGACACTCTGCCTAATCTTGATTCAAATACTTACCGACACTGTCCAGCCAATTGATAGCACGGTCATCTTTCTCTTACCCACACATACTTAGAAAAGCTTGATTGCCGTGGCACTACATTAGTTGTTTACACAAATTACTTTAATTGCATTTACCATTGCTTGCTAATTTGGATAAAATTATAACATCACTTCTGAGAGACTCTTCATTTTTTAATAGTTATTCTTTTGTTTATGTTAATGGAATTATATTCTTAAGACCTCGTTTTATTTGTTAATGCATTCTTATGCTGTCTATAAAGCTAAATTGGTAATTCTTTTGTTTACAAAATAATAATTGTAATAACTTTTTTTCTTTAAATTTTCTAGTGGTGAGATGTGAGTCGGCTGAAGATGCGGCGGCAGCTGAAGTGGTCGAAGGAGGGGATCTTGGTATTGTTGGAGATGAGACTCAAGTTTCTGGTGATAGTACATATGCCCACCCACCCCCCCCCCCCCCCCCCCCCCCTCATGTGAATACCATCTGCGTTTTCCCGAAAAATACCGGGAAAGGTAAAACTCACCATCTTTGAGTATCTATGACCACCCTTTAGCTCGAGTAGATTTGGTAGCTTTGTTCTGTTCTGATCTGGTATACTTATTGTTTGGTTTTTGTTCTTCTTTTTTTGGGATTTGAACAAGATTCTAAACTTTAATTTCAGATAGCACTTTAGTTGTTGAATTCTGACAGTACCGGACTGTATGATAAGTATATAGTGAAAAGTGCGTCTTTTGAGATGCTTGGTATATGAATAGTTTTTCTGTGACATTGTTTCAGCAGGAGAACTTTTATAATTTTGTTTACAAAATGTTGCTAATTAGTTTTGTTTCCCATTTTTCTAATGCAGTGCTGCCAGCCGGGGAAGATACTGAACTGCTTGTTGGCGTGCATAATGAGGGTATCTTTATCTTAATAACATTCATTTTATTTTTATTTTGTCAATTGGCCTTGTAGACTGGGTTAGCTGAAGAATAACAAAGTACATTAATAGCTAAGGTGGAAAATATCTCAAAGAAGAAAAAAAAAGAAGTAGAATTATATTACCTTCGTGTACTATGAAAAGGATGATACCTGTGCATCAGCACACAGGACAACATTTCTTGGTTTTGGCCAATTAAGAAGACAGACTTGCGCTCTCTGTCACTCTGTTTTTTTTTTTGAAAAATACTTGCTCACAGCAAATATTTTTTTATCAAATAGAGTTTTTTTTTTCTGGATTTATATGTTATATGATGTTATTTTTTTCAAAATGAAATGCAGGGGAATCTGCTATGCTGGTTCATGCTGTATATGCCACCTCCACCTCCCTTTTGATCACCGCATGTCAATCCAGAATCTCACAGTTCAGGTTTGTCAGATTTTCTTCTGAACCACAGGATTTAACATTTTGATTTAAGTATTGGTACAGTACAGAATCACTCTGGTAGGCACTAATTGGTTCTTATTTTGCCTTGTTTTTTTTTCTTTTCTTTTTATCTTTTTTGTTCAATTACATACTAGGGTCATGCATTCTTAGAACTTAGGTAATAGTTCAATATTAGCAGAGTATTCTTGAATTATTCGACTTAAATCAACTCCATCAACTTAAACGTGTACCTTCTTCTGTTGCAGGAAGTTGTTAATGCATCAGTTCCACCTTCTGCTCAAGCATCCTTTGATGACAAATTCTCCGTAAGCAAATTCTTACAGGTTAGTCCTTACAGAAATTTGTAGTATTGTTACACATTGATATCCGCTGGCTATACTATATATATATATATATATATTGTATATCTGAAAGTGTTTAATGTGCTGTAGCCTGGCTCGTTTGATCTTGTTGGATATATGCTTTATGAGATCGACCAACATCCATACCTGTCAGTCTTTTACAATGGTAGTCCTATTGAGGTGGTTGAATCAGGAGGCTTTCTCAGTGGCGAATCTGTATTTCTTATAACTCTGGGGATTGGTTTATTTGCTCTTCTTGGCTTTTGGGTTGACGGTCAGATTCATCACTTCTCCAAGGTACATACATTTGCCATGATCCAATATCTATTTTTTTTTACCAAGAAGACTCGTGATCTTTTCTGTTGTCTTTTTTATAATTGAATTCCCATTTTTCTAATCAGAAAACAAAGAAGGCACCAAAGGTTGAAGTTGGTACCGGAACTTCTGAAGCTAATGTGGATGAATGGTTGGAGGTAATATTAAGTCTTTTATTTTTTTTGTTTTTGGATTTATTATTTTTATTTCAGAAATTTAATTCTCTGGTGATATTTCAGGGAACTGCATATGCTCGATCTCTGTCCAGCACCAAGAAGGAACAGAAGAAAAAAAAAAAAAGAGAAGGATGTTTTTGCTTTTGAACGGTTCTTTTTGTTTGTGGGTTTAAGGGAGATGTTAGTGTAGTTTTAGAGAAAGTTTTGTAACAGGTGAGTAAGATAACTTAAATTTTTATATGAGAAGTCATGAACATTTTAATTTAATCTGTCATAATAAGTAGAAATTTTTGAAGAATATTAATTTGTTTTTTTAGCACTGAACTTGTTTTAACATTTAAGAAGTATTATATTGTGAACGCCTTAGAAAGCCTTTGGTTACACTCAGCTCAACTGAACCGTCTTAGTTAGTCAGTACATCATTTGTCTCAGTTAGCTTAAATGGAAATTTGGGGGAATACTTTAATTGTAAAGGAGGATTGAGATTTGAGGCCACTTTTTTTGTTTTTTTCTTTTTGAGAAAAACTATAGGCTTGTTGCACAATATACGATATGCAAATGATTTCTGAGCAGAAAAAAACTGTTCCGCTTGTAGTATTTGTTCTTAAATTGGATTCATATCTAGACAAGCACATGCTCCTAGAATTCGTCTCACCTAAGGTAACATAATATTTCTGTTTAGATCCAGACTGTTCAAACAGAATCTACACGAATATTATGAGGGCCTCGTGTGTTTCATCTTGAGCCGAATTGATCAGAGGTTTGATCGGACGGTCCAATCTAAACAGATATATTTTGCTACCTCAGAGGATATGGATTCCCATGTGGTAGGAGATGCTGGCCATGTTCTCAGTCTGTCCTGTCTACAAGTAGATTTAGAGCAGACTTCATATATACAAAATAGAACTGTTTAGATATTTTTGTATTGCACTTGTTCGATATCTGGTGTGAAGAAATAGTTGCACATGGGATGTGCTACAAACAATAATAGTTTTGGAAAAAAAAACTATGAGATAATGATATTTGTATTAATATATAAAATTTGTCGTCTTAACCTAAATGCATACAGACAACCATCTAAATCTTCGAAAATAACAACAACAAAAAAAATCAAATCAAATTCCCAATAAAACGAAATGCAGTCTGAATTAAGATGCATTACCAAATCCTTAGTGTGTGTGAATCTCTCTCTATACATAATATGCAATAAACAGGCAAATCAACGATGGAATGCCATATTTCTCTGTACGGATCCAAATCTGCTGAAATCCTAATATAATTACATTATCGGGTTCCCTACCTTTATGTACCAGTACAGAGAGGATTCAAATCAGCTGAAATCCAAAATACATGAACAATGTTTCTTAAATTTCTGAAATTCTGAATTCAACCGTTCAACTTTTTTTGTGCACGCATCTCGAAACAACTAGCTTTTCTGTGCACGTATCTCGAAACAGTTCAACAGCTGGATTTCGATACAAGTTAGAAATTTGATAAATTACTGTGATTTGTATTTCGATACAAGTTCCTTCGCAAGACCTCATTGTGAGGTTTCTTGCTACGGAACAAGCCAACGACGAAATCATGTTATACCCACGGATCGAAAGTTACAGTATCTGTGTGATTTATGCAACATAGTAACAGTAAAAGCAAGATGTTCATAACCTTTTCACATTTTCAATATCAGAATTAACCTTCGACATGTTTCTTATGCGATAAAGGTTTCAAATTTGTTTTAATTCTCTACAAATATTCATTTAAGTGTTAACAATGATCAATAATGACTGTAAATCAACTAAGTTTGGTTATAATTATATATAACGGTATCACCTAAAAAAATGAAATGTAATTAAATTAAAAGAAAACAAATTTTTTTTTATAATACTATAAGCAAACAACATGATTAATGCTGCAATTTAGAAAGGAGTAGGCGATTGACAGAAATAAGATGTGGATCCGGCCGGCTGAACTGGAATATTGGATAACGAAACTTGAAGGACCGACTGAATAGTGCTAATCCGGTTAGCGACTATTTCGAACTACTATTTTACGTTTGGATGTATTTAGCAAAAATAAACTATTCTTTGTTTGTCTTTTGTAGATTAACATGTTATTCTACTAATCTAACTAAAAATTAAGTTAGCTCACTGTTCTTATTAACTCAAGCATTCATTGAAACGCATCAAAAAATAAATGCAAAACGTGGAAGCAATTCTCTTTCATTTATTCCTACTACGTGCTCCAAAAAGAATTTTCCAGTTGCTACTTAAATATAAATTGAGAATAGCATTCGTTACTCGTTAGCATTAAGTCATCCCCTCGGACAACGGGGCATAAGTCACGATTTACAGCCCAATATATTCATTATTGATTGACAATTAAAAATGTGAATTTTGCAGGAAGTTTCAATACTGTTAGCTAAAATATTTCCATTTAAAAAATATATAAAAAGGAATCATTTTGATGTACTAAGAGACGTACGTAGTAGAGTTGGAATTTAAAGTTTTTATTATTATGTATTATACATAATAAAAAATGAAACTGTTTACATGCTATGTGTACAGTGTTTAGCAGAAATAGAGGGAGAGTAGCTGTTACATAATACAATATTTTACATGCCGTCTCTGGTGCACTTTTTTTTTTTGAAATCTTCATAGAGGCTGCAAAGTCGTGAGAGGGGGGCTCGAACTCTCGATCTTTGAGTAACCAAAGTCATAGGACCTTTTTTTTCTAGCCAACTGTGTTATTGCCCCTTCTCATCTAGCGCACTTAATAGGTTGCAAATGGATCGGATAGTATAAGTCTGAATCAGTTCTGTATGTAAAAATTAGATACATATATGGATATGAATCTAAATTTTAATTATCCGTATCCGAATAGTAGATATATACTATATAGTTTAATATATATTATAGATAAATTATGTTATTCACAATTATAATTATATAAATATTATAAAATTTGATATTTTTTTTTAATAATATATTTGATATATTTTTTTACTAAATAATAATATTGAAAAATAAATTTTCGATCCGTATCTGTATCGTCGGATCCATATCCAATCCGTATATGAAAAATAAATGCGTAATTTTACCGATCTGTATCCGATCTGTTTGCAGCCCTACGGCGGCCCACTCATGCAATACGGCCGTTTTTGTTGGCGTCGTTAGAATTTGAAGTTTCAATTAAGCTAAATATTTTTAATAATTATTTATTTGACAACCATAATTATATTTTCAAATCGAGTTAAAAATTATTAACAAAAAATAAAATTATAGACATGTTACTACTTTTATGTACTTGGTGACTACCAAATTTTATGAAATTCTAGGTAGCTTTTGGAAATTTACTTCAATTCAAGAAAAATAAATCTTTAAAATAAGATAATTCTAAAAAAATGCATGAACGAATTTTGATATTAATAAATATCTTCAAAAGTACCTCAAGTTTTACAATCATTTAGATCTCAAAACAATATGGATTTGTGATACGAGCAGATGAAATCGCCGCATAGATCTGATGAAGATCATGTCATAAGGAGACGGATATCTGACACTGTCAGCGTTGGAAGGGATAGAAGAGGAAGTAGCCGTTGAGGCTAAGTTCAAAGTGGTCAAATCAGATGAGAAAAGAAAGAAGATAGAAAGAGGAAGTGGGCTTAATGGGCCAGCCGGCCAGGGTCAATTAAAGAGAAGCTTGGGCTGTTAGAGAGTGAAGCTGAAAATGAGAAGATTGAGACACTGATGATTGGGACCCACCTAATCAGAGTCACCCACACCAAGGAGCAGGAAAAGAGTCGTTATGTTGGAGGGGACCACTCACGTTATCATTGCGTGATCTCCATTAACTCAAGACTTAAGAGGGATGTGTTAGTGTCAAGACTCGTGATGTAGATCCTCATGTTGTTTTGGTGTCCTTATATTTGTTGTTTTTGTAATATCTTTTTCTTCTTTTTCCTAATTAGACTATCATTATGTAGGTTTTACTGTAACTCATGCATTTTGATGGTCATATTGAAATATAAGGATATGTTATTTGTGGATATGAGAACATTCGACACTATTAACAAATACTATAAGGGTGTTGAATTATAACAGAAAATATCTTGGATAGGTGAATTGTAATTTGATATTGTCTGATCATTCCCTTGAGAATACCCTGTTGTTAGGGTATCTACATTGATAGAACAACTTAATTCAACCAAAGCAAGGCAGATGGATAACTGACAAGATAAGTTTATGCGTGCCACCTATTAATTAAGCTTAAATTCAACTCTCAATTGAAAATTTACTTTCATATAATGTAATAATAAGTACCTGAATCAAGCTTCAAGGACCGGAACATAGTGGTACTAAGCACTATAGTAATAATAAGTACCGTAACATAGTGACCCCCTATAGTTTGAAAATTTATAATCCATTAAAATTTATAATTTTTATATATATTAATATCTTTTAGTCTCTTTATAAAGTAAAATTACATTATATTTAATTCTTCAGCCTCCTAATTTTTATTTTCTAGTTCCGCCCCTGCTCGCTGACCACTGATTATTCAAAAGTTTTATGATTTTCACTCTTAGAATGGTGGTTCCTTTTTTGGTTTAAAATGCAGAGCAACGTGACAGATATTTTTGTCAACGTGTTAAAAAAATTATTCTCAAAAGATGCCATTAAATCGATGTAAAGCATTCGTTTTCGATAGAACTGTCGGCATAAGAGCTGCTAGCGGGGTCCACTACATACCATGGTTAGAACCATCAGGACGCGGCGAGAATTCAGCTAAGCCGTCCGTTTCTCCAGATCAATCGATCGGGTTTCCGCGTCTAAAAAATCCAAACCATGACTAACATCAGATCCTTTGTTTCGTGTGGCATGGCAACAAGGGGCTCCTAAATTCATAGTAACATGTTTCGTGATATATTTGTGAATTATTCGTGTTTTATTCGAATTTATTTTGTTTTTTTTTTTTACTTCCTTGTGGTATTTAGTTATTTTCGAATTATATCCGGATTATTTTCAAATTACGAACTTTTAACTCCGTCGAACCAAACCGAGCTATTCATTGGTGACTATGCATCCTAATCAATAATTATAGTGACAAATGAATTATTCGGGTTTGATTCGATGGGTCAAAATTTTGTGATTCAGAAATAATTCAAGTATAATTCAGAAATTATTCGGCCCCACAAGAAAAAATAAAAAATAAAATAAAACCAAAAAAATCAAAAATTAAATAATTAAAAAATTGCGTTTTATTCATTTCGGTAAAATTTGATCAACTAAATAATTCGCTATTCTGTTTAAAAATACAAAAAAATATTTTATTTGCGAATAAAACGTAAATATTATTTCTATGCTCCTAATACGAAGAAGCCTAAATATAGTTCACGGGAATGCACGGGTTGATGCACAGAAAAATGCACCGAGCAATCAGTTTTCTACTTTTAGTCAACTTTGTAATCTTTAAAATATAAATGGTTGTCATTAACAAACAAAAGATACCTTTCTCCAGTGCAAATATCATGGATACGTCCATTCAAAATAAAACGTCTCCACGTCACTTACCTTTCTAAATCCAATGGTTTAGATTTCCACGTTCAAAAGCCAGTACCCAATTGGATCGGCTTGGTGACGTCTCACGGAGTACAGAATCTTCGATTGGAAGTTGAAATGGAGTGGAGCAGAAAAGTAATAAAAATCTTCCAAAATTGGGCCCATGTGGCACCAGCATATACCTCCACAGCTTCGGACCTCAACCAGAAGCTTAACCCAACACAAACCCTGGTTAATCTGTCCTCTTCGATTCACGCCACGTGTCCAAAATAGACGCTCAGGATCGACAGCCTTTCTGTAAACCTCTCTATAAATCCCACCCAACCCTCATCCTCCCTTATCAACAAAGACAAAAACCCTAACCCAAAAATCTCGCTTGAACACTAGATCAGTACCTCACCTCTCAGAAATGACAAACCCTAAAGTTTTCTTCGACATGAAGGTCGGTGGCGCTCCGGCGGGTCGGATCGTGATGGAACTGTATGCTGACGTGGTTCCAAAAACCGCTGAGAACTTCAGAGCTCTCTGCACTGGCGAGAAAGGCGTGGGGAAATCCGGCAAGCCTTTGCACTTCAAGGGCTCCAAGTTCCATCGCGTGATCCCTCAATTCATGTGCCAGGGTGGCGACTTCACCCGCGGTGACGGCACCGGAGGCGAGTCGATCTACGGCGAGAAGTTTGCGGATGAGAATTTCGTAAAGAAGCACACCGGGCCGGGTATCCTGTCCATGGCGAATGCTGGTAAGAACACCAACGGATCTCAGTTCTTCATCTGTACTGCGGAGACTTCATGGCTTGATGGGAAGCATGTGGTCTTCGGCCAAGTGGTGGAGGGACTGGATGTGGTGAAGGCGATTGAGAAGGTGGGGAGTGGTAGTGGGAAAACCTCAAAGCCTGTTGAAGTCGCTGACTGCGGTCAGCTGTGCTAGATCTGTTTGACTTGATGCCTAGCTGAGTGTAGCACCTGTAGTAGTAGGTTTAATGGTGCTTGAATAATTGTGGGGTTAAGCTGGGATTTACTTATTGTTTACGTTTTAATCTGTCTTGTCTGATGTCGTGCTTGTGTTGTTGATGCGGGTTTGAACATCAATCTCTAGTTCCTGTTTTTTAGTCTGGATCTTTGAGTCGGTTTAGTCTGATATGCTTGGATTTGAGGAAGCAATAAAAGATTAGCGTTTCATTTCTGTTGAAAAAAATCTTGTTCTGTTACGAGAATTGCTGGATGTACATAGGTTTAGATTTTGTGAACTGATTTTAATTTTTAGCTGCGTGTTTGATAGAGAAGGATGATCTCTCACTTGGTGATCATACTAACATTGCACACTATCGGATTATTTACAAAAAAATAAGCACAAAGTCGCATCTCTTTTGCACGGAGATCTATATAAATTGGCGTAGACGAATATTAATACCGGGCAAAATCACTTTATTTTAGAAAAGTGGATAAAGGTTCCAGACAAATGCCCCCACAATTCGCGAAAAAGCTTCCGTGTCAATAATTGTTTGCTCCTTTTGATTGCTAGTCGGCACGTGATAATTATTTTAACCCTTTTTACTGTACTTTTGGATAACATTTTGGATTTGAATATTCGTTCACCTCTTTCAAAAAATGCCATTGGAAATATTTAACAAAAGGGCAAAATTACGAGAGGGTTCCAATGCCTCAATTTTTCATGCCTCCACCATGCCTTCATTTTTTAAACTTTAATAACTCAAAATTTAAAACTTAAAAGTCAAAATAAAACCGTTGGATATGATCTACATCATTTTATCTATGTGCTCATAAAAAATTATCACATTTTGATTTTGTTTTTATGTGAATCAATAAGTTGAAAAATCAACGTCTAGAAATTATCCACATTAGTACGTTTTTTACATGCTCTTGATGACAACCAAAACAAAATTGAAATATCATAATTTTTTACACGTGCATAGATAAAATGATATAGATCATATCCAACGGTTTTATTTTGATTTTTAAGTTTTAAATTTTGAGTTATTAAAGTTTTAAAAAATGGAGGCATGGTGGAGGCATGAAAAATTGAGGCATTGGAACCCTCCTCAAATTATGATTGCAAACTGTTCTCTTCACTTGTATGAGAATATTTGGTGTGGACATAATTACCGGAATAAGTTTTGGCCCAGGGTCAAAAGTAGCCGGATAGGAACGAGAAATTATCTTGGAAAAATTGAAAACGACAACTGGAGTATTTTCGTGAAAGTCCAGTCTGGGTAAAGTGTTCTTCAGTTATGAGATCTCATTATATGCAGAAATATGAATTTGATATTATGATTTCAGAATTGATATTGCATATTGGATTGGAAAATCTAAATATCTTTACATTATAAAACCAGCCTTGACGATAGGAACCTATTAAGAAAAATTTCATGGAACTTTGCAATTGTATACAATTAAGGGGAACAGTGATATTTACCTTTTCATCGAGGAAACAAATTCTAAAGCTTGTCAGATTCTTGTGTTAAAACCCAGTTTTTCATTTCTCAATCCCGGGTATTGGATTGGTTTCTACTTTCTAGTGTTGACCATAGCTTTATTAAAGAAACTATTAGCCAACCATTAAATTCTTAGGCACAATACGAAATACTCAACTAACCCACCACTGCTAAATCTTTATTCAAATAAAACCAAAACAACACCTTGGTCTCTGCTCCATTTCACATTGAAAAAAAATTAGACACACCAAACCCTCTTGTAAAACCCTTTTTAAACCCCCTTGTACTGTACCGGCCTCAGCCTTGATCATACTTGCTTATTATTTTGGAGTTTACAGAATGCATTCCAGCTCTGTTTATGTTCTCCTCTCCTGTATTCTCCTTTTATCGCCACTCTCAGCGTCCAATATACATTCAGGCTCAATCCACAGTTCTTATTCTAACCCTGATTCTGACATTTCATCTTTTCCTCCGGTCGATGGATTTCAACCACCTGATTCACCTGACAGCAGTGAAAACTTTGCCGTGCAACCGCCACCTCCATACCAAGATGATACATTAGGATCACCTCCAGCTGGCAATGTTTTGCCGGGATCTCCACAATTGCCATTTGTACTACCCCCATCTCCACCTATTGATGATACCACACCTACACCACAATTGCCCATCATATTGCCGCCTCCATCTGACGATTCACTTCCTGCATCACCACAATTACCTTTTGCATCACCGCCTACTATCGGTTCATTGTCTCAATCACCACAATTACCTTTTGCATCGTCACCTCCATTGTATAATACATTGCCGGGTTCTCCGCATTCGCCGTTAGCATATCACCATCCAATTGGTACACAACCATCGACGTCAATATCACCGGCTCCGTTTGGTGTTTATCCAAGTGGACAAAACCAAGGTCAACAATTTGGGCAAGCTAATAGTGGCCTCTTTGGGCAGCAACAAGATTCGAATAATGTACCGTTCGGTGGGCAATATGGCGGTTGTAGTTCGACAATGGTCGATTTGATAGGAACTACTATGGTACTAATTGGCCTGTTGTTGATTTCTTGGGTTTGATTTGTTTAGACAGGGAGATTGAAAAGGGAAGATTCAGTTATGTGATGATTGATGAATGTTCTATACTTTTGGTAATGTTTGGTGTTTGCAATGCTCTTTTTTTTGGTGTTTTATTGTGAATTTTTAATATATATTAAAATTGGAAATTTTGTGAAAGAGTTTCTGTTGGAACATGTATGATCTTACTAAGATCTTTGATTGAAAAAAGAAAAGATAAAACAATATAAAATGGCTAAAAATGCCATGGAATGGAGGAAGACATATGGACTGTCTAGCATGAAAAGGTATTATTAGGTGTATGCTTTCGGTGACTGGATAGAATGGGCTCCTTGGGCTCTACGCCTAGAAATCCAATGATGAAATTAAAGCTCATAAGCTCTTGGCCTGTAAATTGGGAAAATAAAATCAACAGTTTTTTTTTTTTTGTTTCTACAGGATTTTTGGGATATTTAACATGACCTGAATGGGCGATATTTAGACACGTTTGTGATCCTGCTTTGATATGCAACCCCTGCTGATTGGTATCTTTTTTATTTCTTTTTGGGATATATTATCAACAAAATTATTTGTTTTTTTTTTAAAAGATGATTTTTTGTTCTCCATAAATTTAAAATAGATCTTGCATTAAATTTGATGAAATTTAAAAAACAATTGGTTATTTATTAAACAATTTAAAAAATAATGATTCGATTTATCTGAACTCGATTGCCAACTAAATAATTTTCAAATTTCCAAGAAATTTTATAAAAAACCTATGTAAACTATAATATGTCTAGAATTATCATTTTTAATAATATTTTATCAATTGTCACGAGTATCAAATAAACATCAATACATCCTTTTCCTTATTTTTTAACCCGAAATTTTTATTAATACCCTTAAAAAAATAACAAATATGCACCCAGAATGAAAAATTTTAAAAACACCCGAACTGCCTCACATTGGGGCGGTTTGATTTTGATACCTGACCGCCCCAACATGGGGCGGTCTGCTATAAAAATTCTATAAAAGTAAGTTTTCTCTCTCCTGCCCACTCACAATTCATTATAACTGAGGAGAAAGAGAAAGAAGAAGAAGAGGAAGAAGAGAAAGACAATTTTTTGGAAGATTTGTTGGCGATTTTAGACAAGAATGATGAAAAGAACAATCGAGATAGATCGTTCAATCGACAAGTACCAAGAGGAGGATCAATAAGTGGTCGAGGAAAGAATGAGGAAAAAAAGAATTATCAATTATGTTTTGGGGATAAAAAAAACTGTCAAGTCTGTTTTATAGAGGAATTTCTTAGGGACCTATTCGGTTTGAAATTTCAAACGATGATTTTGTGAAAAATCCCTATGGCTATGGTTGGAAAAAAAAGTTGATTCAGAGCCGCCAGCAATGGAAGATGAGTTTGTTCCTTGTGCTTAGAGTGTTTTTAAAAAAAAAATCATTCTGAGAGACATATTTGCTATAGGGTCAATTTCTTGTGTACCCTCCAACTCTTACTAATTTTCTTATTTATCCCTCAAGACTTCAATATATTGTATTTACCTCTTAACTCTTTCAATACTTTCTTATTTACCCTTAGACTTAACTAATACATTTTAAAAAATTATATTTCCGGTTATACCCCTTCTGCATTTCCTTCTTCCTTCATTTGTGTTTATTTCTTTGTCAGACTTGCACACAATTCCCATATAATAAAAAAAAATCCTTAAATCTCACTTTATTTGAATACGACGAAGCATCTGAGCATGCCAGCAACAAGTATCACCCAGAACAACAATATATATACAAAAGTAGTCCTCATTTAATTGATACAAATATGATTACATGAGAGTTGGGTAAACATAAATAAAAAAACAAGAAAGAGAGGAGGAGAACTAATGGATTAGAACTAGAGAGGCGCAAAAAGAAGTGGGAATTGGGCTAGAAAGAACGTGCTGGAACAGAAGCAAGAGCTAAGTCAGAAACTGATGGAGCTTTACCAAATCCAGCGCAGTTGAAAAGTAAAGGGGAATAAGAGGGCATATTTGTCATTTCGTATTAGATGTAAGATTGAATAATATTTGTTTAAGTGAATAATTGTAATTAAACTTACAGTAATGATCTGATGGGTATATAAAAAATATTTACAAGTGTTAGATGGCAAATAAGAAATTTTGAAGAGTACAAGGAGAAATAAGAAAAGCACTTACACTTGAGGGGTATATAAGAAATTAACCTTTTTTTTTTAGGGTACTAATAAAAATTTTGGTCTTTTAACCTATCCCTTGTACTGTTTTAACTTTTAAGAGATATACGGGCCTACATCTCATTACATAAATTGTTCGTTGCCCGACACATCTCATCATATTATTATTTTTTGGTTAATCTCATCATCATATTATTATTGCTGTCATTGTCGATATTAAAATGCATTCAGGAACTAGGATTTCTTATACCAGTAATGGATATAATAAACTAGATGGCGTGTGACAAGTAAAAATATTACAAACGCAAATGGTATTTTGCGAGACCAATTGGTGGGGTCCAGATGTTAATGCCTTGGTACATATGCACCATAAATGATCTGGAGATTATCCAAATCATTGTCATTTTTCCAATTAAATTATCCATGTCATTGTCATTTTTCCTATTGGTTTATTGGTTTGCCAAGTGGCCAACCTTACCATGTGCATTTTGCCTCCCGGTACAGGCTAGTGTGACGACATAGCCATTATCTCTATATTGTTCCTTTATTGTTTTTTTTAATAATCTTATCAATTTTAGAGTGGGAAAAATGGCACGGCGGAGCCGGTTCTGTCACGGAACTGCACGGCACGCGTGTCCCGTACCGTGATCATTCGCGTGTCGTGCTCATCTTTTGAAACTTTGGCACGGCACGGCACGTCACGTAGTCACGCGAGTCACGTGTAATTAGGACCATTAAATATTGATTTAATGGAGAATCTTGAATAAACTAACATAAATTATGATTAAATGGTCACGCGAGTCACGTATAATCATGACACGTTAGACACGGCGTGACTCGCGTGGTGTGACCATTCGCGTGTCGTGACCACCCCTTAACATTTTGGTCACGGTACGACACGGCACGGCACATAAAAAATTAACTTGATCACGGCACGGCACGACATTGTATCTCCTACTCCAATGACCACTGAACAAAACATTATGATTTGAAGACATAGCAATAATTCTTGCAAAACATTATATTTTATAGATGGTTTTCTCTCTGGTAATAGAATAATTCCTCGTATATTCCACGCTGATACAAAATAAATAAATAAATAAAATCCAGAACCATGGTCCATGGATCAATGATGAGCTGTAGAAAATTTTTTAGTTCAACTAATCTGGTGAGATGCTTCCAGTCCACTAATTGAGGGAACATGAGCGATATATTTAGTATTACTGCTGATACACGGTTTTATTAGCAAATTTAGAACGTTTTATGTTAGAAAAAAATATCATTTCATTGTTGGTAAAGGCGTTAAGATAATACAATTTTCCAACTTATGCACTTCAGTAACATATAATTTCATTTCATTTCATTTTTTTTTTATTTATTTTATCGAAGCATATTCTACCAGAATTATTTTAGGAATCGCTTATTCTTTGTATCAAAGAGCTTCTAATTTTTTTTTTTACACAATTGCAGAACTCTAGTTCCAACTACAGCTGAAATCCTAAAAACAGAGGTTTTGAAGACAAGTAATGCTCACAACTAACGCCAAAATATGTACTTCAATAACACAAATCTTATTCATCTGTACAACTTAGACAAATAAGATTATAACAACGACAACACAACCATGTCCCAAGTTCCCAACTAACCCTCTATAAACAATGAAAGAATACAACAGTGTTCTTCATGACCTCATTTCCTAGAAGAAAACCAACAAATACAATTCCAGAATCACTATTTACAGCTTTACACCAAAAGACTAGAAATTCACAATGACCACTGAACAAAACACAAACCAGAGAACAACCTCACTTGATTCTGATTCTGGTAAATTTGAGGAGCTTAAGGCACAATTTAATTATAAATTACATAGCCACAATCACATTTCAGTAAAGCACGCCATTGTATCTCCTACTCAAGCGGGAGCCTTACCTTCAATCCTGGCATGAGTCAAACCGGCACAAGCATCGACGAAATCCTCGTCGATGAAATCCGTAGAGAAAATCTGCAACCGATCTGCAATTCCTTTTGCAAATGCTTGCGCGATGAACAGACGAGCAAAAGCTTGTATTCTTCGTGTCACCGGCTTCACACACACAATTGGGTTATCGGACTGAGGAGTCGCCGTGTTCTCGATCCGGTAAAAGTACCGCCTATCTTTCACCGGTGGTTGTTTCCCCAAAAAGTCCATGTTGCTCTCAAACTTTTTCTCGGGCAAGTCGGTGTCGATCCAGTTGTCTTTCAAGTGACTGCCATTCCATAACATGTCACCGTGATTTTGCGCCGGGGTTTTTCTCGGTATCCACACGCAAATAACTCTTTTCGGGAGAATTTCAGCGATTGTTTTGTGAAATACTGCATCATCTTGTTGTATTAGATACTCACCTGAAAATAAGAAAAATATTTAGTTATAAAAAATAACTCAAAAAATAGAAAAAATTACAACCCAATAATAGTCTTTTGACATTGTGCAATGTTTACCAAGCTGTTCGTTGAGGTACTTGTCAAAGTCTGGTGGGTCTTCTTTGCCGAACTCAGTGCGGATCTCGAGAATTATGATCTCAGACTTCGTCTCAGAGAGAAACTTCTTCACATCATTTATCACCACATCCACTGAATAAGTTGATAGTATGCCGTGGCACACGCGTCTATCCTGCTGTACACGTATGTCTAGCACCCGTGTGCCTTTGACAAGCTGTTCATATATCGAGCAGTTCTGACACTGCGCAAAGGGACGCGAGACAAATCTTATACCGATCTTGTTTGTGCCAGAATCATGTGTGCCTGGCCAGACAACTTGGTACAATCGGAGTCGGTCAGGGCCGAGGCCTTCCATCCAATTTTTTCGGTCTGACGGGTGGAAGTCGGAGCCCGGAAAATCTTCACCCGATGTTTTGACTAACGTATGCAAGGCCTTTTTTTCGGTTGTCACGAGATGATGACGTTCCTTTTGCTTTGAGATCTGTGTACCCATGGTGATTGATGGGTTGGTGTGGTGGAGAGGATATAGAAAGGCTTTGCCAGGGAAGGTGGGGGTTTGTGTTTTGTGTATATATGTTTTTAAGAGGAAAGGATGGTTATATTGAAGGTTTATAGTTAGGGGTGGAGATAATTATTTTTGGTTTGATAGTAACGCGCTTCGGTTCCTCTACCCAATTCAGGATAATATATAAATCATTAATAGCCTATGACGTGGCACAATGCTATTCCAAGCTTTGCCTATTTGTGATAAGCTACAATATAAGATAAATTTTGCTAATAGTTTGTGTGCAATATCCGACTATATATGCCATCATACATAGATCTAAAATCTCTAGATAAATTGCAATACACTAACAAATTGTAACATGTTTTACATGTTTGTCAAACATAGTTAACATGCATGTTAATGTTTTTGCAATTTGCATCTTATAGAATGCCTAGATTATTTTTATTTTGAAGTTTGCTAAATGCTTTTCATATGACACCTCCCTAAAATTTGTTTTTGCAATCTGCATCTTGTAGAATGTCTAGATTGTTTCTAAATTTTCTAAATGCTTATCTATGACCCCTCCCATAAAATAAGTATTTGTGTTAAATGTTTTAAGATGGTGAAATAATGGAAGAAATGCAACAAATAAAAAATACCAAATATTACATTTTATCCCACAGTTTTAGTATACAAATATATCAACCGAAGCAATCCCAAATTAATAGTGGTTGTTTGGAGGAGCAAGAATGGGGAAATGAATCTTTGTTTGTTTCTTTTCTAATTTGAGGTGTTAGGTTGGGTGTCAAGGAAATTTTCTTGAGGTTATATTATATGCAAATGAGTTGCAAGTTGGTGTAGTTGATTTCATTGGCGGGCCCAAACGTGTGTGGTGTGTTTGTTTCCCCTTTATTGACTTAATAATTTTCTAAATAAATGATTGAAAGTAGGGGTGTCAATGGCGGGTTGGGAATAGGTCCAATGCCCTTTGGACCATATCTCATCCAAAGGGTTTGTTAATCGTCGGATTGAATAAGACTATAATAAAAAATTGTCCTTTTATGTCATCTAAATCAAACAAGGAAATTATTTATTTCTTTATTTGATCACCAATATGAACACCGAATCAATGGAGGTTTCCATTATCTCTTAAATTGTCTTTTGTATTATAAAGTACAAATATATAAATGAATAAAAATTTAAAGATGGAGATGACAAATAATAAATCTAACTTGTTCTATTGATTGTACAATTAACATCTATATATTTAAATAGATACTTAAATCAATTTGTACTTACAGATATGGATGAAATTGATATAAAAATATTTTCAAAAAAACTAAACATATAATCTGAAGAATAAATTGATGTCTTGGTAAAAGGTAGAAGTTCAACGAGAGCACAAAATAATTAAATATTTTCAACAAATTAAAAGTTTCCTTGAATTGATGCACTGTACATGTCCAGTTTTTTAAGAACTGGAGTACAATAAACAAAAATTAAAAGTTGGCTCTTCTGTATAAGGAGGGTAAAATTGTGTATTTCTTTCCACGTATGTTTAGTTACTAAATCGAACGTTATTAAAGGCTCTTTGGGTAGCAGATCGGTCCAAAAGGACATCGGACCTGCTCCCAACCCGTTAATGGCATCTTTTTATCTGTTTATCTGATCCGTATCGTATTTGATAAAAAAGGTACGGGTAAGATTTTTTTCGTAAACTTATCGGATACGGGTACGGATAAAGATTTTTCTTTCATTATTTAAATAGGTAAGGGTACGGGTAAAGCCTATTTCGTACCCGTTACCCGATCGGGTAATTATAAAAAAAATTATATATATTATATATATTAATAAGTATTGAAAGAGTATTTTAATTAGTTTACTTGCACTTAGCATGATCAAATTTTTTTTTCAATAAAGTACTATACATGTGTGAAATGAATATATATGTTTGAGTGAGGCTACGGTGCTATGCATAGCACGGATTGAGCCGTGCTACGGCTCAATATTTGAGTTTTCAAAATCCTAACGGTCGATCCGAACCGTTCAACATGATTATAAATAAATATGTACTTGTAAACTAAATTTTACATTTTTTGAATTTTTTTACTATTTTTTTAGGTAGGTAGAAAATCACTGTTTTTGGATGGTCCAGAATTTTCAGATCAAGTGATTTTCTACCTATTAAAAAAATAGTAAAAAAATTCACAAAAATATAAAATTTGGTTTGCAAGTACATATTCATTTTATAATTATGTTGAATGGTTCGGATCAACCGTTAGGATTTTGAAAACTCAAATATTGAGCCGTAGCACGGCTCAATCCGTGCTATGCATAGCACCGTAGCCTCACTCTGTTTGTTTTAATGTATTATTTAATAAATAATAAAAATAATTATTATATTAATATTATCCGTTATTTACCTGCTACCGTTTCGTTATCCGACACCTATAACGGGTAAGGGTACGGATAAAGTAGTTTGTAGCGGATAAGGGTATGATACATGTAAGGACAATTTGTAGCGGATACATGTATAAAAATGTTTCCATCCGAACTTTACCGTACCTGTTCACACCCCTAATTGAAAGGTATGTACTTATTATTATATTCGAGCGTGAATTCTTAATTAATTAGTTTGACTTTGATTAGTGGCTCTCCTTGTAAGAAAAAGCTTTCTGATTGTTTTTTTTTTTGGGAAAGAAAATATATAGATAAAGAACATGCCTTGCACGATCGCTATACTATTATAGTGTACTTTATAATAGAGATATCTTTCCTGTGTATAAAATGTATTTTTTATAAGCATGCGTATCAAAAATATATCTTTTCAATTTAATAATGCTTGAATGTTTTCCAGCTAATTAATTTCAACCTCTAAAGCAAAATAAATACATACTTACATGAGCAGGGATCAAGTTACAACAAATTTAAGTTACAACAAAGTTACAATAACTATTTTTTTCATTTTCAAAGTCCAAATCGTCGATTCAAACCGTTCAACATGATTATTTAAAAAATATGCTTTCAGATCAAAATTACATTTTTTTTGAATTTTTTTACTATTTATTAAGATGGGTACAAAATTCAATGGTCTGAATATGACTATTTTTTGTAAAATACTTAATAAATAGAAAAAAATTCAAAAAAATTGTAAAATTTGATTTGCAAGCACATTTTATTGTGGAGATCATGTTGAACGGTTTGGATCGACGATTTGGACTTTGAAAATGAAAAAAATAGTTGTTGTAACTTTGTTATAACTCAAATTTGTTGTAACTTGATCCCTCCTCTACATACATATACATTATTGTCAAATGCCATCTCCAGAAACACCTTCCCAGCACCCCTCCTCAGAAACCCGAATTCACATCCTCTGAGATATCTCAAACTTTGAGTAAATATGTGCAAAATTTGGACCATTTAAATTCTTTATGCACGAATTTCAAAGTGTATTAATCCTGCCCCCCCCCCCCCCCCCCCCCCCCCTCCATTTCAAATAGGCATTGAAAAAAAAAGTAGGTCGACTTTTAAAAAAAAAGGAAAACTAATTTTCTGGCCCTGAACAACGAAAAGGAAAGCTGAAATTAATGGGCCACATTTATAATTTCTATTGACAAATGGCACGCCTTATTCCCCGCTTTAAATAAACGATGCAATTTTATCTAATATGTAATAGCTAATCAGATTCCATTTTGAATTGAGGTCTATGAGCTGATTTCAGTGGATGGTCTTGTGCAAATCTTTTTTTTTTTTGAATGAACTGGCAGGGGCTGCCATTAATTTTATTGATAAAAGAAGAACCATTTACAGAATACTACAGGTGCAGGGCCTTAAATGAATAATGTCAAACACCTCCCTTCCCGGCTCCCACCCAAATTACAACAATAAGTCTAACAATTGAGAAACCACAATCTACCCATCTGCACAGCCCTTGAGGCTATTACGTCCGGTGGCACTCGATCACCTCTGAAGACTAAGTTATTGCGCTGAAGCCAAATATGCCAGCATGTACTGGTAAAGATGGCCAACCATAGCTGACTGGCCTTCTTACCCCGGCAGGATAATGCATGCCAGGATTGATTCAAAGTAGATGGGACATCACAGTTTAGATGAAGCAGTGCCATGCCTGTCCTGGATGCTGCAACCGACCAAACCCGGTTAGCATACTGACAAGCAAATAGAAGGTGGAAAGGTGTTTCTTGAGGACAGGAAGTGCACAAAACACATTCACTAGGGCAATTGATGTTTCTTCTTCGCAGAAAATCCTTTGTTGGTATTTTACCGCGCAACAGGAGATAGTAGAACATCCGGACTGTTTGTGGTGCTTTGATTTTCCAGACTGCTTGAAAACCGCATCTGGTCATGTTTTCTGACTTTATAGCTGTGTAGAACGACTTGGAGGAGTACTGCCCCGTACTATCCCACTTCCACCATTGGGTATGAGCAGTTGCTGTACAAGACCAGTGATACATTGGAAGGATTTTTATTAAGCTCTTCCAGAAGAACGATCCTCTCAAGTTCCATCTGGTCGTATAGCGGATAGTTGTCGTTCTGATTGAGATGACAGTAGCTGACCACATCGCAGACGGGGTGACATTTGGCCGCCACCACCATCTGAGCAAGAGGCTTATATTCTGGACTTGCAAGTCAATGACTCCCAAGCCTCTCCAAGGTTTGGGTGTACATACCGTGAGCCAGTTAATGAGTGACATGGCCCTGTCAGCCCCCTCCCTCTTACCCCAAATGAATGACCGTCGTATAAAGTCAATGCGCCGGATTACCCCAGATGGCAACTTGAAACACCCCATGAAGTAGACCGGTATTGCTGACAAGACCGACCGTGCCAATTGCAGCCTACCTCCCCGAGATAAGAGCTTACCCTTCCAGCCTTGTAGTCGGCGCTCCAACTTTTCAATCAAAGGCAGGTAATCAGCCCTTTTCGGTGCAGTGATGGTTAAAGGCATTCCCAGGTAGGTGATCGGCAGGGACTCTCTTTTGCATCCTAGGATTGCCACTGCTTGTTCTATCTGTGCTTGTTGCATGTTGAAAGGTACCATTGAACTCTTGGTGAAGTTAATTGTGAGACCCGAAATGGCAGAGAATACTCTTAGTAGGAGTTTGAAGGTCACCAAGGATTGTTGATCTGCACTGGAAATGAATACGGAATCGTCCGCGTATTGCAAAGCAACGAGCGAGTCTGTAATTTTGCCGGAGATTGGATTGAGTAAGGTATCATTGATTACTTTGACCATTCGTTGTAACACATCAACGGCAAGTATAAATAGCATAGGCGAGATGGGATCGCCTTGTCTCAAGCCTCGTTCATGAAAGAAATAGTCCGTTGACTCTCCATTAATGGCTATTTTGGTCGATGCTGAAGTTAGGAGAATTTTAATCCAATTAACCCAACGTGGTGGGAACCCTCTTGCTTCCATGACCCGGTACAGAAAGCCCCAATCTAGCGAGTCGAATGCTTTACTAAAATCGATTTTTGTGAAGATAGCCGGTCTCTTGGAATGAGCCACCTGATGGAGCATTTCTCTCGTAGAGATGAAGTTCTCCGAGATGAACCTGCCTTTGATAAACGCCGATTGATTGTCAGAGATCAACACTGCCAGAGATCTAGCAAGCCGGTGAGAGAGAACTTTGGATAAGACCTTCGGAATTAGGTTTATTATGCTGATCGGCCGATACTCCCTTACTGTATCGGCATGTGCTGATTTGGGGAGCATGATCACCTTGGCCCTGTTCCAATCTTTCAAGTCCAGACTGTCATCATACAGTTGGTCGAAACAATGGATGATGTCTGATTTGAGGAGATCCCAGTATTTACAAAGGAATTCATTACTCAACCCGTCTGGGCCTGAGGCTCTGTTGGTGGCCAAGCTTTTGATAGATGAGTGAATCTCCTCCTCGGTAAACCGGGCCGCCAAATGATTTAGATCCAATGTGTGCGGATATAACCTCCTGGCATCGAACTGTTCTGTCTGTATTTTAGTGCCGAGAAGTGCCGTTAGGTGTACCTGAAAAGCCTGCAAAATTTCAGATGTATTAGTGAGTGTGCTGCCATTGTGGTCTAACCGAGTCACCATATTTTTGGTCGCCCGCGATGATGCCATTCTGTGGAAAAATCTAGTGTTGTTATCGCCTTCCTTGAGCCAGTGGCAGCGGGATCTTTGGCTCCATCTTTGCTCTTCAATGTTCGCTAATTCGAAAACCGTCTTCCTTAGGTCTATCCGCCTTTGAAATTCTGAGGGCTGCAAAGGTCTCAATTCTTCGAGCTTGTCATATAGGAGCACGGCCTCTTTACTCAGTCTGAGGCGTTCGGCCCGAGCCCCGAATCGCTGTTTCTGCCAGGCCTCCAGTTCTTTGTATAATGCATCTACTTTCAAATAGAACCCGTGTATCCCCACAGAGTGCCGAAATTCCTCCTTGGTCCAGATATCTTGTATCTTCTGACGAACCTCCGAATACGCTAGCCAGTAGTTTTCCCATCGCCATTCTTTTTTTGTAGGTTTCCTTTGTGAGCAGGACAGTAAATCAAATTTTGACTATATGATCTGTGATGAATGGTGTAAATCTTGACTGTATGATCTGTGATGAATGGTGCAAATCTTGACTGTATGATCTGTGATGAATGGTGTAAATCAAATTTTACCATTTGACTATCGATATATATATATCCATTCTGCTTAACTTTAATGGTAAATTTTCATGTTGAATTTAAACCATTTGATCTAAAATTGATGGTCCATAATATGCATGGAACCATCGAATTACCGGAAATTTTATAAATTAGTCAACCGAGAAGAATTATCATCATTTCCACTTCTCTCAAAAAATTATCATCATTTCCACAATAATCCTTTTGTACTAGTACTTACATTTCATTCTACAAAATTATGTATTTCTTCCTTTATAACTCCAAAAATACAATTTATTGGTGCTGAAACCACAGTTTCAACACCAACACCGGCACTGAAACCAATACTGCCGCCAGTGCTAGCACTGGCAATAATACTTGTTGGTGCCAGACTGCCAGTCGTGCTCATTTAGATTGACGAGACGCCAGTGCCAACACTGGCAGTAATACTTGTCGGTGCCAGTCGTGCTCATTTAGATTGACGAGCATTCGACATATCTAACTTTCTATAAGAACTATATAAATTGCAAACAAACATTACAAATTAATATTTTTTATAGTTTAAACGTGTATAATTATCTATGTGTGTATCAGTTTGAGGTTTTCTTTTCGGAGCATTTCTCATATTTGCAAATAGTACAAGTTCAATGTTCAATGTTGAATATGTTTTACAAACATTTTGATAGAAGTTTATTTTTTTTTGTGAATGGGACCACAAAAATATACAAAATTGTGTTTGTTGCTTGCATTTTAATATTTGATTGTATGAAATGTTAATTGCATCTTAACATTGATTACCACACGAAACAAAATATGTCAGCTCTTGCTTTTCCTTCGCTATATTCGATGGTGAAATAAATTTATTCATATATAACATATTTGATTGATATTACAACTAGACAATACAGAAGAAAACTAAAAATTCATACAATTTTAAGGGCCTATTTGAAAACTCAGCGAACTCCCAATGGCACTAACACCGTCTCAAAAGTTCAGAGAGCAATTTGAATTATCCTATTACATCTTTTTATATGGACTGTGCAAGAAAGGTGAATTCAGAAAACATTGGATTTACTGATTAGAAAGGCATAGTTGTCAATTCAAATTTTATAATAATTGAATAAAATGTTCAATAAATCAAAGGGGATAGAAGAAAAAATGTTAAGTTTGTATGGAGATATTGACTATTATGGATATGTTTGGATAGGAGCTAGAATAGCTAGAATAGCGAAATTTGAGAAAAGTAAATGAGAATAGAGAAAAAATAGTGATTTTTAAATTAGTGTGAAAATAGTGCTATTCGGATTAGTAAAAATGTTATTTGGATTGTACATTTGAAATAGTGAATAGCTATAACCGATAAAGAATAGTATTAACAATGTACTAATTAAGAGAAAATATAAGCAAGTGTGGTCTAAACAAATTGTCACAATGTTGAGATAACATAAAGAGACTGTGTTGGCGAAAATCCGAAAAAGAAGTATTTTTCCCTCTCTCTTTACATTTCCGAATAGTAGTTATTTCAACATTTACAAGAAATAGAAAATAGCAGTTATTCTAGCTATTCCGAATAACAAAAATGTTGTTTGAATGCACATTGTTGTTCCAAATAGCCCATATTCTAAAATAGCTTCTATTTTTGACTCATCCAAACATACCCTATGGTATTTTTACAGAGAAATTGTCTATTTTCCTTTCTTTTATGAAAAATATTTTTTAGATGTTATTTTTGAGAATTGAACTTGCGTCATTATGTAGAGATACGGAGCTCGCGTCACTGTGCTAAATTTGCAATTCTAGTTATGCAATACTAATCATGGGTTTTGGTGCAAGAGAAATAGAAAATTCTCTCGACTAATCACATAACACAGCTACGAGAGCAAAAAAACAGAAGATCCAAGCGACCATTTTTACACATCATGTAGATTAATTCTCCCTAACCTAAGGAAAAAAGAAAAGAAAAATGCGCGTAGGTGCTTGCACACACATTCCCTATCACCGCATCAACCCCTCCCAAAACTATACCTATCAAAATTTCTAATTGTAACAAAAGCTCCAAAAGGGAGTACATTAATAATGTTGTGGACAATGTAATTTACTTCTTATCTTTAGATTTCAAAGAGGCCCACTGGAAGTGATTGCAATTTGCTTCTGGATTTGATGCAGGTCCCTACATTGAAGTATTAATGTTGTCACTACCTTGGGCGGTTGGGACAGAATTTCTCTGGAGACTATAATTGCAATTTAAAAGTGACACTGAAAAGTCCATTATCCCTATTTCGAGATACTGAAAAGTCCGAAATTGGCCCTTGAATAGTTGGATTTTATCATTTGTTTAACCAGGCTAAATTTATTTTCCTTGATTCAACCAGGTTACTTGATTTTCATTTGTTCGACTATCCTTGTACGACTTGGAAGGATGTAAACAGACCCAAAAAGGTAGATTTTGTTCAGTTGAGTCCCCTTCAATTTAGTTAATACAATCAAATTATCTGAAGCACCCAAAGAAAAACCTATTCCTTCCAAGACCCCAGCAACTCCGGGCCAACAAATGGACGAATTATTCTAAAGTAATTAATCCTCAATATTGTTGCGGTTACACAAGCAAAGTGCACAGCAGAAAATTCTTAGCGCACAGATGTATTTTGACAACCTGATACTGTTGTATTTGACTGATTGAAAGGCTTGATTAAACAAAGAGTAAAGCTAATGAGACATATTACAAAAGAAATAAAGCATAGCTCAAGAGCCACTTCGAGTGCAACCTTGGTAAACCTCTGAAAGAGAAAATACAAAGGAGGCATAAAGCATACCTGAGCACGAGAACAAACATAAAATAGCCGACCAATATTGGACCCCTTCTTCACCGATCTTGCAACACAGGGTTCTCGATGCCCTTTACAAAGGGGTAAGCTGGTTTTCATTCTCTCTTGGATCCTCCGCCACTCCAAAATTGCAACATCCCCCTTCTCCTTAGAACAAATCACATCTTGGCTATTACAAACATCAAACTCTTCTGAAATGTTTTGATTGCTGCAAACTGTTGGTTCTTGCACCGGTTGTTTGAAAAATGATTTTATGGTGAGTTGGGACGATGAACTTTTCTTGACCCTTTTGGTATCTTTGAGTGAATGGATAGATTTTCTCTTACTGAGACAAAGCTCTTCATTCTCTTGATTTACTGTTGTGGCGAAACCTTCAATTTCTTGACTAGTAGACGACATTTCACAGCTTGTTTCAGAGGATAATATCAAAGAGCCTTCTTTTTGTTGGGAACTCTGACTTTTACTAAGAAAGGACACTGCAATTTCATTTAGACAATATAATCATATCCCTTATATTATGTATTTATTATGTTGGATGAACTTTGTTCACACTAAAGAACATAGATGCCATCTAGCCCAATTTTTTCCCAAAACACGTTCACACAAAAGCACAGTATTCTTTTGACATGTACAAAGCCAAAATCCAATTCTTCTCTTATATATTTAGCTATGACTGAAATACAAGCAAAAGAAAAACAAGAACAGTGAAACATACCAATACTTTGCTGCCATCCACGGACCTCAGGGACATATCTGATGGATAGGGCCGGAGTACTGTGTACCGGTAAATCTGGTATATCAGTTAATTTGACATAAACTGGTATGTGATCAGATCCCTCCAGCTTGGTGCTCCTCCCCCCATTCCACCTACAAAACAATGAAAGAATTAAATTAGGGCAAACAAAAATAATATTATTAATAATAACAAAGATAGGAACGCTCATTATGGCACCCAATATAAGCAAATTAACTAGCAGAAAATAAGAACAAATTAACATGATCTCCATATACTTGAGTATTTATAATATTGTGTAGAGTGAGGCTACGGTACATTGCAAAGCACGGAACGGTCCATACTATGGATCAATATCTCCGTTTACAAAGTTCAAATAATTGATCCGAACCGTTCATTCAACATGATCTCCTTGTAAAAATTTGTTTGGAGACCAACTTTTACATTTTTTTTCTTTTACTGTTTTTTCAGATAGGTAGAAAATCACCCAATCTACAGATTTTGAACCATCAGAAAGTAGTGATTTTCTACCTATTTAAAAAAAATAGCAAAAAATTCTAAAAATATAGAATTTGGTCTTCAAGTACATTTTTATATGGAGATCATGTTGAGCGGTTCGGATTGACTGTTTAGACTATGAAAATGGAGATATGGATCCATAGGACAGACCGATCCGCGCTTTGCAAAGTACCATAGCCTCACTCTATTGTGTCCTCAAATTCTCATGGTACCATTTCTTACAGTCAGCATAACATTTTCTATTTATTAAAATCCATACAAATAAGCCCATTAGTGCAATAATGCTGTAGTACTTCAAAAGAGCATCAGTGGACCCCCTTCTGAACTCGGTCAATATGTCACAGTCTGCCACATGGCAATCCAGGATGCTATATTCCTCTCCTTCATGATCTTGATGAATGCAAGGACCAGCAACAAGTATATGGTCAATTCTTGACCCATAGTTGAATTCCTCTGCTCCTGTCCTCTGAGAGAAGCAAGTGTATGCTCCTTTCCTGATCAAAGTATCAACCAAAAATTATCTAGGATTACTATTACAAATAGGATCTCATATTTTATTTTATGTGCAAAACAATACCTATACTTGCAACAAGCACCAAATATTTCCTTGCAGAGAATGAATCTGTTATCCTAAGTTTCAATTGATGCTGACTCAAGGGTGTTTCTTCATAACTCTAGCATCGAAGGGGCAAAAAAAATCATATGCTAGGGGCAGAATTGTCGATTTCTTAGCAAAGCATAGTTGTTACATAACAGTAGACAAGCACCGGTTATTCTTAGCAAAGCATAGTTGTTACATAACAGTAGACAAGCACCGGTTATTCTTAGCAAAGCATAGTTGTTACATAACAGTAGACAAGCACCGGTTATAGCAAAAAGTTACTGGGTGTTAGTTGTAACTTGTAACAGTACCATCTCATTTAGATCATTGTTTTCCTTTTGGCAATCATAAACTAGTTGAAGTTAAAGTGTTAAACGAGAAAAAAAAAAAAAAGCAAAAATTATAAAATACCTCTCAGGATGTTTTGATCTAAAAGCATCAAAAAAGCAGCCCCCACAATTTCTCAATAATGATCTTAACCACTCGCGAAACCTACAATTTTTATTACAAATCAGTAATTCAAAACAAAAATAAAAAAGAAACTACAATATATGATAAGAATATTATAACTGCTCACATGTTCTTTTCAAAACCTGCATCTGCATCACACCTGTCTATAGCAAAAGGAGCAATGTTCAAATCACCTACAACAAACAGTCTCTTTCCTTGCTTTACGAGAAATTCCCATCTTTTCTACCATACAAATGTAAAATAAAATAAAAAGATAAGTCAGCAATTAAGACTATCACTCACTCCTGTTTTTTAATGCCTACTCTCAAAACTTGTCAATTTGGTAAACAACGTGACTTGCATAATTACATTCGTAGTATGATTTATTCTTTAGTTAAAAAAAATAATGTTTTACCTGTAATATTTTGAAAAACAGGAGCTTAAAGCGGACTCTCTCCTTATCTTCGGCTTCAGCTCGCGGACCATATATGTTGAAAAGTACTGCACCAAGCACCATTGAAGAGATTTGTAACAAAACATCACCCACAAAGGAAGGTGCTTGAGGGTGAAATTCAAACAATATATTGTGGTGGAAAAACTTATGCTCTGGAGCCCATTAAACTACAAATATTGGTCGACATCACATCACCTATCTCCTTATTTGCGCCTCAGTTCAAATTTCCCACCTAACCATTCAATCTTTTCTTTCCCTCCTTTTTTACCTTCTTCATGGTAAATTTGATCAATGATCAGAGAAATAAAGATGAAAGAATTGGTGCCATAAAACACACATGCACACACATATACAAAGAGAAACCCGACCTTTACCATACATACAAAAGGAAAAATCTTGATTAGTTTCCACTCACCAAAGTGACCATGATCTGTAATGACACAACGACCTTCACCATCCAATTTCAACATCTCCTCTTTTGTTATATCCTCTTCTAATCCCTCAATTTTCAAAGGCGCTTTAACTGAGAACTCTGGCATTTCTCTGTTACTAATTTTAGGGCCTTCTAAGAAACCCGTGAAGCCTTCTTCTGCTCCAACAGGCAAGGCTACCTCCTGGCTTGAAAATGCTGATGTCACCCGACAGAACGTTGCCACACCTAAAAATGTTCAAGAAAATTGGTCTTCTTATTTCTGGAGATAGAATGGCGTACTCGTAGTAGAGTCTAATTCTTACTTATTCTTAGTTTTTATTTTCTTCATTTACTTTGGGTTGCCTTTTTTTTTTGTATAAAAGAATCCAAAATTTATATATGGTGATTAGCCATGTTTTGGTCAACTTCCTAGGAATCACCAGGAAAGATGGTATGCCAGCAAGGTCAAGTACTAGTAATCCCATATGCACTGATAAAAAGGCAATTCTCTTTTCTTTTAAGATCTGTGACGATTTGTTCACCGACAAAATAATCAAAAGCCATGAAAATTAAGTGGTTCCCATATATATATCAAAAGAAAAGTTGTAACCTTTGTTATGGCAGTAGAAAAGGTACCACATAAAAGCCGAAGACTATTTACAACTTTACATGTTCTTTTCAAAACCAGCACCTGTATCACACCTTAACATATAGCAAACCAGCCGCATGTTGAAATGTGCATTGTTTCGAAGTAAAAACCTATCTCATGGTGTGATGCACATTCTCTTTAAAATATGCTCGCATAACAACTATGAAAGTCTAACCTGAATAACCACCACGGGTTTTAGAAGTAGTACGACAGCATGAAACAAATGCCTCGTATCCTTCAGCCATTATCAGATCAACTGACAAATCTTGTCTTGTAATTTTTGTTTCCTAAATTATTAAGAATTTTATTATGACCATTAAAACCCAACTATTATACACAAACGCATAAACAAAATTACGAATAACGCAGACTGGATGACTTTATAAATTTATAAGAGAAATTTAGATATATGTCCATCATAACATTGTAATTTAGATATTTCCCCATAAAAACTTAAAAACTAGTTATTTCCCCATCTAAATTCACATAATTTATTAATATCCCAATTACTTACTTTAATCAATTAAAAATACAAATTAATATTAACAAAAAACTAAAATGTCAGTTTTACCCTTGTGTGCTTCCCTTCCCTTCTCCTCTTCCCCATCACCTCCCTTTGCATCCAGTTCCCTCTTACCTTCATTAGTCCCATCTTAAAATACATAATGATCAAAATGGTACTGTATTGGTATCTGTCGCAAAGCTTATTTTCCTTGGCATCTAATTGTGGAAAGTTTGGCCTCTTTCAACTCTGAAATATCGTGGTGTTTGGTTGAGGTGTGCCAAAATCTGGATGCACATGTTCACTGGTGCTTGTGTGAATAAAAAAACAGGGTGTGGTTTTTTTGGTATGTCCGGCTATATGAATATGAAGCTATTTGGCTTAAGACACTTTTGCCAGGAATGAGCATTTGATCTGATCCAGGACTATGTCATCAACAGACCAAAGCAAAACCATCCATAACTTACACTTTCATGTTTTACTTTCAAGCTTTGTCAAAAGTTCTTCTTGGGGACAGGTCCGATACTAAAGCCTCTATATTGTCCAGATTATAGGATGAAATCCTACTATATACGAATCTAATGCAAAAAGATTCTGCTCTACAAAAATTAACATGTATTGACGGACATTTGATTCAGCCCAAAAAACTGAAATCCCTGACTGTAATTAATGCTTCTAATATAAAATAACATTTTTTTGATTGAAATATAAAATAACTTGCATATTTTGAAGAATAAAACTGAAATCCCTGACTGTGAGTTTAGATGGGGAAATAACTAATTTTTAAATTTTGATGGGGAAATATCTAAATCTTAAAGTTATGATGGGTATATATCTAAATTTCTCAATTTATAATTGATCTAAAGTATGACAAATTGAGGACAGCTACTAGTGACCCCTTTTCTAATTTGGATGAAGCTCATTGTTGCATAAATTAAGACCGAATCAATATTTGCTTCTTCACTTTGTTTGAAGAAACGTGTACTTCCTTAATTTAAAAAATGTTATAAAAGGAGCAAAATCTTTTCGGGATGCACACCTGCCGGTGCTTATTTTAACTGAACCAGTATATTCTGTACCAAACAATTCTAATAGCGTTTAACTTGTAGCTTCTCAGACAAAAGGGAACGCAACTAAAAAACGAAATTTGAAGCTGAGCCGATTAAAGTCGAATTTTGATGAACAGCCAACAAAACACAAAATACACAATTAATTGGATTAAATTGGAAAGGAATTGAAACCTGGAAGCAGATGATGTCAGCATCGAGCGAGTTGAGGAGGCGTAGCAGCGATCCATGCTGAGCGACACGTGGCCTCAACCCGTTTATGTTGTAAGTCACTATCTTCATCTATCTCTCTCTCTAAAATCATGGAAGATAGGCCGATTGGAGAAGGGTAAAGTTGGTTGGGAGCGGGAGCATAAGGACGATGGAGATGTCAGATGAGCACAGAATGAATGGTGGAGATCGAGTAGCGAGATCGTTTCGACGCGATATCGGATCCAATCCGACAGCCAATCAGGACCCTAACCCGGTTAACCAGCGCATTTCAGCATTTCTTACTAATGGGTCGGGAGGACAGATTCACCGGATTAGTCGAGTTTGCTGTGTAGCCTAAAACGTAGGTTTCTGGGCCCATTGACAACTTGATCTTTAAATGTTGTCAATTAAGAACTCAAACAAAAAAATGTTGTCAGTTGGAGTTGCAGGCTTTCCTCTTCTCCTTTGTTCTACAGGCCTTCCTTTTTTTCATAATATTTAGTACGTACATTGGTTAAGGACTTAAGATACACGCTTCACGTCTATTCTCTTGCACCATTTTTAGTTGAGGTCAAAATCTTGAAATAAGAGATTTAGGTTTCAATTATTCTATCGAACGAGTATTAAATAGGCCAACTAAAATAAATATAAGTTGAGCAATTTGTTACAATCGCAGGGGCAATTGACAAATGTTCAACTGCACAATCATTTTTATTTGAAATAAAAAAATACATAACTGTTGAGGATCAGAAACTTAAACTGAAATTTTAAAGCACTAAATGATGTTTCTTTGAACTTTTCACTACATCAAACTTCTGTGTTATATCCCAGACAACACGTCCTATATCTCTTTGTGAACTTTCCAAATTAGAATCGTACACTAAAATTGGAGTTTCCTACTAAAAGTTATGGTTGTTTAAAATTTAAGAACAATACATCGACATATTATTGTAAAAACATCAATGTTTTATTCTAGCTAATTTCGGCAGCGGTGCATCGATATTTCATTACAAAAATATAAATGCGATTCTGATTTTTTATGTCGCGTACCAATTCTATCTAAGAATTTATCATCTCAAAAAAAAAAAAAAAATCCACACATACATTGCTTGCGGAAAGCCCCTGTGCTCTGCGCATACATTGTTTGCATGCACAGTAACATTGAAATTTTCAGAAATTGATAGTAAGATTATAATTTTAAAAAGAAATTGGACCAAGCTCAGCATTCAAACATAAAATAATAGGACCTTTCGTACCTGTTCGGCAGGACTCTAAGGAGCTCCTTAACGTCTTAATCCATCTTAATCTCAACGAACAGCCCTTCCTTAGAGAAGCTTAAGCAGGTCTCTTTAGCGCAAAATCTTAAGGCACTCTCCCCCTCTCCTTAAGAATCTGGCCTCCTTTGTCATTCCTTAAGCCCAAAATTATACTGTTTCCAGACCAATATACCCTCAAAAGTTAGAGCTCCTTAAGGACCTACATTCTTTTTCATTAATTTAATATCGCCTTCTTTCCTGTGAGGGACCGATTCCCAAGACATGGAAAAGAAAAATATCCTTCTCGCCGGCGAAGATTGGTGGTGATCTATAGATCGGCCGTCCAATCAGACAACTGCATCACGTTCGTGAGAACATGCTCTTTTTATTGACATCTCATTTGCCCATATTTCTCTTAGTATTCTGAGACGCTTTCTCGTCGCAGCTCTGATAGGAAGCGGAGAATCGCTCGACCGGATTTCAGCATGCTCAACTCGCATTGCTAATTAGCTCGAGGAAGGTAGGTACTTGAGAGCAATTCGGATTTCATCTCTCGACTGGATTGAAAAAATGAAAGTGCGGTCGGCTGCATGAAGTTCTTGTTGTTTTATATCTTAAAAGATACACGAAGCATGATATATAAATTGCTACTAATTTCTTTAGATAATTTGTCGATGGTACCAATTTCACCATGTAATATAAAGGAAGGATTGAAAATGAGGAGTATCGTGGCAATTAAAAAGTGAAATATGAAATATATGATCAAATCCGATAAATACTTCCGCACTGAGTATGGTTCATAGTTAGCTAAAAGTATTTTTTTAATGCTGTTTTTTTTTACCTAAAAATACCTTTTTTTTTACCTAAAAATACCTTTTTTTTTCAAATTCTTGGTATGGTTCATAGTTAGTACAATATAAATTTCAGTTTCAATTCAGAGTTGATTAGTTACTGACATGGTTCATATATAGCTGAGTACCAGCAGCACTAGTCAGTTTGCTTGTGATATTTCTAACTGGTACCAGCTGTTTAATCACTAGTCAGTTTGGTTAGTGATGTTTCTAACTGGTACCAGCTGAATATCAGCACCTTTTTTTTGTTAGCTTTTGAAATTTGTTATGTTTAAACAAATCAAGCAAATACTACTCTACTAGTTCCTGCCATCTACTGGACCAATACTAATGATTATGTTTTATTGAAATCTACTAATATAATTTTGTATTCAACAATTATTCAAATGAGAAAATGGAAATTCAATGATTAATAGAAGAGGAATTTGCTTTTCTCGTGTATCTGTTTTATAGTAAACAATTTTAGTTGGATTATATGGATATTCATTTGAAAAATCTTACATGAAAAAATTGTCAGAGTATTTGTATTAACTATTAACTTTAGATAAATTTAATTATTTATACTAAATTATTTTTAATTTATTGTAGAGGATAATTACATTAGATGACATATGAGAGAGGGTATTTAGGTCTTTATATACTACAACATATATTTTACTCATACTAAGTCATCATTCTTAATCTTACTATCTTACCGAACAAGTGCTCCTTAGCAAGACTTAAATCTTTAATCCTTTGTCTCTTAAGGAGGGCTGCCGAACACCCCCTTCAGGGGCGGAGCTAGTCGAGCCATCAAAGCCAACACTAATTCAGAGGTATAATGAATTGATTTTTTTGAGTTGCCAGTTCTCGCTTTTTTAGGACGAGCATGTGCCGGATCAGAGGGACAATGACAACCCATTGCAACTCCGATAAGTGGTGTAATATCTAACTTTTAAATTTTGAGGGTCAAACGTGAATAGAGGTTAATCGTATAAAATTTTGTATTGTGAATAGAGATATAACATTTTACTCTAAATTATATAGAAAATCATTTACAAGTACATAAATTTTGAAAATAAATAGAGTTCAATTTAACCCCATTTCCTTAATGTGCCTCCGCCTTTGGGACCTACAAATGAACAAGACGGTACCCGCATGGCTATAACAAAAGTACTTCAGAATTTCTTTCTGGGCAAACTTGTTCGGTTGGTCTACAATTCCAAGTTCTAACCCTGGTTGTTTTAATTGTGTGCTGCTCTGGAGAACGGAGTAGGTCTAATGCCCATCAGACTTTCTTTTGTGTCTAATAAGCTCCATGATCATCCAATCCATCTTAAGATATGTGTGCGCGAATTTTAAAACAGATTAGACGGTGATTGCAACCTATCGAACCAAAGTAGATCCGATAGGCATCGGACCTCTCAAATCGCTGCTCTGAGTTTGTTTTCTAATCTGGTCTGCATGTGGATACATATAAGAATGGGTATATTTTTTGTCTAAAGAATGGGTATATTACTAAGGGCATGTTTAGTGAAGAAACATTTGGAATGGGCGATAATAAAACTTGTCAATCATTAATTTAGGTCTAAATTTCAAGTGACGTCACCTTTGTAGTAACCTTTTCCTTGTATTATGCTATTGTTTCGAAATAGAATTACTCAAAAAACAGCAAATATTTGTTATGCATTATGATCAGAATTTGATCTAAAATAAGGTGGATGATTCTTTATCTAATTATTAAGTAATTTACATCTCTGCAATTGAAATTACAAAAGACGCATTAGCGTTTGAGAACAGCTTGGGTCCAATGGGTTTCGGGGACCGTCCGATCTGCTTTAAGATTTGTGCACATGAATTTTAAAGCAGACGCGAATTTAAAAACAGATTGGACGGTCATCGAACCCATCGAACTCACTTTGAGTCCAATGGGCATCAGACTCAAATTGACCTCTTAGCGTTTACGGTTTTATGTACAAGTGAGATAGAGATGCTCTTATTAGCAAGGGCGGACCCAAGAATTTGATCAGGGGTAGGCACAATACTAATAAAAAAAAAAATTTGGACCCAGGAATATTTCAATGGAGTATGGGCCTTGCTATTTAAATTTTTCTGGGCCCAGGGGTAGGCACAATAATAAATCAGAGGTAGGCACTTGGGTAAATTTATACCAGGCCTAATTTTTTTTTTAAATCCAGGGGTAGGCACTTGCCTACCCCTGGGCCTTTATGGGTCCGCCCCTGCTTATTAGTACCACAATAAAAAATTTCTTTTCATTTTCTTTTTTCTTAAGAAGTATTAATTATATTTCCATAAAATTTATTACTAATTCGACGATCTTTTAACATTTTCTTTAACTGTTTAGATTCTGGGAGCCCATTAAATGATAAAAATGTTTTGTTTTGTTATGAAACCGGATAAAATATATTAAGAGTTCCTAATTTACATTACTTTTTGTGTTTTGTATTGCGAAGAAAAACAATAATTCCAATAAAATTCAATGTATTTTTTCTTAATATTGCTTCTTCTTTTTTAACCAAATCGACTGCGTAGCCACTTTCGACTTTGGAATTTTCATAGTCGCAATGAACATACTGCAGATTTTACTATACCATTTTTTACTTGTGCATTTACTTATCAATAAATACTTACGTTTGAGAAAGAATCTATTGTCAACGATCATTAGCGTTGAACTGTTCCAACTTTTGATTTTATGCTTAAATTAAATAATTCGAATTGTTATATGCATTTTAATCTCAATTGTACATAATTGTTGGATTTTGACTTTATTTTGATGGCCGCCAAAAGAGGAGGGTTAAATCGTTTCAATTTGATCCGTTGATTTTCTTATCTCTTGCATACCAACATAAAAATTAAAATGATGTAAATTTTTGTTAAGAGTAGAACTAGATGTTCTTAAGCTCCAAAAACCTCACGAATGATATTTTTACATGTCAAATTTATAAATTTTCAAATTAAATTAGTGTAAAGTCAAGCGGTAAAAAAATAACAAAAAAACTTATAAATATTTTTTTTACCTCTTGAATTTATACTAAATTAATTCGAAAATTTATAAATTTAACATGTAAACACATTAATTTTGATAATTTGAAGTAGATCAATTTCGACAGTTTTGAATTCATTCTTTGAAGTCGATTTGATAGGTTTACAATTAAGCTCACCAAGAGCTCATTGTCATTAAGCTTAAGAATACCCTCGTTCTACTCAATTTTTTGTACGTGTCTAGTATATGATAATATGAAAAATATATTAAATCAATGAGTTTTGTAATTAGAAGTTAAAAAACAGTTATTTTAAAATTTAATTTTATTAGTACCAAATTAGCACCAAATATTCCTCCTCTTAAATAAAATACAGAATTTCGATACCTCTCTCAATGAAACTCTTTACATTATTTATATGAAATTGGGTGGAGTTACTCCACTTTTTTCCAAAAAAAATAAAAAATAAAATACATAATACTAATACACTTCTTACGAAGACTTCCTAAATTTTTCAAATAAAATACATCCTCCAGTATTCTTTTTATTGTCTCTAAATTAGTAAATTGTGACAATTAGCCCGCAAGTACTTAAGGGCATGTTCGGCACCAAGAAGTGAATGGGATTGGGCTTGGGAACAGAAAATTTTTGAACTGAATTTTACTGTGTGTGTAGGAAAAAAAAATTCAGTCTGAGTGAATTTTTTTTTCCCCACGCGCACAGTGCTACGCCGAACAGGCCCTAACATTATCAGTGTTGAATATAGATAACTATAATGCTTCAGTAATTTACTTCTATCTAAATTTCGTTATAAAAATGTTGATATTTATGTATTTTTCAACATTGATTTATGATCAACAATTCATACTTGTATAGTATTATATTTTTGTTTACAAACTAAAATTATGTATTTTAATTTTGTTGTTCACGAAATAAAATATTCTCTACGAGAATAAGTCAAACCATATAAAAAGATAAAAAGATATGAAAACATAAATATACAAATCCAACATTTATATTTCCGGATAGAGTGAGCCTATGGTGCTATGCATAGCACGGATGGCTAGTGTACTACGGCTCAATATGGTACTTTTTAAAATTCTAACGGTCGATCCAACCGTTCAATGTGATAACCATATGAATATGTATTTGCAAACTAAATTTTATATTTTTTCGAATTTTTTTACTATTTGTTTAGATAGGTAGAATTTTGATGGTCCAGAATTTTCAGAAAACACTGATTTTTCTACCTATCTAAAAAAATAGTAAAAAAATTCAAAAAAATATAAAATTTAGTTTGCAAGTACATATTCATATGGTTATCACATTGAACGGTTGGATCGACCGTTAGAATTTTAAAAAGTACCATATTGAGCCGTAGTACACTAGCCATCCGTGCTATGCATAGCACCATAGGCTCACTCTTCCGGATATGTAACTTAAGTTTTAAAGAACCATTTGTCGCAAGGAAAAGGACAAAAATACTCTTGTACTATTCCCTAAATTTTAAATGCCGGCGCGATATCTTTTAGGCTATTCATATCTTTTAAATTTCATTTGCTGTTACAATTAACTAGTAACGGAAGGAGAAATCAATAATCTGATACTCTCTCTCTGGCGTCCGGATCCCCTAAAGTAACCCAATTTTTGGGTTTTAGATTGACACCGTCCGATTCGAATACGTCGTTCGATCGTTTCTGAATTCAAATTCATTGTCGGAATGTGTGCGCTCATTTCGCGGATGGATTTTCACGATTCGAATCGGACGGTGTCGACCCAAAACCCAAGAATTGAGTTACATCACTGGATCCGAATTGCTCTCTTTGGACCCGGTCCAAAAATATAATTTTATCTTTGGGAGTTGCGAGTGTTGTGACCATGTAAGCTGTAGGCGTCCACCTCTCTTCCAGCTCAGACGCGCCTCCCCGTTCCCAAATCGTCCGAAGGCAGAAACGATCTCAAGTTTTCAACCTCTCTGCCTTCGGTTCGTTTAGTTTTTCCTCAATATTGTCAAAAGAAAAAAAAAAAAATCCCCTTTTCTCTTCCTTTTTTTTTTTTTTTCACAAAGTCAATCTTCCCGGAGACAATTCATTTCCCGATCGCTAACTTAATTGTCTCCTTCGCCTCCTCCACCACCACAGGCGGGCATTGAGCGCGGCCCATTGACCGAGCTTCGAAGAAGGGATAGAATACAAAACAACAAGAGGTTTTTTTAAGAGAAAAGAGAGAGAAGGCGGGAAAGATGATGGGTGATGGAGGTGTGAAGCAAATGCTGGCGAAGCCGATACAGCTGGCAGACCAGGTAACGAAATGGGCTGACGACGTGCACTACTTCAGGCAGGAATGCGCCGAGGTAAAGACAAAAACCGAGCGCCTCGCCTCCTTGCTTCGCCAGGCGGCTCGTGCTGATCTATACGAGCGCCCGGCACGCCGAATCATGGTCGACACCGAACAGGTGCGTAAATTCTTTTGTTTTTTGTTTTGTTTGTTAGAAAGCCAAGGTCGTCGAAGTAAATTTTTGGAGTTGTTTCTTTTTTCCTTTTTTTTTTTTTTTTCTCTCCCCATTGTGTAGAGGAGGAGGTTGGTCTTAAGTGTGGAAGATTATTCTTTGGTGGTTGAAATTCACGGAAGTTAGGTGGTGTTCATACCGAAAATTCAGTACCGATCATTGAATTACCAGTAAGAGTGTATGCCCTTTGCCTACTACTAATGTAGCTGCATTTATTTTTTTTTATCAGATTGTTGTGTTTGATTTTAATTCATCAGGAATTTTTGTGAAATTTCAGTAAATTTTTCTGCCAACATACTGGTGCTGAAAAACTTGCATTAGATTTTTTTTTTTTTATTGTGGGTCTTCTTCTTTTTTATGACGTAGTTAATCTCATGATGGTAATTGTTCAATTTGTTGGATTACCATCTCTTTTGGATATTTTCTTTTAACTGAAAATTGGCATATAAAAATTCTGTTTGTTTCCTCTATAACTATCTGTAACCATATTGTGTGATTCATGTTCAGAGAATACTTCTGGTGACTAAGTAACCTTGTCAAACTGGGTCTTAATTAAGGGTCTTGTTTGGAATTTCACCTAAGCTACTTAACAACTTGCACATTTCAATCTCACAGGTACTTGACAAGGCATTTGCATTGGTCTCCAAATGCCGAGGAGGTGGCCTGGTGAAGCGGGTTTTCACTATCATACCAGCAGGTGCCTTCAAAAAAATGATAACTCATCTCGACAACTCAATCGGTGACATCTCGTGGCTCCTTCGTGTCTCTACTGCCTCTGGGGATGAAGATGCGCATCTGGGTCTCCCTCCCATTGCCCAAAATGAACCCATACTTTTTCTTATCTGGGAGCAGATTGCGACCCTCCAAACTGGTTCCCTTGAGACTCGTGGTGATGCTGCGGCTAGTTTAGTTTCACTTGCTAGAGATAATGACCGGTATGGTACTTTTTGTTATTTCTTTACAATTTTTATACTTTTGTTACAATAAAACTTATTATTAAATCAGATCCACCAAGCGGTTTAAAAGGTGGACATCTAACATTGGTACTACCTTCTTGTAAGCAGAGTAATAATTAGCTTCTAGAATCCTAATTTTAAGAGGAGTTTAATTTGCTATTTAATTTGTATTGTTTAAATTGGGGAGGAAGGTGTGATAATTGCTAGAGAATAGGTACTTCTCTAGGAACAAGAGTAAATGCAGATCTTGTTACTGAAAAATCCACAAATAATGTCCCAAAAAAAAAAAAAAAGTAGAAATGACAAATTCTCAAAGAAGAAAAAGGTTAAAAAAAAAAAAAAAAACTAGCTCACTGCAAACATTTCTTAACATTCAACCAGGTACGGCAAGCTCATAATCGAAGAAGATGGTGTAGGCCCACTACTTCGTCTGGTGAAGGAAGGCCGGTTAGAGGGTCAAGAAAGTGCAGCACTGGCAATTGGCCTCCTGGCCACAGACACAGACAGTGTGGAGCAAATGATGCAGGCTGGTGTGTGTGTGGTGTTCGCCAAGGTCTTGAAGGAAGCATCAATGAAGGTCCAGGCCATGGTTGCCTGGGCCATCTCCGAGCTCGCTGCCGCCTACCCCAAGTGCCAGGATATGTTCGCTCAGAACAACATGATCCGCCTCTTGGTTGGCCACCTTGCCTTCGAAACTGTGCAGGAGCACAGCAAGTACGCCATCACATCCAAGATGTCGATCCACTCAGTTGTCATGGACAACAAAAACCAGAACAATCCAAACAGTGCACACAAGAACGCGATGCCTGCTGATCTCATAGACACGTCTGATTCGGGCATGGTTAAGTATCCTAACCATGGGAAGCAACCTCTTCAGCAGAACCAGATGCACAATGTGATTGAACACACTATGAATACTAAGTCAGTCAAATCGGTCAAGTCCACGGGCCTTAATGGGTCCATGTCCAGCGCTGGTGTCAAGGCCCGTGAGTTTGAAGACGCAGACACCAAGGCATATATGAAGGCCATGGCGGCTAGAGCTTTGTGGTACCTCGCTCAAGGCAACCCTGCCATTTGCAAGAGCATAACTGAGTCAAAGGCACTTCTTTGTTTTGCAGTGCTGTTGGAGAAACAGACTGGAGATGTCCAGTACAACTCGGCCATGGCACTGATGGAGATCTGCCGGGTGGCTGAGACGGATGCCGATCTCAGAAGATCTGCCTTCAAGCCCAGTTCCCCAGCTGCCCGAGCTGTTGTTGACCAGCTGTTACGTGTTGTAGAAAAGGCAGATTATGATGACCTTTTGATACCTTGCATCATTTCCTTGGGCTGTCTTTCTAGAACTTTCCGTGCAACTGAAACCCGCATCATCGGTCCATTGGTGAAACTGCTTGATGATAGAGAAGGCGATGTTTCCAGAGAGGCCGTCGTAGCCTTAACCAAATTTGCGTGCACCGAGAATTATCTCCATATGGATCACTGCAAAGCGATTATTGCTGCTGGTGGGGCCAAGCACCTGGTACAGCTTGTGTATTTTGCTGAGCAGGCAATACAGATTGATTCTTTGATACTTCTATGTTATATTGCATTGCATGTACCAGATAGTGAGGATCTTGCGCAGGCTGAGATTTTGACAGTTTTAGAGTGGTCCTCTAAGCAGGCTTACATGATCCAAGACCCGACAATTGAGGAACTTTTGCCTGAGGCAAAGGTTAGATTGGAGCTTTACCAATCTCGAGGCGCAAAGAATTACCATTGAGTTGACAGGGTAAATTGAAATGTATATAATTTGAGTTATATATCTATATCTTGAAAGGGAGAAAATGGGTGTGGAAGGTAAATTGTTTTAGATTATTTTTTTCATGTTTTTTTATTTCGGGTTTTGGATACAGTAAGCTGTGAAATAGCAGAGGAATCCACCGGGATATTTTTGTAGATTGAAAAGTGGGAATATCTGCTGATTTGTCAAAGTGAAACATAGGGTTTGGTCCTTAGTTTATTCTGCTTCTCTCTAGCTTGGATGATGTTGTACATCGTTTTTTTCTTTGTTTTTTTTTTTTCTAATGATTTTCATTTTTAAGGAATTATGTCTGGTAGTGGTAAGGTGACTTTCTCATTGGCTATCAAGTTTTATTTAGGGACAATTGTTCAAGTTCAACACATTGAGAAAATAAATTAAATATATCTGATTGTGTACTTTGTTGACAATCTTGACACGTGCTCTTGGTGGTGAGAGATAACTGAAGAGAGCGACTTAAGGCGGATTGGCAGTTACGATTGAGATATAACTGACATTTCTGATTACAACAGAGAATGCTCTCTATTGTCTGGTGTGTGTTTTCAGAAGATTGCGCTGCATAGGTAAGGTTCTATTCCTTCCTCTGAGAGCACATGTGCTCACAAATTAAATTTTGATAGAAACGTCTAACAACAAAAAAAAGATGCTGTTTGATCGTTTTGTACTGGAATGCATGTCACATGCCTTTTGTATCTTTGTTTATTTGCTGGTCCCTGTCCGACAAGTAGAATTTAAATGATAAACACTGTCGAATATAATATGGTTTTTCAGAGCATCTAAAGTAACTAAAGATGAAATGACACACTGGAAACAAGAAATGGAGGACGCCCTAGAAACAAAATGGCATATGAAGTATGTAACTCAATTGTACCCGACATTTTTATTAATATCCAAAGTTTAATAGAAATTAATTAATATACCCATATCTCCTCAGTATTTATAAAAATATTCATACCGGTCATTTTCTGGCCGGTACCCAATTTAATCAACTACCGGTCAGAAAATAGTCGATACCTTGTTTAATCTATTACCGGTCAGTAAATGGCCTGTGCTTTTAATTTTTATATTTTTATTTTTTGGCTGTTTTGGGGTTTATTGTAGTATTTTTCGTTTAGATTTTATGTTGTAGTATTTTTGTTGTTGTTATAGTATTTTCTGTTGAGCATAATCATGATAATTTATGTTATATTAGTATAATTTAGTGTAACTTAGTTTAATTATGCTAAAACATGCTAAAATAGGCCAATTGCAGTTAAAATAACCTAAAATATGCTATAATATGCTAAAATAGCACAATTTCGGTAAAATAAGCTAAAATAGGCCAAAATAGGCTTAATTATGCTAAAACATGCTAATATAGGCCAATTGCGGTTAAAATAACCCAAAATATGCTATAATATGCTAAAATAGCATAATTTCGGTAAAATATGCTAAAATAGGCCAAAATATGCTTAATTATGCTAAAATAGGCCAAAATAAGCTTAATTATGCTAAAACATGCTAAAATAGACCAATTGCGGTTAAAATAAACTAAAATATGCTATAATATGCTAAAATAATCTAATTTCGGTAAAATATGATAAAATAGGCCAAAATAGGCTTAATTATGCTAAAACATGCTAAATAGGCCAATTGCAATTAAAATATGCTAAAATATGCTACAATAGCCTAATTTCGGTAAAATATGCTCAAATGGTCTAATGGTCTAATTATCCTAATTATGCTATATTGCACTAAAATCCTAATTATGACAAAAAATGCTAAGATACGCTAAAATATGGTCAACTATACTAATTATACTAAATTACAATAAATAACCCTAAACCTTAAACTCTAAATTTGGCTAATTACTCTAAATTATATTAAATTTAATAATTAAAACTAACTACAATGGATTTAACACTAATTAAAACTAAATTATTCTAATTTTGGTACATTACTAACAAATTCTAACATTTTACAATCATTTTGCACTAAAAATGATTTTTTAAAAAAATAGAGGGACTTACTTGCAAATTTGGGAAGAGATGGAGAAATATGGGAGAAAGAGCTCAACCGAAGAGATAGTGTAAATTTGATGAAATGAATGGTGAGAAATTCGGCAAATTTTCTGGCCAGTAATAGATTAAACATGATACCGATCATTTTCTGACCGGTAATTGATTAAATTGGGTACCGGCCAGAAAATAGCCGATAGGGGTATTTTTATAAATACTCATAGGATATGGGTATATTAATTAATTTCTATTTAACTTTGGCTATTAATAAAAATGTCGGCAATTGTACTGGTGCGAACTATATATAACTTGTTATATTAACTGATTTTGATGCTTTATATTTCTTATCAAGTTATGGGTTAGATTAGGGGTGAAAAAGGAGTGAATTCGGAGCAGATAATGCTGATACGATATCTGTATCCACCTTTCAATTAACGGATATGAATATATATACGAATAGTAAATGGATGTCAAAATTTAAAACAAAATCCGTCTTAAAGGGAAAAGGAAACGGAAACGGATACGAATTGGATAATCTACAGATATGAATTTGAATACGGATACAACACGAATAATTATCGGATAATTGAGTCATATGAATTTTAAGATACAAATACTAATTAAGAAAAACAAATTTATGACTTTGACTCTGCAGCAACTATTCTCTCATCATTAAAGTCTTTTGTTCTTTTATTATTTAATTTGAATAAGAAAAGGAAAACGAACAAGAAAATGAAAATCAACAGCTAATGGAAAGGAGAGATGAAACTGATTATTGGGCTTTGTTATATTGGGCCCATATTGCTATTCATAAACACAGATCCAAAATGCGGAGTATTCAAAAATTTTGCGTAAATTAACGATTTTCTTTTGCTGGTTTTGAAAAGAATCAGAAAGTTCGGCCATGAAAAGAAACACAAAATTTTGTCTGGTTAAAGAAGAAATCATAGAATTATCAATTATGTATAATCACAAAAGAATATTGTTTGATTGCTTATCGCCCCGGTCGATATTCACGTACCGCATCTATCTAAGATAATCCCAGCCGAACGATTTTAATTCAAACTTGCCTTAGATGCACGAAGATCTTTGAGATTTGTACCAGATTAAATTAAATGGTTCGGATCTCATTCTACCAAGTCATGTATCTAAATTTGCATTCTATTCTGTTGCATATTAAATATTGCTTATATAATTAGGATAACATGAGCTATAAGAAAAAAAAAAGTATATTGATGTTTTTCGTCCAAATAACTATTCTGATATTTTCATTCCATAAATATATCCCATGTGGTTTCCTTCCTATCTCTAGAATACAATTTATGTCAATATTTACCTTGAATTTTCAAACTTATGTCGTATGAAAATCATGCCGACTACCATTCTTTAACCAATCAAAGTGAATTTTCAAACTTATACCGACTATATTTGTTTACCAATCAAAAGGATGAAAGTGAACATTTGAACGCTTTGTTATTGTCATCTACCTTATTGCTGTGATACATTTGATTATAAGCTAGTATTTATAAAATAAAATGTTAATATCTTAATGAGATTTTGATAAATTTAATCTGTGATATGAAATATCTATTAAGTGTTGAGTATTAAGTTCTCGTTTAAATTAAAAAAAAAACAAAACCCGATGGCTATCATTTTATTATTTCAAATTAATTAAACATTCTTTGAATCAAAATAAACGTTATCTATTTATTTATTTTGAAAATCGAGCCTATATTGTGTTTATAAATATCATATTTCTAATACATTAATGTATACGATGATGGATAAAAACTAAAAAGTGTATCATAGTTTTCGGTTTTAAAATTAATTGAAATATATTGTAAAATATATTTCTTCAAGTTGCCTTAATTGGGTCCGTGGCCCGTGGGCCGTGGCCCAAAACATAAAAGAAAAATTGACAGTGGTCCTGCAATCGCACAAACCAGCCTTACGCTCTTTGTTAGAGAAGCTTTACACATTGACAGCTAGGTCCCACACAAAAGACTTCTCTCTCACAGAGTCACGGCTTCTCCTACCTGATCGATTTGTGCACAACGGTACAAAGATAACTTGGTATAACTAAGGATCAAAATAATAAATAAGTGGTACTTCAAGAACTAACTATTTGGTTCACTCTTTATTTATTATAACCAATAAATTTATAATTTGATTTGTAGCTGAATTAATGAACAGCTAGAAGAAATTTGTTTACCTTAATAACAAATGAGCAAAGTTTTTCATTCTATGTAATCACGGGCGGAGGCAGACATTGTAGTAAAGAGGGTCAAAAAACATACAAGGCTACAGGAATTTAAGTTGTACACATTGTATAGTACTTTAGTTTTTCTTTGAAAAAAAATGAGGATCAAATATATAAATTTTTTATAAAAAATATGGGGGTCAATTTATAGTGTCTATAGCATTTTACTACAAAATCATATAGTAATCACTAGGGCTGCACAAAAAATTCGTAGTTCGTAATTCGATTCAAGTTTGATTCGAAAAAGTTCGTAAAAAATTCAATTCGAAATTGAGTTCGTTCGAAATTAATTCAAACCAAACTCAAACTGGACCTAGTTCGTTCGAAATAGGTTCGCAAACCAAACTTAATTCGAAATTAACTCAAACGTGAACCGTTAATTTCCGCTGATAATGAACTTTAATGTTTTATTTAGGATAATATTTGAGTTTGTAATAATTCTAAGACTTTGGTGATTGTTCTGTAATTTTATTGATATTTAAATTGTACTTTGAATACTTTGGATATTTAAAAACTTTGGTGATGTTGCTCCTGTTGGCTATTTGGAAAACTTTAGATTATGTGATTGTACTGAACTTTGATTGATTGTACTAAACTTTGGTGTTTGATATAAATTTTGATGTTTGTAATGAACTTTGATATAAACTTTGGTGTACTGTGCAATTAGAATTCAGAATGCTTGAGTTTTTATTGAAGTGTTGTAATTTCGAACTATGGCCCAGCCATAAGTCATAACTCTTAAGTCGTAACAAAGTTCGCAATTGAGTTCGTAAAAAATTTGATTCGAAATTGGGTTCGTTCGAAATTGAGTTCGTTCGAAATTAATTCAAACCAAACTTAGTTCGAAATTAATTCAAACCAAACTCAAACTGAAGGTAAATTCGATTCGGTTCGGTTCGTTTGCAGCCCTAGTAATCACTAGCTTTTGAGAAAATATGAGAATCAATTGACACATTTGCTCCATATCGCTCCGCCTCTGTATGTAACTTTGAAAAGGAATTATATACCTGTATTTCCACATAAACCTCAATTTATTAAGAAAACAGTAATGCTTTACATTAGCACAGAAATTATGTTTTACTTCGATTTTTCCAAATAATGTTTGTTTTACACGTGATTATATATTATTGATAATGTTTCTTTGTAAGTAAAATTGTATTAACGATATCATTTTACCTCAGAACAAAAAAAAATATATATATATATTTCAATTTTTATAATTAATATTTACTTTGGGTAAAATGTTATTATATATCATTGACAACGTGTCTTGAAGAGCGAAACATTATCAATAACACCGTTTTAGATTATCACAGAAACAAAAAAATATTCTTTAATTTTTTCAAGTAATGTCTACTTCAGAACGAAAGAGGAGAATCATTTTAACTCGGCACAAAAACAGTAATTTATTTTAATTTTCTAAGTAATATTTGTTTCACGGTGAACATTGTCATGAAATTTTGCTAATTTGACCCCATAGTTTTTAATTTATTTTTTCTAAATGCTACGGATAAAAACATCGACTTACTTTGAAGAACAAATAATTTAACATTTTGTAGGTGCCCGAGAGAAAAAGGCAGAAACAAAAACCGAGCTGAATCCGAAGAGAGAAGTTAGAAATGTCTTTCCTGTTGTGAGAAGAAAATACACTGTTTATGTACTTTCACTTGAAAACCGCCGCGAATCATCCACAGAGGACCGGGTGTTGAAACAAAAGGGGACCTGCGTTGTCGATTTATCGTTGGATGGCACATTGGCACTGCGATTTTGAGGCTCAAGGCCACCCCGAATACGAGTGCGTATCCTCTGAGATATCTCATATTTTGCTTGACCGACGTGTCCGATGCCTATTCGGGGATAGCGCAGGGGTCCAGTATTATTGGAGATTTGAAATTCGTGTAGGACGTCTTTGAACGGTTGAGATTTTCTAATAAGTCACGCAAAATATGAGATATCTCAGAGGATGCGAATTTCCCCGAATACCTGCTTTCTCGCTGTTCGAGGTTCTTCTGATCTGCAAACTATGTTTTGTGCCGCGCAAAACGAGTTAAAAGTATTTACCCACTCAATATCATACTAGTCCGCTGTACAGTGTTCTTCATAGTAGAAGTTGCAGAAATACAGAGAATATTCGGGCGAAATTCTATGAAATTAAAAGAAGAAAAAAAAAAGAGACACGACAGGTCGACAATAAACACCGACTCACAGAAATGCTGAAAGTATAAGCAACTTGATGTGGATTGGACTCAAACAATGGCGTGTTTAAATTTTATTTATTTGATGGGATTGGATATTCAGTAATCCGTTAAATACAAATTAGTTATCGATGAAAACAAAAACAGAGTTAGACTTTTAAATTATGGAATCAATCATATAATGGTGGTCCATCATATATAAGATTTTCATAGTAAGAATGAGTTTAATTATATAGTACCTATGACATTTTACTTTAATTACATAGAAAATCATATATTAATATCAAAATTCTAAAAAAGAATGAGATCAATTGACTCCATTCATTACACTTCAATCCGCCTCTGGATGAAAAATTATATAGGACCCACCACATAATATAATTGAATTTACATTTATCATAATTTTTAGAAGAGTTCTAAATTATGTTCTGAATTAACATAATTTAAAAATAGAGTAGAATTAGAGTGTTCCTAAGTTCATCAAGTTTTTTTGTGAACTCGAACTCTAAAACTCATCGGATTGACTTCAAATGACGAATCCGAACTGTTGAAACCCGTCTACCTTACGAGTGATGCATCAACATACACAATTTTTAAAATTTTGAATTAGTTTTGTATAGAGTCGTGGTAAAAAAACGTTCCAAAAATGAATGCATTAAAATTAATTTATGAATCTTCTAATTTGACCGCTTGACTTTATACTAAATTAATTTGAAAGTCTAAATTTTTTGTATGTAGACGCATCACTCGTAAGGTCAATGAGTTTCAACGGTTCGAATTTGTCATTGAAATCAATTCGATGGGTTTTACAGCTGAGTTCACAAAAAAACTTGGTGTACTTAGGAATAGCCTTGTTCTGCTCTTAAAAATAATATGGTGCTTATGTTGAATTGTTTATCTTTTATTTTGCTTAAATGTTTTTTATTTTTGCATATCAAATAATTTGTATACATTATTTTGTTTTTCTATGTCTATATTTAAAAATGTTAAATTAAGAACTCATATCTCCAACTAATTCACTTTTTTATTAGCACAAAAATTAAGCAAAAGTTGGACTGACTTTTTCTCTTGTAATTTGAAAATTCAAAACTAAATATTTTGAGAAATCATGTGATTATATCAGAAATAGAAAGACTGCAAAATTGTTTGCTAAGTCAGTTTTGTGTCACGTATTAGAATAGATACGCAGAATAATTTTGTGCCTATCGGCATATATATTTTTTTCCTTTCACTAAATATGCAATTTATTTTAATGTGCTAATGATTGATTTCGTGTTTGATGAAAATTGTCTTCTCATTGATAGTTCGTAATCAAATTTATTGTCTTTTATATTAAAACTCGTTTAAATTTGTAAAGTTTTTATTTTACACTTTAGTTAAGAAAAACAGTCTAAATAAGAAAAATGCTGTCTTCGAGCTGGTCGGATTCCAAGGCTCAATGGTTCATTTAAATTTTCTACCCGTAAGTATATCCAGTAGCATTTAGAAATACATTTGTATGGATATTGCATGTAAGAAAACAAATTATTAAATTTGTCATCACAAACAGTTCAATTTGATGACAAAATATTTTTCTTAAACATGCTACATATCTCTTTATTTTCTTAGAATACGTTTGGATGAGGCAAAAAATAGTGCTAATCCGGATGAGTGACTATTCCGAACTACTATTCTATGTTTGAATGTGTTTGGGTTAGCAAAAATGGACTATTCTTTGTTTGTCTTTTATAGATTAGCATGCTATTCCCCTAACCCAATCAAAAGTTGAATTATCTCACTATCTCAAATTTGAGTTAACTCACTATTCTCACTAACTCAAGCCTTCATCCAAACGCACCCTTAATGAAATATAAAATGAGTACTTTATCTCTTTAAAACAAGTTTTAATAAAGAGGGATGCTTCTATGGACATAAGGACCTATTTGTAAAATGAGCATATTTTTATTTTCAAAGTTCAAATAGTCGATCCGACCGTTCAACATTATCTCCATATTAAAATGTACTTGGAGGTCAAATTTTACATTTTTTTTGAATTTTTTTACTATTTATTAAGTATTTTACAAAACTAGTCAAATTCAGACCATTGAATTTTGTACCCATCTTAATAAATAGTAAAAAAATTCAAAAAAATGTAAAATTTGACCTCCAAGTACATTTTAATATGGAGATAATGTTGAACGGTCGGATCGACTGTTTGAACTTTGAAAATGAAAATATGCTCATTTTACAAATAGGTCCTTATGTCCAAGAATTTGCCTTTAATAAAATGACAATTAATTGAGTAAATACGTGAGTTTCTGAAATTTAGAAGATTAAATATGATATTGTAAATTTTAGAGGAGAAAAATACGTAATTTCAATGATTTTGAAGGGCATACGTGTGAAATTCCCACAAAATTTGTGATAAGCCAAGCCAAGATACATTCCTACCTTTTAGCTTTTACTAGGAGGAAAATACGGACTACAACACAACACGCGGCCACAAATGATCCTGTCAATCGAAGTTAACCACCTGCTCGTGCCTGGGTCTTTCCCTCTTTCTAGGAGGACACTCCCGGCGAGCATGGAGGGCTGCCAGCGTGGCACTCCTGAACATTCCAAATCCCTAACTTATACGAAATATCTCCGGTGAGGTCAGAGGCACTTCACGCTATCTTGACATCGAATTGGCTGCATCCCTCCTGGGGCGCTCTGTACTCAGCGAAAAGGTGCTCTCTCTCCTCCACCTCAATTTGCAGACCAAAATATAAAGATTTTGATTGTAGATTTTGATTAATTTTATTTGTGCAATTAAGGTTTGTTTGCCATAATGTTTTAATCAATGAAATAATATCTTTTATTTAGTCAATGAAACCAAAAAGAGAAAAAAACTAGAGCTAGAGATAAGGACAATAAATATTAATTAATTAATTTTTGTAAATGGGTAGGTTGATTGTTGATTTATTCAGTTCAATAGGAACATCGATCTTTGTTCTAGGAGGTAGATGCAGATCTGCTTTTTAAGTCCCACAAGTTGTTCTGCCTTTTAGCCAAGCTTTGGCTTCTATTCAACAACTTTTCAATGGCAATTGTATTTATTTCATATGTAATTTTCATTCTGTGATTGTTTTTGCTTACTTGGTAAGGCTTGATTTCATCAACTCCAAAATTTGCAAATTTGCTGTCCCTTTAAAATCAGCTTCTACTTCTACTTGTTACTAATTAGATATTTCTTTTGACCCCCTTTTGTCTTTCTAGCCCTTTTTCGCATGCTTGCTTATTTAATTTTAACTAAATAGTCACAGACTCACAGTTAATTCTATGCTTGGTTATCTTAGTTTTGAAAGAATAAGAATCCAAGCTGAATTACTAATTTACCTAATTTATTTTTTTCCAGCTATGTTGGGCAACCAATGTGTTCCTACTATTATGCATAACCGTGAGTCAGATCCGGCCCTGCCGCCAGGTTTCGGCCCGTTCGCTTCTTTCTCACCGGGTGCAACCCAAGACAGTGGGGCCCATGCTGGCGTGACTGTCGTTTCCTCTTCAACAAGCGAATCTGTTTCCAGAACTAGAACTGAGAATCAGAGGAAGTCACGCAGGAATAGAAGGTCGGTTGACTACAGCCAGTTCGATAATTGTGCAGAAGATTACTCAGAGGTATATTCATTAAATATTTTTGAGTATTGCTCAAATGTATTTATACTTGTTATATATTTCTTTTTCTTCTGACTGCTGTTTATAATTAATAATAAATTCAATCTCAAACAGGATTTGCCTTCGGGTCATAGCTTGCCTAAAGGGGTTCTTCGTGGATGTGCAGAATGTTTGAACTGTCAAAAAGTACATTTATCATTTTTTTATTTTTATTTCACTTAACTTATTCTCTTATATATACTTTCTTTACGAAAGTAGGTTTAATCTTATTATCTAAGGTGAAAGTTTATGTGAATTTATGACAGGTCGTGGCGAGATGGAAACCTGACAGTGCATGTAGGCCTGCTGTTGAGGATGCTCCTGTATTCTATCCAAGAGAGGAGGTAATAAAATTACGTTGTATATTTTATCTTCACTATAGCAAATTTATAATTAGTGGCATAATTTTGGTCTTGGCTAATTTTGTTTCCAATTATTCTACTAGGAGTTCAAAGATACACTTAACTACATAGAGAGCATACGGCCATATGCAGAGCCGTACGGTATCTGCCGCATCGTTCCACCATGGTCATGGAGGCCTCCATGTCAACTCAAAGCGAAAAATATTTGGGAAAATTCTCAGTTTGCAACCCGTGTGCAGAGGTTGAATGATCTCCAAAATCGTGGAGCAATGAGTAAGTTTTGCCAAAGCCAAAACACCATGAGGAAGCGAAGAAAAGTCGTGGAAAATGGCACCAATCAAGCCGGGATGAACCCTTCTGCTGTTGAGAGATTTGGGTTCGAGCCAGGTCCAGAGTTCACCTTGGAGACATTTAAGAAATATGCTGATGATTTTAGGAAAGAGTATTTTGGAGGCGATGCCAATCCAGGGTTTGAGCCTTCGGTTGAAAATATTGAGGGAGAATATTGGCGGATTGTAGAGAAACCAACTGCTGAGATAGAGGTAGTGTACTAGATACAATTTATTGTTGAATTTGTATTGCAATTATTACCTGGAAAAAAGAAACATACAGGCATGGTGATCCTTCTCCTAGAATGAAGCTAATTCGAGTTCATTTGCAGTTGGTTCTTAGCATCCAAGTTATTAACTATCCTTACAAATTTGCATTTCTCTATTTGACATAGGTGCTGTATGGAGCTGATTTAGAAACCAAACATTTTGGAAGTGGATTCCCAAAAAGTTTGGCCTCAACAACAAATTCATCAGAAACTGACGATGACGAGTATATAAAATCTGGTTGGAATTTGAATAACTTCCCTAAGCTTCCTGGCTCAGTTCTTTCCTTTGAAAGTGGCGATATTTCTGGAGTGTTGGTACCATGGCTCTATGTGGGCATGTGCTTCTCATCCTTTTGCTGGGTAAGGAGCTAAAAGCCCAAAAGTTCATGTATATGCAATAGTTATGCTTGACAAATTTGATAAAGATATTGTATATGTGCTAATTTGACAGCACGTGGAGGACCACCACTTCTACTCACTGAATTATATGCACTGGGGTGCACCAAAGATTTGGTACGGTGTACCAGGAATTGATGCTCCAAAACTGGAGGCTGCCATGAAGAAGTACCTTCCAGATTTATTTGAGGACCAACCTGACCTGCTTCACAATCTTGTGAGTATTCTTGTCATTGACAATTGTACTAGGGCACTGATTTGAGTTTTATAAGTTATTTGGCAATACCATTGAATTACATATCAATTGAGCTCTGAAAACAATAGCCTTGGTCTAGTGTCTATTAATCAATTAATTAGCAAAATAGCAACCAGCCAACAAGTAGCTAAGTTTGATAAATACTAAATAAATTGTGATTACTGATAATAGTATGGTACATGAGCAGTATGGACCTGCTACTTACCAAAATGTTTGCTTTTCTATATCCGGTGCTGAAGCAACAATTCCTCTTTCTTTTTTCATTTCCTTTTCTTTCTAGGTAACTCAGTTTTCACCCTCACTATTAAAGCAAGAGGGTGTGCCTGTATACCGTTCTGTCCAGCGTGAGGGAGAATTTGTCCTCACATTTCCACGAGCGTACCATGCAGGCTTCAACTGTGGGTTCAACTGTGCTGAGGCCGTCAATGTGGCGCCTGTTGATTGGCTGCCGCATGGCCAGAATGCAATTGAGATGTACAGGGAGCAGGCACGCAAGATTTCGGTTTCCCACGACAAGTTGCTCCTGGGGGCTTCCAGTGAAGCTGTCAGAGCACAGTGGGAGATCATGTTTATGAAGAATAACAGTGAAGATAATTTGCGTTGGAAGAATGCATCTGGGCCCAATGGCATACTGTCCAGAACTCTTAAGGTTGGTCTAAGTGATTGAAACCGAGATAACCTTGTTATTTTAGGAGCAAATAAGGTTTTCATAATCTTTTCTCTTAAAAGGGCTTTCTGGATAATATAAGGTTTTTTGGACTTGGAGTACACTTCTTTTTTAAATGTAATGACATGCTAATGTGTTATTAGTCTGTTTATATACATGCTTACAACCTTTTAAGCTATGAAACAGTTCTTTTCTTTCTGGCCTCCTTGCAAAGCTTAAACATTTTCTAAACTTAGATACTTGTACTAACCTACCTTCCCTATCCAGGCACGGATTGGTGTAGAGCGTGAAAGGAGGGAAAACCTATGCAACCCCTCTCAACCTAAGAAGATGGAGGCTGATTTTGATTCAACCGACCGAGAATGTGTAGTGTGCCACTATGATCTGCACCTCTCAGCTGCAGGTTGCACATGCAACCCTGATCGGTTTGCTTGCCTCTTGCATGCAAAGGATCTGTGCACATGTGACTGGAGCACACGCTTCTTTCTTTTTCGGTACGATACAGCCGAGCTCAACATCCTAGCTGATGCTGTCTCTGGCAAACTGAGTGCTGTTCATAGGTGGTGCTTGTCACACCTACATCTTAGTCTCAGCTCGTGCATCTCGAAAGGGAATACAAGGAATACTGTGAAAGAAGAGGTAAAGAAGGAAACAGGGAAAGATACTAAAGCCAACATTCCTGAAGTAGAGGTAAAGGGCTCGACTAACAACAATGTGATAAAAAAAGAAGGGTTTATAAGTACAGAACCTGGCCAGGGTGAAAAGGTAGTTACCAAAGTTGAGAATAAACCTACAAGTTTGTTGGTTCTGAAGGATACTTGCTCTAGGATTAGTAATTTTCCAAGCAATTTTACCCAATTTCAACCGAAGGAAGAAGAATGCAAGACCTTGGGCTCAAATCCAACACACTCTTCGTCTCAGTTGACTAGTTTGAGAATTGACAAGGAGACTGTGCCATCTAAAGAAACTAAAAAAGAAACAATGCAGGCTGTTGCTACTTCAACAGTTATCTTACAAAATTCTAATTCTGTGGCCTCTAATGGTGATGTCACTTTGCACCATACTTGCAAGGATATAGTTCCGTTAAAGGATGATCCGAAGTTGAATTCATCTCAGTTTGATCAAAAGTTGGCGATAGCCACCTCTGAAAGTACTTCTGAATGTACGACTTCTGAATCAGCTCCTAAAACTGAATCAGTGGTAGTGGCGCTATCTTGTAAGCTTGACCCGAGGTGGCGTAAGAACAAGGGGGGCCCACGAGTTGCCAATGTTGTCCGAAAAATTAACTACACAGTTGAGCTTCTAGAGTATGGGTTTGTTTTGTCTGGGAACAAATGGTGCACAGGCCAGGTCATATACCCTAAAGGTTACTCTCAATTGTAATTTTTACCTCCTGTAATGCTCATTTTCTTTCTTTTTATTCTGTGGTTTATTTACCTTTGAATTTTTCTTGCGTGTAGGTTTCAAAAGTAGAGTGAAGTACTTCAGTGTTATTGATCCAACACAGATGTGCTATTACATATCAGAAATTCTGGATGGTGGGGATATGGGGCCACTATTTATGGTAATTGAACTATCTTAACTTTTTTACTATATATAATTGTAACGGACTGAAGTTATTGTGACAAATAACACTGCTTTAGTATGATAACTCAAATGATTGATGATAAATTGTCCAGGTTACAGTAGAAGAATCTAGAAATGAAGTATTCGTACACGTGTCAGCCATGAGATGCTGGGAGATGGTGAGAGAGAGGGTAAATGTGGAAATCAGGAAGCAACACATAAAAGGAAAAACTGAGCTTACCATATTGCAACCTCCTGGATCCATAGATGGCCTTCAAATGTTTGGCTTAACCTCACCTCACATTGTCGAGGTATAGTTTCTTGGATTGTAGTTTTTTATTATTATTATTATTATTATTTATCATGGTGACCTTTTGGTCAAATTTCTATCTATCAAAGAGAAAGCTAGTGACAACAACAAAAGAAAATGAAAATCAATGAAGCATCACTTAAGATTAAAGTCATGAGTTGAAATAGTTTACAGTGACAAACTGTATAGAGGGGGCAGCTTTTTGCCCACAAACATGTGCCTTACAAAAGAAACTATTATGAGGTAAATTTTAAATGTAGCTTACACTGCCAATTCCTGTGGAAGTAGAGAATGTAATTTATCAGAGACGTGGTGATTATTGTTTTATTTATGGACACTAATGGATAACTAGTTTTGGTGCTACACTACCGTTTATACAAAAAAGACACACAGAGGCTAGAGTGATGGGGGACATGAACATGTTTAAATCACCCACTCAGTTGAGAACATCATTTTCATGAAAATCATATATATCATAATTTAATTCGAACTTGTGCATTAGGCTGGGTCAAAACTATATTAGGCGCACTTCTCTTGTTAATTTCTTGTTGATTTGAACAGGCAATAGAGGCACTAGATCAAGATCATGTATGCACCGAATATTGGAGTTCAAGACCTAATGCACAACAAATACCTGCCACATCACCATTCCCCACTCCAAATGAAAACTCTCTTACAACTAGCATTAGTGCTTTAGAAATGCTCTTAAAGAAAGCCAACCGGGACGAAGTGCAAGCATTGCAAAGTATTTTATCGAATGAAATTCCCAATCAAGAGGCATTGTTTCTTATAAACAAACAAATTGAAAGATTTCAATGTTGATAACATATATAGTTCATACAATTCTTTCATTTTGTTAAATTTTTTCGAGTAATGGAGTGTACACGTGCTAAGCGACATTACACACTCTAATAGGATAAACTTATAGATTTTGTCTTTGTATGTGACATTGCTGCTTAGTAGTGAGATCATTCTGAGTATCTTCATCAATGAATTACAAATGCTTATCAGTTGGGTGTTTAAAGAAATTTTATTGGTGCTCAATACATCTACATGGCTTTGTTTCTGGATTCATTGCTAATTATTAGACAGAATTAAACTGAGGTCAAAAGTGCACAACTTTGTTGAGCTACACAAAATGGTTCACTGTTAATGGAATGAAATGAAACTGATTATACTCTCTCATTTTCTTCATAAAAGAATAAATAAATAAAGCATTCAAATGGGCATGCAGATCTGACAAATGCAACTCTACTTAAACCATAATACTTAAATAATACATAAGACCAAGTGGGCATGCAAAATATGACAAATTAATGCAACTTAACCATAGTAGTTAAATAATACATGAAAGTATTCTCCTTTTTTGTACGAGAATACTAGATGAGAAGCTAGAAACAGAGTCGTATGTACTGCTGATACTGTGAGGTAGAGTTTTTAACAATGTTATATATATTTATGCGGATACGAGTATTCAACATGAAATGATAATTCACGATACAGTATTTTAAGAAAAATATCGACATGATATGGCCCCGGACACAGCTGTAATATTTTAGTAGAAACATAGTATAATTTTTCATCAAAAAAGAAAAAGAAAAATAAATATAGCATAATAAAATAATATAATTATTATATGAGTTGGGTTATGATCCGAAAGTTTTTATTAATATCCAACATTAAATAAAAATTGATAAAATGTCCATGATTTTTGAATAATTATAAAAATGTCCATACTGCTGAGATTCTCGGCTGTCCATTTTTTTTCTAGACCGCCAGGACTCTCGAAAAAAAATGAAGCGTCCAAAAATCTCGGCAGTCAGGACATAATATATATTTTTTATTTGACATAGGTTTCTATCATAAATCGGAGGTTTGGATTTGTGGTTTTTTTTTATTTAATTAGATAATTGTATGATTTTGTATTCTTTCTATTAAATATTAGAAATATTTTTATATTTCTTTGAAAATAGATGGAATACTATATAATTTAATTTACTAGAAACACTACAACAAATAACCTGGATCAAATTTTTCAGTCGGGATTTTTTTCAGCTGTAAGAATGTGTGTTACTGAATATAAATAAAATGTTTTGGATCTAAGTTATTGGTCCCGGTTCAAAAACACTTTTGGGTAAATAAAGAAATTATCGTGGTCCTCTAGTACATTCAAATTCTAAGTTATTCCATTTATTTTCTTAGAAGTGATTTTAGGAAAATATTAAAATATTAAAAATATAAAATAACTTCTAGAAAAATAGATGAGTACCTTAGATTTTGAATGTATTAGAAGGACCACGCTAATTCTTTATTTACCCAGAAATGACTTTTGAACCGGGGTCAATAACACAGATCCAAAACATTTTTATATTTTTCCTGTAACACAAAAATAAATATTTTAATTTTTTCTTACAACTGCAGAAAATCCCGACTGAAAATGTTGATCCGGATTGTTTATTGTAGTATTTCTAGTAAATTAAATTTTATAGTACCCCATCTATTTTCAAAAAAATATAAAAATATTTATATTATTTTAATAGAAAAATAAAAAATTTATAAGATTTTCTAATTAAATAAAAAAACCATAAATCCAAATATTCGGCTTCTGACAGAAACCTTAAGAAATAAAAAAATTATATTAGAGATTTTCGGCAGTTCATTTTTTTTTCTGGACTGCCGAGAATCCTGACGGTCCTAGAAAAAAAGTGGACCGCTGAGATTCTCAGAGGTTTGAACATTTTTATAATTCTTCAAAGATCGTGGACATTTTTATTAATTTTATTTTAACGTTGGATATTAATAAAAAAACCAGGTTATGATGCTTTATGAAGTAAAATCTCTTTTACTTTATATTTATATTTTTAATTTTAAAGTTCAAACAATCAATTCAAATCGCTCAACATAATCTACATATGAAAATATTTTTGACAAATTTATATATTTTCAGATAGGTAGAAAATTAATGTTTTTTAAAAAAATTGGACATTAAAAAAATGATAGTTTTTTAACTATTTAAAGAATAGTAAAATAATTCTAAAAATATAAAATTTGATCACATTTTCAAAAGGAGATCTTGAGTGGGTCGGATAGACTTTTTGAACATTGAAAACGGATGAAATGAGTGTGAAGTTATAAAGGCCTCTTTATAAAGCACGATATATAGCCCAAAGTTCGAGGCTTCAATGCACAGCTAGGCTAAGTTATAAAGGCCTGTTTAGAAATAAGTGGTCACATTTCTAATGCACTGCTGGGCCAAGTGGCTGCGTCTGTGCGCATAATACCGAGGCTTCGAAGTTCGATACCTGTTGTTTCCGAAATTTTTATTCATGATAAATAAAAATTAATAATTAAAAATAAGAAAAGTACTATATTATTTTAAAAGGGAGAAGGCAATAATTTAATATGCGTCCTGACAGGACGCCATATTAAACACAAGTCTATGTCAAAAGGAAAATAAAAATTAAATAATGGGACACCATTGGAACTAACCAACTCATCTTTACTCTAAAATTTCTCAAATAATTTTACAGTTTATTATTTCTTAGTTTAGCATATTTTTATGATTACAATTTAGTATTTTGAAAATAATAATTGAAGTTCAAGTCGTGTCGCAGGTTTATTAGTTGTGATCTAAAAAAGTCACGACGTGACCGGATCTGGCACAGCACGTGTGCTGGTCACGTGCCGTGACCATTCGCGTGACGTGACTATCTTTTGAAAATTTGACACAGCACGTCATGCGAAAGATTTGGTCACGGCATGTGGTCACACAAGCCACGTGTAAATATGACCAGTTATATCTTAATCAAATGGTGAATCTTGAATAAACTAACTTAAATTATGAAAAACAGTTAAACGTAATCAGTCACGTTTGGACACGTTATGTGTGGTAACAGCATGATTAACGTGCTGTGACCATTTGTTTATCTAAGATAAAGTCATCTGCTTTTTATATAGATTGGATAAATTAAATCTGATTATCACATAATTTATGACATATAAGTTGCAAAATTGTAGAAAAATATAAGTAATTCTGATAAACGGTTTTCAATGACATTTTTTTTTGTTTTTAATTGGAAATAATTTGTTACGGCGTTCCATCATTCATTCATATTTTTTTTAATTTTTTTTTTCAGAAGCTTATGTGAACTCGTTGTGGAGGTCACTGTTTACCATACTAAATTATTGCCTTATCATTTTTAAAAATAGTATAGAATCTTTCTCATTTTTAATATTTTCTTTATCTTATTTATTATGAATAAAAATTTCGGCCCGTTGTCACAAGTTATATTTTCCCACTGGCATTCGGTAAATTTACATTATTAACAGGTCGACACAAAAATATATCACCAGAAAGGAGAAAAAAAAAAAAAAATATGCTCACTGCCACACAAATTTCTGAAGGCGGGGGATACTAAGACGCATCTTTCAGATCAATACACATGGGCTGTCAGAGAAAAAAGAAACATTTTAAACAAAATGTTGATACGAGATTAACCCTTAGAAGCCATAATTAAGGGGTTGGTTTTATAAATAAAAGCAATAATTGCCAAGGGCTTGATTCAGAAAGAAACAATTTTTTATGCATCAAATATACTCAAAGATATTGTTTTACTATCTCAAGTATTGTATTAGAAGAATGCTCTACTTTTTGATGCGCGGATTGAGATTTCCAGGCGGGTTTTATATTTGGTAGAAGGATAGTTTTTTTTTTTTTATTATTTAAAAAACCATCTACTTGACCATTAATCGAGCTCTAGCAAAAACGATTTTGCGGTTTTCGCCCGAAAGATCCCGGTAGCTTAAAATATAATCCAGTCCACAAATTGAGCATAAAAATAACTTGACATGTCTGCCTATATGTGACCTCAATTCGAAAACCAACTTTTAATTTAGTGAATAAATAATATATTTTCTGATGTAGGATGTTGTAAGTTTAAAATCTAATTAAAATAAAATGACTAATTGTATTCAAGATTATGTATCACGTTTTTACTCAAGTCATATGTTATTTGACTATTACCGATATTGTAAAAGAGCATACTGCATCCTATAAAACTCAACGCGACTACTGTAAAATAAGCACATGATCTTCTTGCAAGTCGCGACTTTTAAATAGTGGTCACAGAGTTAGTTGCTAACATGATTTCACCAGGACCACTTGGACAGCTGTCAACAAATAATCAACGATACTATAAAATACAATACTAGATCCTATATATAAACCTCAATACGGATACTGTAAAATAAGCACTCACAAGTAACGACTTTTCAAAGTGGTTCCGAGTTAGTTGCTAACTGCTTTGACCAGGACCACTTGGACTACTTGCAGAACTTTGGCCGGGACCACTGGGACCACTTCTAGAAGCTTTCTAACGAATTTCCAACTAACCCGGGACCACTTTAAACACTGTAAAATTGATTTTTTTTCAAAATTTTAATTTTTGATATATGCATTTAGATCCTGTAAAATAATAAGATGGATCATGTAAAAGAACATGATGGATACTGTGAAACCATAAGATAGATATTGTAAAACAACAATGTTAATATTGTAATTTTTTTTCAATTTTTTTTATATCTGCATCTACATCTTGTAAAATAACAAGATGGATATTATTTAAGTCACAAATTCTTTAAAAAAATCAGGCTTCTTATATCGTAATTGGTGAATCCTGATAAACTTGATTGAGGTAGGTATCCTGGTCTTCTAGTTAAAGTAGCCGCCTATTACGAGACTTAACTCGCGGACTTTTAGACTGGGACCTATGGCAAGTTATACGAGAAGGCAGTCACTGGGGATAAGGTACATGTACCCTGTTGCAAACCCCTTTGGATAGGTGCTACAGCGTTGTTGTATCACACCTAATTCCAATGCTCACTCGGCGCTCGGCCTCACTTCTCTCTCTGGAAAGGTACCAATACGAACCCGACACTCCATCAAGGGAAAGCGGGAGATGTCTTGGAGTCACTTCCCACTTGTTACTCAATACAACTAACATTAGTCGAGGTCACGAGACACATAACAACTACTTTACTAGCATTGAGAGCATCAAAAGCGACACTAGAGCGAGTTTTAGACGAGCTTCTGACTCCCTGATCCGGGGAGGTGGTGGAATTATGACCACCCTCCCCCCTACTCTGGGCTCATCAACCTATATATATTCTAACACTCTTACTTAAAAACATACTATCACATAGGCATACACTTTTCCCTAACCTAGCACTATTCCGACCTACCAAAGATTAGGATATGAAAAAAGCACTGAAGCAAGTTTCCTTTCATACATCAATATCACAAGTAGGACATATCTTTAAAAAAATTAAGGAAATAACAAATAACAATATTAAAAAAGAACAGAAGCTGGTTTACTTTAACTTCTATTTATCACAAGTAAGACATACTTATTAGAAAAACTACTAAAGGAAATAAAGAAATACTCTAAGAAAAAACAACAGGAGCTGATAACCTTTCTTTTCTTTATATCTCAAGTTGGACATAAATATTAAACAACAACAGGACAGGAAATAACAACAGAAGGAAAAAACAACATAAATAAAGACCTACTTTAGTCACACAAGAATAAAGAATAAATCAAAAGATAAGAACTCCTTTAAGGTTGAGTTTCTTAATCAGAACGCAACTTTAACAATGAAAATAAAAGGGACCCCATATCTTCTCTTTAAGTTTTATTTAAGTCACAAATTCATTAAAAAAATAAAGCTTTTTATATTGTAAATGGTGAATCTTGATTTAGAACAACGACTTTAAAACAACATAATGAATACTATAAAACAACTAAATAGATACTATAAAATAACTAGAAAACAAAAGCATACACAAAAACATAAATGTCTTCCAATAAACATAACATTTTTACAAATTAAAACAAACATATTGTTCTAACCAACATACTGTTCACCAAAGACATATTACATCATTCACAAATAGAAAAATACATAAATATATTGTTCCATCACTAGAATAAAAAAGTTGTCACTTAAGAACCCTCTGATGCACATTATAAGGATGAATCAGAAGTCACATCAATAGAACAAGACATTTCTTTGATATATCCACGGATGTTTAACAGGTGTCTCATATTGCATCAGCTGTGGTACTAACTCAACAATCTGCATGAATCAATCCATATATATAAAATAAAGAAAATAAAATTAATGCATAGATCATGTAAACTATTATATACTGTAAAACTGTTAGATAAATACTGTAAAATACTGTATAGATCATGTAAACCTATTTGATAGATCCTGTAAAATATTGTATAGATCATGTAAACCTATTAGATAGATCCTATTAGTAGTGAGTTCTCCAGAAGAAATCTTCCTTTTTGCTGCAAAAAGATCTTGAGATTTCTGTAAAAGAATCATCAATGTTTAGAGTTGAATTAATAATCGCAAGCAAAGGCAGACGACGAATAGAAATTTAAATAGTTCAGAATCGTCCGATCTACCTCAAGTAGTGAGTCACGAGATTGATGAATCCAATCTGCTTTTTTCTCGCTGATAAACAATAGAGTGAAATAAAAAGATTAATTAAGATCACAACAGATACGATTCTCGATTTAAGTCATATAACATGTAAAAGAACGATATAAATAGATCTAAATAGTTCTAAATAAAAGGAAACAAAAAGATGTAAACGAACGATCTAAATAGAAGGAAACAACTATAAGAAATGGCGGACCTGATCTGATCGGGCGCCGTAATAGCGCTGGAGAGGTGGTGCGGAGGAGATGGAAGTGGTAAGCTCCGGTGAATACTGTAAAACAACAAGATTAATACTCCATATCGCCTCTTTCTCATCTCTCTCCTCCAAATTGCCTCTCTCAGATCGTCTCTACCTATCTCCTCCAGATCGCCTCTTGCTCATCTTCTCCAGATTGCCACAAGATGGATATTGTAAAACCACAAGATGCATATTGTAAAACCACAAGTTGAATACTGTAAAACAACCAGGTTTATACTCCTGATCGCCTCTCTGTCATCTCTCTCCTCCATATCGCCTCTCTCAGATCGTCTCCTCCTATTTGCTCCAGATCGCCTCTCTCTCATCTCCTCCAGATTCTCACAAGATAGATACTGTAAAACAACCAGGTTTATACTCCTGATCGCCTCTCTCACATATCTCTCCTCCAGATCACCTCTCTCAGATCGTCTCTTCTATCTCTGTGGTCGGAGTAGTGGCTGGCCAGGGAAAGAGAAGAGAACGAGGGGGAGAGAGAGAGATCTTCAGGGGAAGACAATGAAGGAGAGAGATAGAGGCGCTGGAGGAGAAGAGAACAGTTTTATGAGAAACAATGATAATTGAAGAAGTTTTAGAAAAAGGTTAGAGGAACGGTTTTGAAGAATGATTAAGGTGGTTAGAAGCCTTATTCAATTGACTTGGGTAAAAAGTGGGTACAGAATGCTGGATATAGAAATCTTTTCTCTAATTAAAATATCATATATGGATATTTAAATTTGAAATTTTAAAATTTATCTTTATTTGAAAACATCAATTACTGTTTTTCTAAATTCTCATTTACCAGAAATTATTTGTTTCAATTCAAAATATTTTTTTTGAAGTTGTCACATTCACGAATTTCGACCAAATCAAAGTAAATATTAATAGGCTATCAACATTCATCTCAAATTTCAGTTGAATTTACAAAATATTTTTAATAAGAACAAACTCATGTTTTAATTAGAATATATATATATATATATATATACACACACACACACTATATATATATATATATATATATATATATATATATATATATAGAGGTTGGCTATTCTACTTCCATAAGCATATGCCCACATATGCTTATAACTCATTTTTGCGTTTCCAATGTTCAAATGGTCGATCCGAACCGTTCATCTTGTTCTCCATATTAATATGTGCTTGGAGACCAAATTTTACATTTTTCTGAATTTTTTCACTATTTATTAAGTCACTTTGAAAATTGCTGATCCGGGTGAACAGTAAAAACAGTGCAACAAAATTCTAGACCATATGATTAGCAATTTTCAAAGTGGCTTAATAAATAGTAAAAAAATTCAGAAAAATGTGAAATTTGGTCTCCAAGCACATATTAATATGGAGAACAAGATGAACGGTTCGGATCGACCATTTGAACATTGAAAACGCAAAAATGAGTTATAAGCATATGTGGGCATATGCTTATGGAAGTAGAATAGCCAACCTCTATATATATATATATATATATGAGGAGGGCTCAAATGCCCCATTGCTTCATGCCCCAATCGTGCCCCGACATCTATATCTTCGAATTCAAAGTTCAAACAGACAATCCGAACCGCTCAACATGATATCCATGTTAAAATATGATTGGAGACCAAATTTTATATTTTTTGGAATTTTTTTTACTATTTTTTAAGATAGGTACAAAATTATTATTTTTAGATGGTCCAGAATTTTCTGATTTTGTACTATCTTAAAAAATAGTAAAAAATTCCAAAAAATATAAAATTTGGTCTCCAATCATATTTTAACATGGATATCATGTTGAGCGGTTCGGATCGTCTATTTGAACTTTGAATTCGAAGATATAGATGTTGGGGCACGATTGGGGCATGAAGCAATGGGGCATTTGAGCCCTCCTCTATGTATATATATATATATAGAGTAGAACTAGGGTGCTCTCGAGTTCACCAAGCCCTTGGTGAACTCAAGTCCAAAACTCATCGGATCGGCTTCAAACGACGAATCCGACCGTTGAAACCCGTCTACCTTACGAGTGATGCGTTTACATGCAAAAATTTTAAATTTTGAAATTAATTTTGCATAGAGTAAAGTGGTCAAAATTAGAAGGTTAATAAATTAATTTTAATGCATTTATTTTTTGACGTTTTTTGACCACTTGACTCTATGTAAAATTAATTTCAAAATTTAAAATTTTTGCATGTAGACGCATCACTCGTAAGGTAGACGGGTTTCAACGGTCGGATTCGTCGTTTGAAGCCGATCCGATGAGTTTTGGACTTGAGTTCACCAAGGGCTTGGTGAACTCGAGAGCACCCTAGTTCTACTCTCTCTATATATATATATATAGAGTAGAACTAGGGTGCTCCTAAGCTCACCAAGCCCTTCCGTGAACGCGACTCTAAAACCTATCAAATTGACTTCAAACGACATTTTCAAACCGTTAGATGTTCAATCTATATTAAAATGTGCTTGGAGACCAAATTTTACATTTTTTGGAATTTTTTTACTATTTATTAAGATGGTTTGAAAATCGCTGTTTTCCAATGGTGCAGAATTTTAATAAAAACAGCGATTTTCAAACCATCTTAATAAATAGTAAAAAAATTCCAAAAAATGTAAAATTTGGTCTCCAAGCACATTTTAATATAGATTGAACATCTAACGGTTTGGAAATGTCGTTTGAAGTCAATTCGATAGGTTTTAGAGTCGGGCTCACGAAGGGCTTGGTGAGCTTAGGAGCACCCTAGTTCTACTCTATATATATATATATATATATATTTAATTGGACAAAAGTGGACATTATTTATTTATTTATTGTCCTTTAACTGGAATATATATTTAATTGAAAGAAAATGGATATTGTTCATTTATTATTGTCTTAAAACCTGTAATGTGTTGTACGATCATTGAAGATTGGAGCAAAGAAAGGAGGTAAACACCACATTTTTGTAACCGTTTTATTTCTTGTTTAATTTTTGTTATGTTATTTTTGTGTTTAAGTTCCACATATGCTCAAATGTTTTGAGCACAGTTTTTATTTAAAAACATTGTTACAAAAACCTTATAACTCTTTAATATAATCAAACAGAGGCTGATCCTTATTTTTCCTAAAAACAAACACCACATTTTTGTGTATGGCAATTTAATTACACTCCTTCATGGACACACATCTCGTCTTCCTTGTGTATGGCTATTTTTTTATATGGCATTTTATGATTTTGTTTAGGTTTATAAATAATAAGATACTTGTTTTCTTTAGTTGTTGGTTAAAAAAGGTATCACATAAATTATCACCCCAAAACTGTCGCATTGTATCCAGTCAATAAAAGTTGTGTACATTTTTTTGAAGAAGAAAGAGTTGCGTACATGTTTTAATTAAAAGGTACATATGATTATGAACACAAATTTTCTACTCATTTAAAAAAATAATAAAATAATTTAAAAAAAAAACATAAAATTTAGTTTACGAGTACATCTTCATATAAAAATAATGTTGAACGGTTCAAATTGATCGTTAGAATTTTAAAAACAAAATATTAATATGTAACACGGACCACTCTGCTCTGTGCATAGTACCATAGCCTCACTCATAATTCAAATACCACACGAATATGAGAAAGTTTTAGCCTTGTGAATTTTCTTTTGAATCTGTCTTATATTATATATATAGTTTTTGAGATTCGTGCCGATTAAATAAAACGGTTCGGATCTCATTATACTAGATCAGGTATCTGATTGGATCTGAATTCTAATCCAAAATGGTCTGTTCTTTAAAATGGGTATATTGCATTATAGAAATGCATGAGTGAATCTTAGGTAGCAAGTCCAGAAATTAGCATGGTAATTAAGTTCTTGCCCTCCAAATTTTACGATGAAAGGGGTTTGAATTTTTGAACTAATTCAAATTGTGTCAGTGTCAGTAGTAGTCTGAACAAACACCGAGTAATATGTGCATAAGTGACAACACCAACCGAATCCCGATTAAATCAGGCCACCTGATTCCTGACTGAAATGGGTCAGGAGGCCCACTGACCGGTGAGCCGTCCCACCACCCCCTCACTAAAATATTTGCAAATATAACATGTAAGTACTGTATCTGCAATTTTATACATTCTAACTTTATAGCATACTATTATTATATACTTGTGGGCTCACATTCTTCTCGTAAGTCATGTAAAGTCAGTACGACAGTAACATGGAATTCAGTTAATTTTATATACTATCTTATTTCTTAAACCAGGCAATGGTGGTAGCGGATCTAATATTACAAATCCGATAAATAAAAGAGAATGGTTCACAATTTCACATCTCTTTGTATTTTTTTATTTTCGTTTTCAAAGTTTAAAGAGTCAATTCGAACCTATCAACATGATATCTATATTAAAATGTATTTGGAGATTAAAATTTATATTTTTTGAAACCTTTTATTATTTTTTAGATATGTACACAATTACTGTTTTTGGACGGTTCATAAACAACGCTTTTGTATCTATCTAAAAAAATTAGTACAAAATTAAAAAAAAATATGAAATTTGGTCTCCAAACACATTTTAATATAGAGATCATGTTGATGGGTTCAGATCGACTGTTTGGACTTTAAAATGAAGATAAAAAATATGAGACACAAAAGAAATGAGACATTTTAAACCTCCTCTAAATAAATTTATTAGTTTCTTGCTCTTTCTTTTTACTTCTTTTCTGGCTTTTTTTTTATAGGTTACTAACTTTTGATTGGTTTTAAAGCGTGCGAAATGAGTTTCCAAATTCTTAAGTCTATAATAATTTTGTTAACATGCTAATTCTTATGCCAAAATTTATATTTTTTTTCATTTCAATTTAGAAAAATCTTTCCGTTAATGAAATTTAGGTAGGACATTCGCCTACCTCTAAAAAAAATTATGTATTTGTCTAAGGAAAAATAAGATCAAATATACATAAGTTGTTAATCAGTTTTTCCTTGACTTTGATTCTTCTGTTGAAAAGTGCTCACCTTTTTCTTCAAGTCAAAGAGATGTCAAATATTTGGTCAAATTGTGTACAAATAAGAACAAGGATTTGCAGAAGGCAAAAATAATTACAAAACCAAATTAAGAAACTGAAGTCTGAAAAAGAAATTAAACGTTATTTCAGATTTCAAGTTTTGATTTAATACAATATCCCAAATATATATATTGTTAGATACTTTTTCAGGTTATATTTTTCTCATCTTATCTACGTAAAGTATATTTTTTACTAGTTTTATGTACCGTCATCTAACCCCACCGTCCCAGCACTTTGTCCAGATCTAAGTAAGCTATTATAGTATTGGACACCAATTTAAATTCAAAATGGAGGTGTCCTTTTGTTTAAGTTGTCAATAAAAGGTCGCATTAAACATACCAGGGAACCAATTTGGGTCCGATGCCCATCGGACTCAAAGTGAGTGCGATGGGTTCGATGACCGTCCGATCTGCTTTAAGATTTGCGCCCGCAACTTTCGCGTCTACTTTAAGCGCGCACGAATCTTAAAGTGGATCGGACGGTCTCTAAACCCATCGAACCCAAATTTGAGTCCGATGGACATCGGACCCAAGCTGTTCTCTACTAGCAGAAGTAAATAACTAAATACCAACAATTATTTCTTCACAAAAAAAAAAAAAACAGTCAGCAAGTTTTGATATAGATAGATTTTGTAATTAACAAATGACCAACTAAAACGATTTATAGTGTTTTTTTATTATTAAATCTGCGTCTTCGAAAAAAGACGTGTACTTGTGCCACTGCATTAAGTTCACGGTTCACTTCTAATGTTTTTCAAAGCGAAGTTTTTACAAAAAAAAAAATTATTTTCTTTAAAAAAAAAAAAATTAGCAGACAATGCCTTATAGATGGGGAAGAACTCTCTCCCCAAAATTGATGTAAGTTCGAAATCTAACTTCAATTGGACTTGTGAAAAAAGATATTGCATTTTATATCAAAATTATATATTACTAGGTTGATACTTAAAAAGCTGCTTTAATGCAAGTATCAAAGAGATAACTAATGTATTTTGTTTCTAAAACAATGCAATGATAACTAAATTTATCATTTTTTTTTTCCAAAATTAGTCCAAAAGTAATTATTTTCACAATAACCGAAAAATGAACCGATGCCCCCAAAACTATTTAATTTTAAATTGATCGAATAACGAAATATTTTTCTTAGATATATACACACACGATAGTATGTTGTTTATGTAAGGATAAATTCTAAATAAATTAATCAAAATTTTCATTTCTTTAAAATTATAAAAAAATTTAAAAAAAATTCTCCAGAAAATTTTGTTTTTATTTTGGGCAACATTTCTAGAAATTTATAATAAAATGAATGTTGAAGGGCCTTTACAATTTTCCGACCTAACTAGAACTTGAAATCGGCATCCAATAGACGGCGGTTATAACCATATTTTGAAAGGAATGGAGGGGAGGTGCTATTAGTGGACCCTATATATCTCTTAGCCCACTCCCTGTGAGAATTTTTTTTTTCGTATATACAAACAATTCAAATCTTTAGCAAGTTGAAATCTTCAAAAGTTTCAAAGTTCACAACCTTTCAATGGAGACCTTATTAACCACCACCTCTCTTCTATCTCTCATCATCCTTATAACTATCAGGGGTACAACTCTATCTTCTCCTTTAAAACACAATACAAATTCATAGTAGCACTTCATATTAACTTGTTTTCTTTTATCTTTCTTTAATCATTTTTCTTCATATTATGTTTTGTATGACTTAGGAGTGGTGGCTTCGACATTTACAATTACTAACAATTGCGGGTACACGGTATGGCCGGGGCTACTTTCAAGCGCCGGCACGGCACCACTTGAAACAACTGGATTTGTACTGAATCCCGGCGAGTCACGTGCAGTTAACGCACCCGCAGCATGGTCTGGTCGCATATGGGGTCGTTCATTTTGTAGCAATGATCCTTCTTCTGGACGATTCACTTGTGCAACAGGCGATTGTGGGTCGGGTACGGTTGAGTGTTCGGGTGGTGGTGCAGAGCCACCAGCTTCTCTCGCCGAGTTCACTTGCGCCGGCAGTGGCAACAATGACTTTTACGATGTCAGCCTTGTTGACGGGTAATGCAATAATGAAGACTCATTATATTTTGATAATATTGTCAATTTGTTAATATTGTTAAACAGATCATTGATTAAATAAGTTTTTATAATATAAGCATTAAAGAAGTTTGGCCTCTGAGGGTTCTTTAAAAATGCATCAATTTTGTTCAGAATTTATTAACAAAAATAGCTATTCCAATCATAATCTAACGGTATATATATGTAGTTAGGTACAACCAATAATTCTATTTCCTTTTTTTTTAACACAGATACAATCTTCCGATGGTAGTAATACCGCAAGGCGGTGCGGGTCCCAACTGTGCCCCGACTGGCTGCCTAGTAGACCTAAATGCTGCATGTCCCACAGATCTGAAGGTGGTGACTTCTGGCACAGGGAGCGATGGAGTTGCATGTAAAAGCGCTTGCGAGGCATTTGCATTGCCGCAGTACTGCTGCAGTGGCGACTACGCAACCCCTAACAAGTGTACACCATCCTCCTACTCGCAATTCTTCAAAAATGCGTGCCCGCGTGCATATAGCTATGCATACGACGATGCGACCTCCACCTTCACATGCGTCACCGGTACAGCAGCTTACCAGATCACCTTTTGTCCCAGTACTTCAAGGTAATTTGAGATGTTCTGTTTAGGGAGAGATTTTTTTGGTGCATTAATTTATTCTGAGAATTAGAAGTACTTCTATTATTAATTTTGTATTTTTTTGGTTGTTAACTGGGACAATGAAGAGTATATTAGATTGATTTGCAGAGGGCCCAATTTTATCTACCAGTAGTTGAGAATTTGATTATCAGCAAGTAAAAACAAAATGGTAGAGGCCAAAGTTGTTTTTCATTTTCTATTTCCTACTTGCATTGTCTTTTCTCTAATGTGTTGACTATTGAAATGGCTTTCTTGCAATATCATTTAATTAAATCATTTAGATCTTATATTTGTCCTACATTACTGCTCTCGTGATCATACGTAGAAATTTTGTGATTTTACATTAATTTGTTATCCCTGAATAGAACCCACATATATATTTTATTCTTAGGCCAATTTGTAAATCCAGAACATGTAACCATATAAATTATTTTTTTCAAGAGCATAAATAAGTGCATCTGTTTAATTGATTGCAGTCTGAAATCCTCCAACATAAATCCAACGGCAACCGGGCTTCCCCTAGTCAACAACTCGGTCGTTTTGTTGTCCGGCAATGGCGAGCCGACAAGTCATGCAATTAGGCTAAACCAACCGGACATATCCATTTCAGTTGTAGTTCTTCTAACTGTCATCACCTGCCTCAGTACTGTGTTGCACAAATTGTAAGTTAAGCACACATGACACATCACCTCCAAACAGATCTCATCTGACGCCGTATCCTATGCATGAAATTTTTCTTTACATGTTGCCTATTCTTAAAGAAAAAGAAAGGAAGTACAGATTCATGGTTTTTTTATTTAATCAATTCGAATCCCTCTGTAAAGAGGAGATGATTATTTTATATAGATATAAGTTTTTGAGAGGTGTGAGTCTTGTGGGTCGGTGTTAGTAGGTTGTAATCCTGTAAAGAACAAATGCACAAAAAAGAAGAAGAAGAAAATGTACTGATTTTGTTTTTGCAAGAGACAGGCTGTGTTTGGTCGGCCATAACATATTTTTTTGTTGTCTTCAACTTAAAATTTATTTTTGTTGGGGCAATATAATGATACAACATTTATACACCAGATAGGATTAGAGGCTTGGCAATTATTTTAAAATGGATTAATCTATTGGTCATTCAATACTCTTAAAAGAAGACATGATGTTAATCAAGCAAGAAAATAATTTCCAAAGATCATAGTCAAAGAACATAAGAACAATGATCAGAAGAGAACGGAGTAGGTCCGATGCCCATCGGACCTACTTTTAGGTTCAACGAGCATGATGACCATCCGATCTAATTTAAGATATGTGCGCACGAAAATTGAAACATACATGCACTAATTTTAAAGCATTCCGCACGAATCTTAAAGTAAATCCACGGTGATTAAATCCATCGAACCAGCGTAGGTCGATGCCCATCGGACCTACTCTCAAGTGTGATCAGAAATACCATATATGCTCTAAATAATGCACATGACTTTTCCCGTTCAAGGTAGTCTAATTTGATATCGGGCCAGAAGGCTTCTGACTTCATAATTGTTTCTGTAATGGGCTTTGAGCCCATAAACCTAAAAAAACCAAGTTATCCACACTTCAACATTTTATCTACATTTAGATATTAGTGTGATCTATTACTATTAGGCTATTATCATTAACAAATCAATATACATATATCGTAAGAAACTTGGAATGAAAAATATAATTCTTGAGGTTCTGCATTCCAAATATTTTCTAGATCAAAGAAAAATAATTTTATTCCATAATTTTGCTTACATATAGTATTGAACAATGCACAATTATCAACGAGAGTTAGATCCTGCTATTCCAATCTAAGTCATCTGATCTACATTTAGTCATTTACATATACATATTAGTTGGAACTATTATCATTAACCAATTTATATACATATATGAGTGTACTTGAGAGTAGGTCCGATGGGCATCGGACCTACTCTGGTTCAATGGGTTTAATCACCGTCGATTTGCTTTAAGATTCGTGCGGAATACTTTAAACTTCGTGCGTGTATGTTTCATTTTTCGTGCGCACAAATTTTAAATTAGATCGGATGGTCATCATGCATGTTAAACCTAAAAGTAGGTCCGATGGGCATCGGACCTACTCCGTTCTCATATGAGTGAAGCTAACGTGTGCTAGCTATACTAAGAGGGCTTACAAATATTTTTAAATAAAAAATAGTTTATTCCATAATTTTGCTTACATATAGTTTTGAACAATGTGCAATTGCTAGTTGGGTTTTACAATGACATTTGTATGTGCTATTACTTTAGCGGAAATATGATCTGATCTAAAACAAATTAATTGGATCGATCCGTTGAATGGAATTTCTTGTGGATATTAATTGAATCGATCCGTTGACATTGTTCGGAGAAATATTTTCGATGCAAATCTAATTTGTTAATTTCAAATTAGAAAACAGTACAAAAGAACATGACTCTTTACTTTTCTGAATAAGAATAACAGTACCAAAGAAATAATTACAAATTGGACAATACCGAATCCGAATCCGAATCAAATCGATTAAAATTTAATATCTTGCAACCAACTGTGGAACACCAGCAGTACTACCATTTGTAGTGACAGATTGGTACAAGTCTATAAGATAACCTTAACTATTCCAACAATTAATACGCACTGAAAACAGAGCATTTGCTTTGCTTAGTAGGATTACAAGCAAGCAGTCAAAGATTAAAAGCTATGACAAGAGTCTAGTAGATGACAGGAACACATGACAAGGAGCCTTTATATCCTGATAACAGCCTCCAGTATTTTTCTCAGGCTCTTTTAATTACATTTGCCAATTGCCATCAAGTCATACGTGGCTTTCTAATCCACCTTTTCTTTTTTTTTCTTTTTTATCCAACAGCCTCCTATTAAAGGTGCTGGTTCTGCGTGACTTTTGCTTTGTGACCAAGTTGTACATAATCTGATAACCTGTAGTCATATGAAAAGCTGCATTAATTGTTCATAAGTTCGGTAGGATATCATATTTTATACTTTTTACAGGAGCAAAACTAGAGTGTGATGTCCTCACCAAAAAGAATTGGTGAGCACACTTCCAAAAGACTATCGGATTAATTTCGAACTATGAATGCAAACTGTTAAATTTCATGTACTTCGTAAGTGATGCATGTACATGCAAAAATTTTAAAGTTTCGAATTCATTTAGTACATGGTCAAGCGGTCAAAACAATGATGAAAAATAAATACATAAAACAATTTAAAAAATAACTTATAAAAAAACAATTTAAAAAATAACTTATAAAATGTTCATTGTTTTGACCGCTTGACCATGTACTAAATGAATTCGAAACTTTAAAATTTTTGTATGTACATGCATCACTCACGAAGTACATGAATTTCAACAGTTTGGATTCGTAGTTCGAAGTCAATCCGATAGCCTTTTGAAGGTGTGTTCACCAATCTCTCTTAGTGAGCACATCACACCCTAGTTTTGCTCCTTTTTACAGAATATACAATGAATGTGCATTTGATCTCTTTGTGAGGAAAATGCAACAACATGAAAAAGTGCAGCATATGATGAAAATAATTTAGATATGTAATTATACATCTCGGATTTTGTCTGTTTCCAGATAAGTCCTTCGGCCACATATATAGTGTGGTAATACTATTATATATTTTTAAAAGCAGTCTAAATTAAAACGGTGTTGTTTATAAGTGGAGGATGACTATTAACATGAGGATCCAATTAATTGCTCATGACTATTAAAGTACATATATCAAGTTTTATAGTGTGGTAATATTATTATATATTTTTAAAAGCAGTCTTAATTTAAAAAAAATTGATATATGTACTTTAATAGTCATGAGCAATTAATTGGATCCTCATGTTAATAGTCATCTTCCACTTATAAACAACCCCGTTTTAATTTGATAACGCCATCTTTTTCCATGCCTAATTATTAAATAAAAAATATTTCTTATAAAACTTTATATAGAAGTGTTAATAAATAATACACATTGAACGGCTAGAATTCTACATTTCAACATAAAAAGTAAAACATTTATGATGATCAGATCAATTGATAATATATTAAGGTGACAACCATATCAATCATAAAAAACAAGGTGTAATTTTGGAATATTGTTGGATCATCAATTCAAATTTGGACTTATATGTAAAATAATTATATATTGTATACAGTATTTTATGTCCAATTAAATGTGATCAATACAGTTAAGGCTATTTTGATCATTATTGTGTCATGCAGGGTTTGCAGTTTTTATTTAATTTGTAGAACTTAGGAGGTACTACTTGTATAATTAATGGGTTTAAATGAATAATTACCAAATAAAACAACTATGTATTTCTGTGACTTATTTAATGGTTTGATTCGCGTGGTACAACTGTACAAGGCAGCATGAATAGAGGTGTCAATGACACCCTTTTATCCGTTTATCCAACCCGTATCGTATCCGAAAAGACGAGTAAAGATAAAAAAAAAATTTCGTTAGCTTATCGGGTACAGGTAAGGGTAATGATTTTTTTCGTTATCTTACAAGATGATTTTTAAAAATAAAATTATATATATAGATATATATTTGTGTAAAGATAATACATGATACAATAAAATTTTGTATTTTACTAAATTTTCATATACAAATTAGTTGTATTCATTATTATTATTTTCTTTTTTTTCTTGTTTTGAAAAAAATGTATAGAAAGCATAAATCGAGATGTCAATAGTACTTTTTTATCCGTTTACCCGACCCGTACCGTATTCGGAAAACGGGTAAGGATAAAGATTTTTTTTCGTTATCATAACGGGTACAGGTATGAAAATGTCTCCACCCGACCCGTATCGTACCCATTGACATCCCTAAGCATGAACCATCGTCAATCATCTCATCATGCTAGAGAGTGAGAGACTGAGGAGAGAAGGGAACCGAAGGAAACTTGAAAACTAAGTTCGATGACGCCCTCATGCTCGAATTAGTATCCTCTACATGAACGGAACGTCCGTTAATAGATCTAGACCGTCCGATTGAGGTCTGCACTAATATTAAAGGGCCCCATGCGTTATAGGCATGGGTCAGATTGACTCTGATCCTGATAAGACGGTCGAGATGCATTAAACTCAAAAGATGCTCTTTTTAGTTAATGCAGAAGATGCGGACTCCTCATGCTCAGGGTGACTATGGTTCAAATTCATTTTCACACCAAGTTTTAGACTCAATACAGAATAATTCTGGTGGCGGTGATGGCTTTCCTTGACCTCAACAAATGTATCATTTAAATTGTGAATGTGATCTATACTATGTTTATATCATGCACGTCAAAATTGATAAAACTAAATGCAAATTTTATTTTTTGATGATTGAAATTTGCAACTGTATATATTGAACAATTTTTTTGATGGAACAACTAGTACAAATTGTATGAAATTAACACACAACCAATATACAAGTCCAATATCATATTTATTTCTCTTTTTAAAATTTATTTAGTTTGATTTGAAAGATATTATTAGATTATCAAATTAAATCCATCATCATGACTTGCTTACCAGTAGGTGTTTCAATGGGCTGAATTTGAGTTGGATCAATATTATTTTATTATTTTATAAGACGGACCCCAACCGATACATGTCAACCTGATCCATCCGTATAATTTGATCACTTTATTTATTTGTTCAAGCAAATTAATCTTAATTAATATATATTGAATGTTAATCAGTATGTAATATTTTAGTTAGTGGTAAATTTCAGGCTACAATAAATCCAACAAATAAAATATTTTCTCATTATGTTACAAAATAGCTAGCGTGTTGCACGAGACCTTTAATTAGCCGCACTATTTAATTTAGGGGGTCGAATTAAGATAAAAACACAAAATTTTGGACGCCATGCATGAATGGTCTTCATAGCAACCATCGCTATCCTTCCACCGCCGACATTTTTATTAATATCCAAAGTTTAATACAAATTATTAATTATGTCTAGAATCGGACTAATTATCGAAAAATACCCAAGCCAGCCAGAAAATGGCCGGCTTAGGCATTTTCTGACCGGCTTGGTACCTTCTTCTTCTTCTTTTTTTTCCCGTTTTTTAGAGAGAGACATTATGAAGATCAAAGTATTGAAATTTAACACTGAAAATTTGAAATTTTTTGTTTAAATTATTTGTTATATTACTTCTTTTGATATATAATTAGCATATTTATACTAAAATATGCTATATTAATTGAAATTATATTGAATAACACTATATTATGTTAAATTACGCTAAATTACATTACATTACTTTACATTACGCTATATTAATTGAAATACGCTATATTGTGCTACTATTTTTTATGTTGTGCTACTATTTTAATGTTGTTATATTTTCTGTTTAGCATTATCATGATAATTTATTTTGATCTGTAAAATATAAAAATAGTACCATAAAAGCACACATACATAAGACCGAAATATAGGATAATCCAAATATACCAAACATAAATAGTATATCAAATATAAATAGTACAAAACTAGTAAAAATACAACTAAAACGGAGAGGGGGAATATCGCTGAGGCGGTACTCCGGCGTTCGCCCGGCGCCAGCGCGGCCAGGCTCCGTCTCTCTCGGGCTCATCTGGGGCATCGGCAGACCTCAGTATCTGCTCGGCAGTATCCCATCTGGCATCGCCCGTGGAGACTGTCGGTACTGGTGGAGGTGTAGCGAAGATAGATGCGGCAAACCCAGTCCCAAAGGCAGGCTGAGTATGAGACCCGCTACCACTAGCCTCTCCATCATGCGGCATCTCTGTGCCATATCGGGGCCATGCCGGTGCCGACATGAAACTCTCCTCGAACTCATGGAGACTGCAAGAGAGGGACTCGTACTCAGAAGTATCGGTCTCCGCAGGTGGTGGCATCTCTGCTGGACCCTGCAATCATACACATAAATTATTAAATTTGATCTGAATGAAGAAATTTATTAAAACCTGACAGATACTGAAGTATGACATACATGAGGCTGCACCGGACATCCATGCTCGTCGTACCATGCCGTCCACCCAATGTCGGACAATACCCAACGATGGTAGTCCCACTCTGGATGTGAATCGGGGGAAGATGGCATATCATCTAGCAGAACCGGGCTCGGGTCGGGCTCCTGCGGATCTATCTTACGCCTGTTGATGTTCTCTCTAGCGTCTCGCAGCATACCGATGATCTTTCCACCGTGCCCGGCATCCTGAACCACATTCACATTCTTCTTGAGGGTGCGGTACCCAAGCCGTCTCCAGTTCTTCTTTCCCAGCATACGAATCCCATGCCCGCACTCCTTGATCGCGGCCAAAAGCTGAAAAAAATTTCGCATGTCAGATCAAACCTTGATGTACTACTAAGTTAGACCAAAACTATGTGGTTTTAGGTGCTTTACCTGGCGAGCCCATGAACGACCGTTGGGATGGTAACCATCATCCGTTTTGATCCTGTCGCGGAGATGGGCACCGTAATCACCCTGCAGATAGACACTCGCCATGCAGACCTGCGTGTACTATACATCGTACCTCAACTGGGGATCCCCCTGGGTCTGCTGATACACATCTGGCTCGTGATAGAAGTCTATATACTGAGGATCCTGGGCCGTCCCGTAGTATGCATCGTAATGGGTGCTCCAGTCCCTATCCAGTCGCCCTCGGTGGGTAACTCTGTAAGGAAGACGTTAGTTGCAATAAAAATCTATCGAGTAATATGATGTATTTAACAATAAATACAATAGACTACGACTTACCTGTGCAGGTCTCTGTGCGTGGAACTCGGCAAAGATGGATCTCTGGGAATCAACGCCGCTCGACCAAACTGGCGGAGCACCCGATCTGGATAGTGGTGCTCCACTGTCCAGAAATGTATGAGTGGACCTCGATAGAACCACATCGCCCGCTCCTGCTCGTCAGTCACACTGCCCGGCAAGAGGAACTCCTCGTACAACTGATCGTACGGCACGGCGTCCACTCAACAAGAACCTCAGGCAAACTCTGAAGCTCTGACCGGACTGGCCTGATCCCAACGGTAGCACCGTGGGTCCGATCCTGGTAATGGTGGAAACTGTACCACTTCTTGGCGTATGCCGGGCATCTAAACACATCTGGCTCTCCCCAATCCGGCGCCTCATTGGGGATAGGACGGCCCACCGGTAGCCGTGACCACGACCAGTGCTGAAGCAGGAGTACCCGCCCGTACATCTGCTTCGCCGTCGGCTTCATTTTCAAGAACATTACACGTCAGTGTATTTTGATGGATTGATTGATTAAATAATTTACACTAAAATAAGAGTTGGTGACTTACCTCACTACTACGACGGCTGCTCAAGGTCCATCAGCAACGGGAGATACATCATCGGCATCTGATCACCGCTGGAATCAGGAAACATGACAGAACCAAAAAGGTCAATCACGTAGCCCCGTGTATATCTGCAATACAAAATATATAAAAATTCTAATAGAATCATCGTATTATAAATTAATTAGTAGAAACAAGTTATAAAATTTACCTCTGAATCTCCAGCTCAGTGGAATCTGCCGAGAGACCCGCGATGAAGTGCTGCCGTAACCTCGTCATCTGCAAATGGAACTTCGACCTCCCATGTTCCCCAATGATATAGGAAGGCTCAGCTCCCAACAACTCCTCGACATAACCTGCGAATCTGGTGCTGTCAGAGACTCGGCCGACGGGTGTGCCACGGATAGACAAACCCCACAGAGCACTCACATCCTGGAGAGTCACTGTCATCTCTTCGAATGACATGTGAAACGTGTGCGTCTCGGGACGCCATCGCTCCACCAGTCCAGCGATGAGAGATGCATTGATGATGCTCTTCTCTGTCCGCACGATGTCCACAACCTGGTAGAGACCCAGGTTGACGAGGTACGGCTCCATCACCTCGTAGTACTTCATGTGAACGCACCTCAACTTCATATCTAGAAGATCCGTGTCCTGCGTTGAAAAAGGTAATCCGCATGGTGATAACATAATAAAATTTAAACCCAACAAAATTTAATGAAAATATAAGAAAATGAATGTACCTCACGAGAAGCCAGTGAGACTCGGTGCTCGCTGTGGGGAATCCACAGGAGAGGACTGATGTGCTCCGTGCTGCTAGTACTGATCGGCTCGTCCACTACTGGACGCTGGGTAGGCCGTGCTCTAGGCATCCTGATATCTAAAATAACATAATTTCGGTGAAATTACGCTTGATCAGCATAATTATGGTAAAAAAAGCCAAAATACCCTAAATATTGGTCATCTGTGCTAATTACACTAAATTACGCTTAATCAGCCTAATTATGGTAAAAAGGACCAAAATACCATAAATATTGGTCAAACGTGCTAATTTCAGTAAAATTACGCTTAATCAGCATAACTATGGTAAAAAAGGCCAAAATACCCTAAATATTGGTCATCTGTGCTAATTACACTAAATTACGCTTAATTAGCCTAATTATGGTAAAAAAGACCAAAATACCCTAAATATTGGTCAAACGTGCTAATTTCGGTAATTACGCTTAATCAGTCTAATTATGATAAAAAAGACCAAAATACCCTAAATATTGGTCAATTGTGCTAATTACACTAAATTACAACAACATAATCTAAATTATAACACCTAAAACCTAAATCCTAAACCCTAAAATAAATAAATTAAAAATTAAATTAGATAAAAAAAAAAATTACCTCAAAGAAGAGAGAATTCGGTTGAGAGATGAGAGAATTGTGAGAGGAGAGAGAGAAAAAGGGGTATATAAAGGGTGAAATGCGGGAGAAAAAAAAAAAAAAAAAAGGTACCAAGCCGGCCAGAAAATTGCCGGCTTAGGGAGGGACCTAAGCCGGTCATTTTCTAGCCGGCTTGGGTATTTTTCGATAATTGGTCCGATTCTGAGCATAATTAATAATTTGTATTAAACTTTGGATATTAATAAAAATGTCGGCTTCCACCGTAAGCAAGAGGATTTCCAGGTCAGATGATGAATACCTGCTCCTGCGCTGTGCCAATTAATCCTCGTCTATCATTTTCTGAGCTTGTAGAAATTAAAGCGATATATAAGGAGTGGCAAATTACAGAAAATTAGTTGTCGTCCCCAGTCTGTTGTGGCATGGAATAATCAATTTTAACATGATTATTATTATAGTTTGGTGTCTGGAAATTTTGGTTAATTGTTTTTGGATGGTTTAGAAATAGTAATTTTGTATCTATTTAGAAAAATAATTTTAAAAAAATAAAAATAAAAATAAAATTTGGTCTCCAAGTACATTTTATTATGGAGATGATATTGAACGGTTTGGATCGAATGTTTGGATTTTAAAAACTAAGATAAAAAATATGAGACACAATGAGACATAAAAAACATGAGATATTTCAATCCTCATTTTATAAATAAAAATAATTTCGTTAATTTCTTAGATTCAATTCGGAAATTAGATATTTCAATCCTCATCTTATAAATAAAAATAATTTCTTAGACTCAACTATCCTTCCGTCAAAAATTAGATATACAACATAGATTACAACTGTTCCGCTCACAACCGTTTTTTTTTTTAATATCCAACATTACATAAAAAATATTAAATTTACCCACCTTTTCTGAACATTTTTAAAAATGCTCAGGCCGGTCAAACTTTGGCCGACCCGATTAAATATTTGGCCGGCCAAAGTTTGGCCGGTCCGGTATTTTTTTTTTAAAATTGGCTATCAAAAACCTGTTTCTCTCTCCTCCCACTCACAACTCACTCAAACTCACCAAAATAGAAAGAGAAGAGGCGATTTCGAAGGCGAAAAGAATAAACAGTAGCAACCGAGGTAGATCGTCCAATCGTACCGCCATAAGAGAATGGTCAACAAGTGGTCGAGGTAGAATTAGAAAAAAAAAAAAAAAAAAGAATGGTCCAATTGTGCCACCACGAGAGGATGACCACATGAGAGAAATCTCTTGACCCAATAATTAATAACTTCCAACTCCTGACTCTCTCTCAGAACTCTCTTTATGTGGATTTTCATGATCATAGTTCCATTGGCCTTTTTTATCGGCATTCTGGCATAGGTTGGAGGTGTTCCAGAGTTTACTCGAGTTACCAATTCTAAGTTTCATCTTTCTGGGTCATAACTAGTGCATTCGTAAATCATAGACTTAAAGTGCCAAATTGAAGTATCATCGTCAACTATGAATTAATTAATTGGCTCTTTGGAGTAATAAACCCCATATGTACCAGTCAAAAACTTCCCACCATAGTATAATGAAATGAATATGGTCAGTATTTTAAAATTCAGTTATATTCGGTGAATATACGGCCGTATATTCCTATTCATTGTCCGACCGAATAGAAAATAGCTATTCGGACCGAATATTGAATCCATACTTTAAAAAAATTAAAAAACATTCAAAATCCATTAAAATAGTTCTGGACCCGAATCCATAACCCATTAAATGAGTTCCAGACTCGCCATGTAGGTGTTCTCTTTAAGCATCCTACTCAAAAGTATTTTATAATCTCTCTACATGCTGTCTTATTGTATTTAAGTACTATAAGATTAAATATTTAATAAAAAAATCTGCATATATGAATCCGAATAAGAATCCGCATATTCGGCCGCATACCGTATATGCGGTATGCGGCGGCCTTCCGAATACCGCATGAGAACCGAATATAAAAACACTGAATATGGTCACGACCAACAAACAACATTTTGATAAATGATAAACTACATATATTACCAGAAAATCACTTCAAAAATCGCTATTTTCATCTCCAAAATTGCCTCTTCTCTTTCTTTTTCTCTCTCTTGTGATGAGTTTGAGTGAGTTGTGAGTGGGAGGAGAGAGAAACGGACTTTTTATAGCCAATTTTAAAAAAAAAATACAGGACCGGCCAAACTTTGGCCGGCCGAATATTTATTCGGGTTGGTCAAAATTTGACCGCTGGACATTTTTAAAAATGTCCAAAAAAAGTGGGTACATTTGATATTTTTTATTTAATGTTAGATATTAGAAAAAAAAACGAAGCGACAGAAAAACGAACATTTCAAAATAGTTAGCAATTTCTTTCCTGGAGTTCGATCCAGTACAGCGGGGGTTGCACATCCCAGAAAATTAAAGCCGATCGATTTGTTACTGACTTTCATGATAGGCAGGAAAAATCTATGTGTATGCCTAAAAAAGCAAGCAATAGTAGCAGAAAAACCACACAAATGTCAATTGTTACACTAAATTAATAGCCTCCACGTTGCGGTCGCCTGAACAACAACTGAGGACCTAGTATAAATAATCTATAAGGAAATATACACAGAGGATCCTAATGGACAAGACCAGTGATATCACGCAATTTTCGTGCTGGTTAATTCATATCACCTAAGGTAACTGAATATTTCTGTTTAGATTCTGACCATCCGATTAGAAACGGCACTACTAAAGAGGCCCGTGCATCCACCTCGACCCGGATTGGCTCGAATTCTGATGGACGGTTCACATGTAAAAGGAAATATCTGTTACCTCAGAGGATATGGGGATATGGGCTCGGCAGAATTACAAAATCTGGTACACCGTATATGGTAGGATGCATTATAGCATTACAAAATCTGAGTAAAAAATCTGCGAATTTTCGGAGAGAAATTGAAGAGGCAGAGAGCGTGTCGGCAGCTCAATGAAATCAAACTAGTTAGTATCAGGAGATTCTTTTTTAATAATCTGAATATTAATTTGTAGATAAACGTATATAGTTGATTAGCTGTGCTGCTTTTTTGTAATGCATTGTTACAGATTTATAAGATATTGAAGTTTCTGTAAGAAACATACTAATGTTATAGTTTTTTTTTTTTTAACTTTCATTTATCCTCACAATTTAGTTTACAAAATATTAAATATTAAAGAAACGTAATAATACTATGATTTTTTGATAGAACGATGACAAAAATGTGACAAATTATATTGTATTATAGTTAATGTATGCTATAATTAAGTAACTGTAGTATTGCCATGTTCCCTTTATATTCCATTCAACTCATCCAAACATATCATAGATACATAAGAAGGTATGGGTCAATTGACCCTTATTTATTTTTAATTTTTTATAATTATACATAATTTTTATATATTTTAGAGTAAAATGCTACAAAACTGTAAAATTGATCCTCATTCACAATACAAAAATTTATACGATTGAACCCTATTCAAATTTGATCCCCTATATGACCATACCTTGAAAGTCTGGCTCCGCCCCTGCATAGATATGTGGTTCATTGAAATTGTAAGCATTAGTAATCAATAAAATTTTCCGTACTTTTAATAACATGCATGAATGACATGGTAACCTCCACATCTTTTGATGAGCTGGAGTTAAAACAAGGTTTAGAAATGAAGATAATAATTTTGTTTTACATAAAAACTAAAATATATACTTAATAATGATTTCTCATAAAAACACAAAATATATACTTGTTCTCACCAATGGATATTTGTGAATTGTGAATTGCTTGGCTCAATGCAGATGCAGGACAAAGCCACACTTGCAAACTATAAAAGTCAAGCGTGAATGTGAGTTAATTATAAAATTTTCATGCGGTATATGAGAGTCAAATTTTATGGTATCTATAGTATTTTATTCTAAAATGTATATATAAAAATTCATACATAAATACAAAAAATTTAAAAATTAATAAAAATCAATTGACCCTATTTAATATATATACAAGAATTCGTCTCTGACTCAATGGATTGACCAGAGCATGTGGTAGTGTCTAGATAACAAAACATAGCTATGTATGCGTCAAAAGGCATAGCGTATTAAAATATTAATCAAGATGTCGTTATTATCCGAACAGCCTGAATATGATATATCAACAATTCAACATTCGATTAATACCAAATGATATATCACAGTCCACAGACAATATGATATTGTCAATATGTATAGAGTTGACGCATTAAATGGGCTCACAAATGCAATGATGATTGATGAGTGCATTAAGAAAGAAATGACAGAGAGATATGTACAAGCTAAAAATAGATTTGATTAAATAATGTTTTTTTCGGTGGAGTCTTGCATGGGCTTTTCCAATTCAGTTCAAGAGCAGTGGGGGATGACAAACTTTTATGTAAAGAGTGGTAAGATTAGCAACAAATTAAAGCGACAAAATGGCGATCTCTTTTGTGTGACAGCTTTATGTCTACCGAGTAAACGGAAAGAGAGAAAGAGAGAGATGCATAAGGTTGCTTCGCTGATTCCATTTGCTTACGTGCGAAAAACCAGCAAATTGTTAACCCGAGAAGATAAATTAAGGAAGAATCAACAGATTTCTTTCTGAAAGAAAAAAAAATGGAAGTAGATAGAAGTAGGGGTGATTAATGAGCGAGCACGAGCGAGTTAGGGTATGCTCATGCTCGGCTCATTAGCTTAATGAACGAGTTGTTAATGAGTGAGTTGTTAATGAGCATGTTGATAATGAGTGAGTTGTCGAGTTGCCGAGTTGTTTAAATGGGAGTAAATTTAAAATAATTGTGGGCCATATAGCTGTACACTTCCAGTTGCATTGCTATTGGTAACCCCGCGATAGCAAATTCCACATAACACATTAATAATTAGAAAAAGGCACTCTGCACATTACAATTAACACTGATAAAGTTTTGGTGGAGAGACAGTCTTTGTGACTTTAGGTTTTGGTCTGTGACTATTTTGCTGCCGCACTTAAATATTTTTAAAAATTTTCAGCTACAAAATCAAATAATATTGAAGGGATTAGATGTGGCAAGATTTATGTAACTCAGTTCTTAATGAGCGAGTTATGAACGAGTTGGGTATGCTCATGCTCGGCTCATTAAGTTAATGAGCGAGTTATAACGAGTTGATAATGAGCGAATTGTTAATGAGTATTTAGCGAGCGAGTTATGAGCGAGTTACGAGTTATGTGCAATTTACTCACCCCTAGATAGAACTAAATTTAATAGTCATTTCAATAGTTTGCTCCCGATGCAAATGTGTTTATATTTATAGTAAAATATGACTCTTTCTCTCTCCATGGGCCGATCTTGATGAGGGAAACAAATGTTGTTCGATTATGCTATTATTCATGTCCTTTTCTTTGAAAAAAAAAAAAAATTCATAACCAATTTTATTGAAATGAACAGATCAAAACAAGTGACACAACGACCCATTACAAATATTGAAATATTGATGCAGACAAAAAACTTTGCAATCATGCATACTTATATTGTTGTAATATTCAAGGAAACTAATATAAAAATTGTTATTTTGTTATTACATAAAAAAGAAAATGATTTAAATGGTATCTCATCATCTGATTTTATTACAGTTGTTATTTTATTATTGCACACACTAGAGCTGTTCTTCGAGATTTACATCAAAAAAACTATTCATTACAGCAAGCATTAATTTTAAAACAAAACAATTTTTACAGAAAAATATTTTGCTTTCAGAAAATTTGAACAAAAGCAAATATATTTAAAAAAAAATTAAAAGCACATATAAAAGTAACCAACAGAATTAATCACACAATAATTCAACAAAAGAACATTAAAAAAAATTGTATTATTGTAAGAGTTACATTAAGCATTAAGCATATCAAATATAAAGTTAATGAAAAAATAAGCATGATACAAGAGCTATCGGATTAAAAAAATAGGAGAGAAAAATGAATCAGACGTATTAAAATATTTATGACGTAACATATATAGTAAACAAATTTGAAAGTGCAATACTCTTTATGATATATCAATTATTATTTTTAATATAATCGTTTGTTAGTACTTTTTTTTTTTTTTTTTTTACATTTTTTGGTTAGAAGCAATGCTCACTGTCTCCCTTGAGACTTGAGAGAATATAGAAGCAATACTGCAGAGGAGAATTCACATCACCTCAGGTTACCTGACTCAAGCAAATTATGATTGGACTGTTCTTTTAACATGGCACAAATCTCAAAACAGGTCTCCTACAGTCTCCATAGGCACCGGATTGAGTTTGGCCCAGATAGGATTAATCTGGGCCGTCCGTTTCAATTTGCTTGAGTCAGGTACCTGGGAGGATACGGATCCAATACTGTTTATTCTCGGATTCAAAGTTAATATATAAGATAGATTTGCACCAGTGATCTAAACAATTTTCATTTTGGTAAAATGGCATAACCTTGAGGGCTTAACCAAAAATCAATCCCCTCTTTTCATGCCACGTTTTTTAAAAAATAAAGATGGAGTCAAATGTTTTCAAGTTTAAATATTTGTAAAAAAAAATTAAGTTTTAAACATGCAACGGGATTAACTGTCTCGTTAATTGGGAGACGGTCTGCACAATGAAGAAAAATGGGGGTATGGGGATATTGGATCTCCAAATACAGAATGACGCCTTGCACACTAAGTGGCTTTGGAAGCTAGATAGAGACACGAATGGACTCTGGGCTCGAACAATGTCATCACTATATGGCATTAACACGGCTTCTGATGAACTTCAGGACCCAATTCTCTCGGGCTTTGCACGGTCCCTCGGCCGCCTACAACCATTCTATGTGGTATCAACAGCAATTGACCAATCGAGCGGGCTGACACAGTGGAAGTGGACGTCACACAAGACGTTCACTACTGGCTCGGCATACAGAGTTCTCCACAATAGGGGGCAAGAGTGCCCTTCTAATGAAATCGTTTGGAAGCTAAGGATACCTCCCAAGGTGAAGGTATTCCTTTGGATTACCATTCACCATAAACTTCTAACTCAGCAGATATTGAGATCGAGAGGATGCGACGTTCCGGCCGGCTGTCATCTCTGTCATGACTCGGCTTTGGAAACGACGGGCCACATCCTGCTAACCTGCGCCTATGCGATGGGCTTTTGGAGAATTTTATTATTTCGGTACAACCTCCGTGCCAGCATACCGAACCGAGGTTCATTCTTCCAACTATGGTGGAGCTCACGCAGGAACTTCACCGACTCAGTTCTACGCCTGTGGGATACAGTATGCTCTGCCGGTAGTTGGGCACTGTGGCGTGAACGCAACAGGCGCCTCTTCACTGGCCAGTGTAAGACAGTGACGGAGCTAGTTAATACTACCTCCCTCGAGATAGCTTCTTGGCAGGCAACCCTTTAGTTAACAGTGGTTAATGTCTTAGGGTTAGAGCTGAATGAGTATCTAATTCTTGTTATTTAATTTCCTAGATGGCCAAGTAAGTAAATAATAGGCTGATGTAAATAACTTTTTATTATCAATGAAATCGTCATGTGAGTCCGCTCACTGACCTTCAAAAAAAAAACTTTTCATGTCACGCTTTCAAAATATCTTTCAATATTACAAAAAAAAAACAGGGATAAATAAATTAAGTTCTAAAATCTACTATTTAAGGGCTGAATTACATGTTACATGTTCTCCAGTAACGCTTAAGCATTTCCTACCGAGCCTAAATGCACTTAAATTTTTATTAATATCCAAAAAAAAAATTGAAATTTACAAATCTACAACCATTTTGAAGTTATTTCTAGATCTGCCCGATCCGAAGAATTAATTATTTTCCTAATCCAGCGTTTTTTTTCGGAAAATAGTTCTCCATATCGAAAGGTTCTATTTCCGGAGATTATTCTCCGGATTTGTTTTTTAAATTAAATATAAATATTATGATTTATTGTTTTTGTATTGAAATATTAGAAATATTTTTATATTTCTTTGAAAATAGATGGAATACTATATAATTAGAATTATTAGAAAGACTGCGACAAATAACCCAGATCAACATTTTTCAAGCCGGAATTTTTGCGGCCGTAAGAAAAATTAAAATATTTTTTTGTGTGTTATTGGAAAAAAATAAAAATATTTTGGATCTGAGTTATTGATCCCGGTTCAAAAGTCACTTCTGAGTAAATAAGAAAATATCGTGGTCCTTCTATTTTTGAAAAAAAAAACAATATGATCTGACAAAATGTCAGAGCCAAATGATAAGATCAATTTTTTTTCAAAATAGATGCAGTATCTTAGAATTTGAATGTACTAGACCACGATATTTTCTTTATTTACTCATAAGTGACTTTTGAACAAGAATCAATAACTAAGATCCAAAATATTTTTATTTTTTTCCAATAACACACAACCAAATATTTTAATTTTTCTCACAACCGCAAAAAATTCGGCCTTAAAAATATTGATTTGAGTTATTTGTCGCAGTCTTTCTAATAAATTCAATTATATAGTATTTCATCTATTTTTAAAGAAATATAAAAATATTTCTAATATTTCAATACAAAAAATAAATAAATCATAAAGTTTTCTATTTAATTAAAAAAGAAAAAAAATTCAAATCCAGAGAATTATTCTCCTTCCAAAGAGAACCTTTGGATCTGGAGAATTATTTCCGGAAAGAGATGCTGGATTGGGAAAATAATTCTCCGGATCGGACATATATGGAAATAACTTCAATATTGCTGTAGATTTGTAAATTTCAAATTTTTTTTAATATTAATAAAAATTTCGGCTAAATGAATTTTGGACGTGTATATTTTTTATTGAGTGAGGCTACGGTGCTATGCATAGCACCAATTGGGTCCGTACTACAGCTCAAAATTTGACTTTTCAAAATCGTAACGGTCGATTCGAACCGTTCAACATGATTATAAAATGAATATGTACTTGCAAACCAAATTTTACATTTTTTTGCATTTTTTTACTATTTTTTTCGAAAATCACTTGATCTGAACATTCTGAACCATCCAAAAACAGCCTATCCAAAAAAATAGTAAAAAAATTCGAAAAAATATAAAATTTGGTTTGCAAGTACATATTCATTTTATAATCATGTTGAACGGTTCGGATCGACCGTTAGAATTTTGAAAAGTAAAATTTTGAGCCGTAGCACGGACATAATCCGTGCTATGCATAGCACCGTAGCCTCACTCTTTTTTATTATATTTTTCTTTACTAGCTTAACTGTATTACTTGTGGAAGATTACATGTTACATGTTCCAGTAATGCTAAAACATTTCCTATCAAGCTTCTATTCAAATGAGCAGACTTAATTTAAGTGTTTATTAGTTAGTGTCGAATTCTCAGAAATTGAGTTCTTTTTTCAGGAAGATTACTGTATCGAGTTTATTAGTCTTTTTGTTTATCTCATGTGCTTCTGAGCGGTATTTAAATTATCGTACATTAATAGGATCTTTGCATTTAATTAAACAACTATCATAAGTTATTTTTTGTAAATAAGTTAAATTTACTAAGAAAATCTTTTGATGTCCTCATTTACTAAGAAAATCCTTTGCACGCAATGGCGAAGGCATGATTTTGGAATATGAACAAAAAGGACCTTTTAATATTTTGTTAGTATAGTAAAAAATATTTACCAAGTTGAAGGGTGTGTCTGAAAATTTAGTAGGACCGGTCAATGGACCCATTTAGGGTCAATGTGTACACAGAATAATTTGATTTTTTATATATATATAAAAAAGGTATGGTAGGACCACTAGTAAAAGTGTCCTAATTAAAGAAGTATAAAGATAAAATACATGTGTCTTTAAAGTTTCTATCTGAACTATTGTATACTCTGTACAGATTTTTTTTATAATAGAACTAATTTAAGTAATTTCTAAGGGAACAAGCACAGTGAATTGTAAAGTTACAAAAATCACCTCCACCGAGGCACTACTTTGGTGGAGGGGAAGAGTTACCAAAAAAATTTATCTCCACAGTATACTAAGGTTTCGCTGAGGCCTCTCTTCACCAAGGCACTGCCTCAGTAGAGGTGATTTTTGTAACTTTCTTATTCATTATTCTTGTCTTCTTGAAATCACTTAGATGAGTTCTATTTAAAAACAAAAATCCTGTATACACCAGTGTAAAAATTTAATGAAAGAATGAGGTCATCTAAAATACAGTACATCTCTGCTAGTGTAACCGTTAGATCTCAATTTTCTCTACACATTGTAGGAAGCTCCGCACACACATAGGAAGCTCCGCCAAGGCGATCAACAGAGAGATTCTGAGGGAGCAAAAGAAGACAGGGTTTTGAGAGTCGATCAGTGGTCTGCCTGCTCCGCTCCGCCCGTCCACTCCCTCCTCGTTTGTCCGATCTAGCTCGTCTCGCTCTTTTTGAACAGATGACTCCGTTCAAGGGTTCCGCCGCTCGTTGTCTAGCTCGAGTGAATGGCTCTTCGGGTTCGACCGAGGGTTTGTAAATTTGTTCCATTCTCGTAAGTATCTACTATAACTATATATGTAAATAAGGTACGTACTTTTATGGTTGTTGCCGATGATGAGATTGTAAAGAGTTGTTTCCTTCCTCCTCTCTTTCTTCTTCTTCTTCTCCTCTCTGTGTGGTGACTGTCCCGGTCCGGTTGATTCAGTTTTCGGTCATGTTTGATTCAGTATTTTTTCGGCTGAGTGGTGACTGTCTCGGTCTAGTTTGATTCAGTGCCCTCTTCTTCCTCCTCTCTGAGTGGTGACTGTTCCGGTCCGATTTGATTCAGTGCCTCTCGGCTGCGCATTCCTCTGGGCGGCATCGATTTTGAAAAGAAGAAGACCTTTCGTTCTTAAGGAAGTGTTATATACTGCATGCAACTCGAAAATCACTGATGTGTTTACATTTCCAGATAAGAAATCGGAAGGCCAACATACTTGCTAATCGGGCGCGAATAGACTAACTTGCATTCTCTGGCTTCACGTACCAGTTTTTTTCTGACAGAGCAAATTAGATGATTTTATAAGTAGCTTAATGTATAGGTTTTCATGCTTCTTAATTTAAAAAAAAAAAATTCTATATAATAGCTATTTTGTAAATGGTTGGATCGCCTACAGTATTTCAACCAAAAAAAACCGTTGCTGAGTGCGTATCACTGTTTTTACTAGAAATTTCGGCCAAGCTCCGTCATTATCTCCTTCTTTTCATTTTATTTTCAAGATTTTATGTGCCATAATTAAGCATATGCAATACAGGAAAAGAATCTTGTATTCTGCACTTGCATTCGTTTTCCTCTAAATTAACTCATTTTACCACTTGAGCACATGAAGAGACACCAATAAGTTTGTTGACTCTTTTTTCAGAGGCAGACTAATTATGGGCTCTGCCACTAATTTACAGACAGTTCAATTTACAATGACCCAATAAAAGGCCACACAAATGTCTACTGTGTTTGACGGCTGAAAACATTTTTGTTTTTTTTTGTTTTTTTTATAAAGTTCTTATCTGTCCTTAACTGAGATTAATCCTAATCATCTACGTTGTGAGACTAGAATAAGGTTTAAGTATGCATAAGGTCTTTCATACTATTGTCTCAAAAATCTACCGTATAAATTTTAAATTTCGATCTAAGTAGGTCAGTAAATTTGTTATATAATGAACTTGTAAAATATCAATTTTTATTATTTTTAATTTTTTTATGATTTATGAAAGATGACAAAAAATAGCTTAAAAATAAAAGAAAATTATCAATATTTTAGGTCATTTTGTGTCATCTTTCATAAATCATAAAAAATAGTAAAAAAATTCTAAAAGTAATAAAAATTGGTATTCTACAAGTTCATTATATAACTAATTTACTGACCGACTTAGATCAAAGTTTGAAATTTATATAATAAGTTTTTGAAGCAATAGCACTTCCGTCCTTATGCTATTCATAGCACTTAAGCCTTACTCGTGAGACTATATCACTCTTAACAAACCGTACTTCAACGATAAAAATATAAATATCAAGCCAACATATCGTTAGTTTTACTATACATAATTCCTGTAATTGTTTCCTTTCTTTGCCAGCTATATTTTTACTTTTTTAGTATCATGAACAAATAATTAAGTTACCATCAGACATTATCATCGCCATTATATTCTTCTACGGTAAAAAAATATTTTAATTTCTCAAGTAATAGCCAGTTGCAATTTTATTTGATGCATCATAGAATATTACATGTCTAATAGGTTTTTCTTATATCTTAAACAATTCTTAGCTTGATGTTTAATTAAATTTTCAGATGCTAATTGTAAAATTCGTTTCTTGTAGTATTAGCAACAAAAATTCATATACGATTTATCTACAGAATCGTGGATGATTGTACTTTGTAAGTAAAACATTTTTTTAAAGTTATTGTTTTAAATCAGTTTGCATATGAGATTAGCCATAAATAAAAATTCAACAATATGAAAATATCGCAAATTTAAGAAGTATGAAAACAAAATATATCACAAATAAAGTATGAACTCATGACAACCATTTTACTAAGTAAACAAAATAAAAATAAGTACAAAAAAACCCTAAACCGGATGAGTACATAAAATTATACTAACAATTCCTAAGAAAAAAAATATGGTAAAGGAAAAAAATAATATCAAACTAAAAAGGAAAAAATTGATTACAAATTTCAACTCAAGTTTTGAGACATTGAATGACATTTATTGGTCTGAAATGAGGGATGTTCTGGGTAAATCCGAGGAAAAATTGTTCTCCTCAGAGTTTTCTGAAAAATAGTCATATGCTGAAATTGAAGTTCGCTACGAAAAATTGCGCCCGTTTAAAGTTTTTTCGTGTCCGTTTGAAGATCTTGCCTCCCGGTCTCGCCTTGCTTCGTCCATTTAAAAGAGGTGCTTTAGAAGATGGTGATGTAGATTGATAACGTGAAAGAATTTGTGATTGTTTTATCACCTAGAGTTAGGAACAAAGGTTTTCACACCAAAAAAAAAATGTTAATTAGCAAGTAACACCAACTGTTCACAAAGAACCTTGGGTGATTTTAGGCATCTTTAACCAACGGTTTTTCAGTGGAAAACCGTTGGTAATTGTTTTACCTTATTTACCCGCTTGTCACAAAGTGTTATTGGTAACAATTATTTGCGAAAAAATTTGGACCCGTTAGTGATATATCATTAGTAATTAACCTTTCTGTATTAGTGGATATTGTCTTTGTAAAACATCTCGACTTGTGTGCACGGTATTAAGTTGAGGACTCGAAACAGCACTGTTAAGATTCGTATCTTATGTTGGATTAATTTCCCTAATTGAATTTAAATCCAGATCCGCTAAATCGCTTAATCATTTTTTTTTTTTAAGTTTCTCGTGTAGATGCACAAGGCGGAACTGCACTTTTAAGATTTATTGATTCGGTTTTAATTCTGTTATCAGATTACAGATCTCTTGACAGCCCCAGTTACCAACCAAGCTTAATCAGACGAGACAACGAGCAAGTGTAAATCCTATTCGGACAAATGATGAAAGGTTCCTTAAATTAAATTAAAAAGGACACGTATGATAACAAAATTTTAAATAAAAAGGACAAATTGCATAAGAGATAGAGATGCATTCATTTCTGGTGAAGAATTTTATTTGAAGGGTTGAAATGCACATATATAATGGGCTGAATCATATATATTTTTTTAAATAAAATGTAATTAAATTTTAATAAACGTAACTAAAATTTTGAAATCATTAAAGTGACTAAACACCTCTATAATTGACTGCAAATCCACCTCTGATATCATGTTTACATATCTCATTTGAGAAAAAACTTTAGATGTTCATTTCTGTCTACATTACTACTTTTAATGTTGTTGTTGTTTATTTAAATATATATATGAGATTATATAATATGTGATATTCAACACGGATGATAATGTCAACAACTGTGAATTTTTTAAATTGGGTCATTGCAAGAATGATATTAGTTTGAATTATTTTCAAATTGATTATTTGGAGTTTTTATAAGTATATAAGATATTTTCAATTATATATATTTTTGTCTATGTAAATTGTAAAATAATGTTTGTTAGAATAGATATGAACTTATGTCTATTTTATGAATGTCTTTTATACAAATTAGTAGTTTGTGTTATTATTTTTTAATTTAATAGCAAGAACTGGAGCTAAGTATCTGTGAAGATAACTTACTATATTTATCAAATAATCATCACATATAGCCAAATTTAAAATGACAAAATAATATATGTACTCTGTTTATATTGTAGATAATTTAATTTTTAAGCTATTGGAATCCGTGCATTCGAGAAATACTGATCCCTGGAGAATACAATTATAAATTATTTGATTAAACATTGCAAATCCTCCAATACTTGAGAGTTTACAGCAAAATGGAGAGCAGTTTTTTTTCTTTTCGTACGGATCCATATCCTCTCCGGTACCGTAAAAGATTCCCTTCACTTTACGGTTTGAGATTAACTCTCAGCCGGTTTGGAATTCGGGCTGACAGAGGGGGCAGTATTATTGGACTTTGAGATTCGTGCCAAGTTAAAAAGAACGGTCCAATCAAGTAATTATAAAAGATTCTCTATTACGGTACCGGGGTGATGTGAATTCCTCCAAAGAACCGCTGAAATGTACATGGCTCAAATTTTTTTCCCCAAAACTATAATCTAAATTTATGATATTTACTTGAAACCATAATTATGTTGATTGTGATCAATTAGCTTCGTATAGCCGCAGGAAAAAATAACATTTTTTTTAATTTACAACGCAATAGTCATGCAAATTATATCTAGGGGTGTCAACGGGTACAATACAGATTGGATGGAAGTAATTTCATACCGTTCCCATTGAGCTAATGAAAAAAAAAACAACTTTATCCTGACACCTATTTGATAAACTAATGAACGAAAATCTTGCCCGCATCCATCTTATTAAATACAATATGGGTCAGGTAAACAAATAAAAGGGTACCATTAACACTCCGATTTGTGCTTCTAGTAAAATATTTTTCAAAAGCAAAAGAAAACAAATAAATAATAATATAACTAATTTGTCTTATAGAAATTTGATAAATTACAAAATCATAAAAAAAAAAAAAATTATGTCATGCGAATTTGATTTAAAAGTTAGAAAATGAATGAAAAAAATAAATAAATTTAGAATTATATCATATATACTTGAATAATGAACTATATTATATCATGCCTCATCCCCATATAAATATATAATTTTATGTATAATGAGAGGGTTCAAATGCCTCAATCACGTCTCACTTCATTATCTCTGTTTTTAAGTTCCAAACAGTTAATTCGAATTACTCAACATGATCTCCATCGTAAAATGTGTTTGGAGATCAAATTTTATATTTTTTTGAATTTATTTTTAATATTTTATTAGATAGTTACAAAATCATTGTTTTTGAATGGTCTAAAATTTTATAAAAAAAAACAGTGATTTTGCACCTATTTAAAAAAATTAAATTTTTCAAAAAAATATATAATTTGATCTCGAAGCACATTTTTATACGAGAATCATATTGAATGGTTCGGATTGGACTTTGAAAATTATAAAAAGAATGTGAGGCACAATTGAGATGAAAGACACGAGTCATTTGAGGCCTACTCATATATAATTTTATTTTATAAAGTAACATATACGAAAGAATATTTGTCCGTATCCTAACTCATTAAACTAACAAAAATATAATTTTATATTTATCCGTATCTAATAAGTCAACAAAAAAAAAATCACCTATTTCCATCTTGTGAAATATAATACAGATCGATTAAATGGATACAAGTGTCATTGAAACCTCTACAATCATCTCCAATTCACAAACTGCAATTTTGCAAAAAAAATTTAGACGATAGTACGATACATACTGAATTCGTATCACATAAGATACATACTGAATTCGTATCAACATAAGGTAACAAAAATATGTGGATACCGTCCAATCAAAATCATGATGACTATTAAAGCGGCCCCATGCGTTCCATTGGATCGGATTGATCAGGATCCAATTGAACAGCCGTGATCTAAATAGAAATATTATGTTACCTCAGATAATATGGATTCATACATACTTGAATGTAGGAATTCGAAAACAGGGATAAGCAGTAGTAGGCAAAATATTTGTGTTCCAAAGCAAAGAAGCAGATCCTTATGCAATCCCCCTTAGGCCTTGACCTTCTCCCTGGTCCCCACAGCGGGACAGCCCACTGAGACATTTTACCTTCCAAGCAGCATTTGACCGATAAACCTGAAAACCTCCAGTGGCACAAATGTAATTTCCGGAGAATTCCAGAGGATGTTTGTATTGATATAAATCTCCGAGCGTGCGCGCCTTAATAAATCAACACTCATCCCCCGCTCACCCCTCCCCCCTCCCCCCTCTTTCTCTCTCTCCTCCCGCGATTTCCCTCTAATTTATGGCGGTAGCTCGGCCCATCCTCTAAGTTCCTCTTTCTACACTTCAATTCTTCTCCAAAGATATTTAAATTAGTGTCATCAATGGATTTTGTATTTTCACTGCCACCTTCGATTCGCCACTTTACCGTTCTCTTATTGCTATTCTTCAGAGGTAATTACTGAATGGAATGGGAAAGCACTCTATGTTGCTACTTTCATCGAGAACGAATTGAACTAAGATTTTATTATACTGATTTATTGCAGGGTTGGTTAATTGCACAACTTTCACATTCACAAACAAGTGCGGAGAAACTGTGTGGCCGGGGGTGCTATCGAACTCCGGGAGTTCACCACTAGGAACCACAGGATTTACACTCGAGGCCGGTGAATCGCGGTCCTTTGTGGCCCCGTGGGGATGGTCCGGGCGCTTCTGGGGACGAAGTGGGTGCAGCTTTGATTCAACGGGTCAAGGCTCGTGCTCCACTGGGGATTGTGGGTCCGGACAGATTGAGTGTAACGGGGCCGGTGCGGCACCTCCTGCTACACTGATTGAGTTTACACTAAATGGGGGTGACAACAAGGACTTCTATGATGTCAGCCTAGTTGATGGGTATAATTTACCGGTACGTGGTTTTAATTAGGTACTGGTAGTCTTTAGCTGAAGTATCAATCACCTTTAGGCTTTAGCAAACAAAATTTTGAGGGTTTCAAATAATATAATGGAATTTTATAATGTTAGCCCTCTGAAATAATGGCAAAAATTGTGTAATGTATGTCCAATTTTCAAAATATCAAGAAGAATATGCTATCATGTTCTAATCAAAATTTTGAATCGATTCAAACCATTAAAATATTTATTTTCATTATCTTCCTATTTATTTTCATTATCTTCCTAAATAATATATTATTGTTTCCAAAAACACTGAACTTGTTAATTTCTTGTGAGAAGGTGATACTTGAGGTATCTGGGGGGAGCAATGGCTGCGCCTCCACGGGTTGTGTGGTGGATTTGAATTCAAGGTGTCCGACCGAACTAAAAGTAGGGGAAGGCAAGTCAGAGGCATGCCGAAGTGCATGTGAAGCATTTGGCAAGCCAGAGTACTGTTGCAGTGGTGAATTCGGCAGCCCCGACAAATGCCAGCCGTCAGTCTACTCCCAGGTGTTCAAATCAGCTTGTCCTCGGTCATATAGCTACGCATATGACGATGCCAGCTCGACTTTTACGTGTGTAGGTGCCTCTGATTATATCATCACTTTCTGTCCGGCTTCATCGCCGACAAGGTAAAATTGAACATTTACTTTACTAAATGTTGATTTATCAGAAAAAAAGAGAGTTCAGTGTAGTGTGAACGTGTCTACACGGGTGTTCTTTAAGAAAGCTGAATAAGAGAATGACAGGTGGCTAAATATTTTGTATTATGATAGTATGGTAGAATGGGGATATGGGGACAAGATAAGGAAAGATGGAAGGGACTTTAATTGTTCCATCTCTCTTTCTCGCTTTAGCTTTGTTCTGTGTCCACCTTGTATGGTGGTGTTCCACCGCTCAATAGCTAGTTTCTAGTGGTTGTTGAGTTAAAAGCACACCTTGTTTAGTTGAAAAAGTTGGCATCTTAGATTTTTCTAATTGGGAATCTTCCTGTGGTATTAATGATTAAGCTTGTGCCTCAATTAGGTCCAAAATTCCATGTTTGTTTCAAATTGATTTGGTCTTAGTGAAGATTTATGCATGTGATTATTATAGGACAATATAAAGGACCTACAGCTAGGTTCAGTTTCAATAATTTGGTTTTATTTTCAATAGTTGTCTCCATTTCAGTTCATTCCAAAAGAGCTTCAAGAAATACTCACTGGTGACATCCAATTTCCAAAATTAAATTATGTTCTAGATATTAATACTATTAATATTGTTATATCCTCTGTGCTAACCATAGTTTAAGGAATTTAATTTTCTGAATAACAATGTATGTATTAATTAACATTTCAATCTTTTGTAGCCGAAAAACAGCGAAGAATCCATCGCCAAGACCTACAGATGAAATGTTAGAGGATGATGCATGGCTCGCTACTTTGGCTGCTGCTGATGCAAATCAGCTCCTAAGAAGGGACTATTTCTCAATACTATTACAAGGCGCAATAGCACTTGCAAGCATTATTTTCATATTACCGCATTAAATTTGGTGGCCAGAGAGGTAGAAAATTCTTGATCAACTTGTGATTGACATTGCTTTCAAATTAAAGAGGTGAAAAACGAATACCATGAGAGTGACTTGCTTGGAGGATTCTTTGTATACTGCAAATGATGAAACATAATTTAGAAAAAAAGGACTTCTCCATCTGTAAAATGTTGTGTATTTGGCTATAGGTGTAGTTTTGTATTGCCATTCACGAAAAGGAAATTTTTTCTTCGGCTGCAGAATTTGGATCAAAATGTAAATCCTCTTAGCATATTGCTGTGCAGCGCTTTGTAATCACAGTTTTGAATTTGTATATTACAATTGTGCAAAGATGATGCATCTTCACCTCATGCTGAGTTGTAAATGGAGTTCTTTTTTCATGTTTTTATTTTTCTCCTTTTTTATCTGATGAGTCATAAAAGCGACATAACAAATCAGCACAGTGGAAAAAGGGGGAGAGATGAGAACAGGTAGTGCACTAGAGATGAGGCCCCTAAAATCATAACTGAAGATATGTTCCAGAAATGGGGGTCCCAATTCTAGAGGCCCATTGGCTTGGTTCACTAACTTTTTTTAGGAAGATAATATGCAAGTTCCAACTGTTATTTCCTTGGGATGTCATTCAGTTTCTCTTTTTGATAGATGCTTCAAATCTGTAGCGTGTTTACTAAAGTAGTGCCAGTCTCCAGTACGATCTAATACCTTTCATGGCTGGTCCTGTACCTGTATACAAAATGGACAAGGTTGTTGCTCCAAATTTGTGCAATGAAGTCTCGGGAAATATCATTAAATATTAATTGAACCAAATTTGCCCAACTAATTATTATTTGTGCAAGAAAAGCACCTCAATAGTTTGTAGGTCTTATAAATTTTCACTTAACAAGTTGCCGTGGAAAATTGTAAGAATACATAATTACTCTAATTAAGTACAAGATATTATTTGCTAAATCATAAATTTTAAATACATATGCACCAAATCCTATTCAATATCTTCATTGGTAGAACCGCAGAAAAAAATCTCCTCTCCTTACTGGTACGGGTATGGACCCGAATTCGATCAATCCTTCTCCGACTTGCCAACCGACCCGCATTAGACTAACCTGCGTAGGCTATTGATCAGGTCCTGTCTCTCTTTACCTGTTTTGTATGATACGGCTACAAATCCGGACCTGAGTATCTGACTTGTTTTAGTAATTCTTCTGGAACCGAATCTCCTGCTTCTACAGTCATTGACACGTGGATCCGGGGTGAGTTTTCACATTTAAATATTGGATATAATTTTGCTTCAAAATTCACCTCTAACCCACGTGTCAGTGACTTTAAGAGCAGAAATTTCCTGTCCACAGAGGCAGATGATCCGGTTCCATTCTTTTGTAGACCCCTTCGGGGAAATGGGCCGGGTACAAAATATTTACTCAATCAAACCCGACATTATTTAATTCTATATTCAGCGAAAATATCAATTTTTTTCTTTTGTTATTGGTTGGGTTTATAGCCGAAAACAAACATGAAAGAAAGAATTTATTATATACCGAATTATTACTAAAAAAACTATACTTAGGAACACAAACTTATGATGCATCTGAAAAGTATATTAGAGAAAAGGAATGGTGTATGGGAATTGTTTATGCAACTTGTAAGAGCTGAAACAAAAAGCGTTTCCCTTGGAAGTTGATACCAACTTTGTCCGGATACCTTACCTCCTAATGTTTTCTTAATTGGTACTAATTAAGTCAAAGAAAGACTGAAGGAAAAGAGCAGAGTAATCCAATCATATCTCTTTTACCCCTAATCTGATAACATGACTGATATAATAGCACTGATTTAATAGCACTTGCTTTATGCGATTCCCCTGTCAAATCCTCCTAATATGATATAATAACATGTTTGCTTTCTTAACAAACATTTTTTCCTTGATTAATTAAGTTTTTGGCCCTTTTTAGACTAATTTCTCTCGAAGATATTTAGTTGGAGGTGTAGATGATTCTCCTTTTTTGCTGAAAGTCGGTGCGTAATTTTTATTCTTCAGATTTAAATAACTAGAAAAATATCAAAGTAGCTCTCAATTGATTTAAAAATTGAAAGAGAGACAGATTGAGAGTGACACAGAATATTGAGCATTTATGAACTGAGAATATATATATATATATATATATATATATATATATATATATATATATATATATATATATATATATAGAGAGTGGCTAAGGTCAAAGTGGTAGTTCCTGAGCTATGGAGATACCACTTTTTGGGTCGTCTGATTCGCTTTAAATTTTGTGTTTCAAGAGATTTGATTTTGTCGCTGATCAAAATAGATGGAACGGAAAAATAAAAAAATTCAGCGCCTCAGTTCTCCGTTAGTTTAGGTTTTAACATCTCCTCTCTCTCTCTCTCTGAGAGTGGAAATGCTGCAGGTAACTCTTCCCCGACCCCGTGCGAAACCTAGACCGCCTCTTCTCTGCGCACCCATCCTCCAACCATCCTCCCCTACTCTCGTGTTGTCCTCTCTCTCATCGCATCCAGTCGCTAGAAACCTCGTTGTTCCGGTGCCGGACCCCTTCGCCGAGGAATCGCTCCGATCCCCTTTTCGACCCCCTCGTCGAGCGACGGCTCTGGTTGAGAGCGACAGTCGGTGCGCTCTGCATCAGGTGAGTCTCTCTTTCTTCCCCTGCTATGTTAACAAACTGAAATTGAATTTTTCAAAATGAAATTAATTTGAGAAAATATGTGCAATTGAATTTGGTAATTGTTCTCGAAATAGATGCATATTGGATATGTTGTTAAAATAATTCTCTTTTATGATTCTGTTTTCTTACTCAATGTATCTATGGAATTTAAATAATTGGTACCAGCTTTTATTTTCACATATTGAAGTTAAATTCCTTTTGGATTGCGCTGTCATCAATACCGGGTTAATTTATTTTTTATTTGGTACTTAGCTTTATGTGGGTTTGAGAGTAATTGTTATAGATTAAACAATTGTAATTCTTGTTTTTGTTAATGAAAAAAAGTAGTTGGACTTGTTATAGATTAAACAATTGTAATTCTTGCTTCTGTACCAGTCGTGCACATACTTGTACCAGTGAATTTGGTATTAGCTTTTTACATCCTTGTACCAGTCAATTGTAATTCTTGCTTCTGTACCAGTCGCGTTGAAGGCTCCATTTTAGTATATGTTTTTAGGCCAAAGAACAATTTAGATTTCTAACTTATTTTTTTTATTCTATTATTTCTTTTGCAGATATGCTTCTGTACCAGTCGTGTTGAAGGCTCCATTTTAGTATATGCTTCTGTACCAGTCGTGTTGAAGTCTCCATTTTACATCCTTGTTACTTTAGTTGAAATTAGTATAATGCTTTATGAAAATTGATGGGATTACATGCTTTATGTAATTTTGATGCTTTGTGGGAGTAAACTGCACGTGAAGTGTATTGTTGTGTAAATTTTGATTCTTATGTAATTTTGATATTTTAAAGGAGACATGAGCATGATTTATAAGTTTGTTTTTTGTTCAATTTATTAATTTGTTAAGGCTACAATGCAACACATACAGACATCATGCATAAATCATTTCGCTAATACTGACATATGAAAGCCATGATCTCAAAAATAAAAAGTCATAAAAAACAAATGAAACTGCTATTCACAAGCTACTACTGTGTTTCTTGAAGCCTGATTATGACTGGTACAGCAGGTACCATGTATGTTCTTGCTTTCCGTCCCAAGTAGCCTGATATACAAATAACTGCAGTGAACAATGCAATTTGTTATGCTTTCTTTTCATGCTCTTCTTCAATAAAATAAAAAGCAAGTAAACCTACCAATGCCCTCTATTTTTTTTTAAACAAATAGAAAAGTGAAGACAAGAATCTTCCAAATTACAAGCACAATATAATTCAAGCATTTGGCAAAAATAGAAGAAAGAAAGAATAATTTAATCAATAACAGAATAGTAATCTTTTCTTTCACTACACCTATCAAGGTTCTATAGTGCTATATATAGTCCAGTACCAGAAAAAAAAAATTAAGATCAAACCTATAGTGCTCACGAAATAGAAGAAACTTTTGTTCTCTAAAAGCCAAAAACTATACAATAATTCAAACCTTTCATCTCCAGGTGATAATTCAATAATTTACCAAAAACTTGACCAAAAATTGCACCAAAAATCCTACTGTTTCTTAAAATCACATAATAGTAAATGTAAATGCCAAGCCCTCAAAATAGGTCTTCTTCATTCCCATAATCTTCATCATCGTATGCACTTTCATCTTTGGCATCTTCATTATCTTCACTCTTAAATTCAGATTCGTCTTCACTCGCATATTCTATGGAAATTGGTTCTTTTCTAGTACGCTTGCCCTTTTGTATGAGAATTGTCTCTTTTCCTTTACTTGTCTTTTCGTCATCTTCTTTCTACAATTAGAAAATAAGATAATAATTATCATTTAAACAAGCATAAACAAAATAATGATCATGAATTGAAGTAATATTTACCTTTGGACACTTTCTCATGTTGTGGCCCTCTTTTTTATGACAATAACTACAAGTCCGCATCTTCTTGGCATCTCTTACGTCGGCTGGAGCCTTGAATCGCTGAGGTATTCTTTTACCCTTGCATTGCGATACCGGTGGATCACTAAATTTCAGATCATCCTCTTCTTTCTTTACAGCTTCTAATTTTGGTTTAGTAGGTTCATCTTCGCCATAGGCTTCAGTGAGATCTGCTAACAACACCAGCATCTCATCCAATTTACCACAAGTCCAATCATATGCTGTAGTAAGCACAATAGGATTGCTCATGATTGTATCCATTCGCTTAATTAAGGCGGTACGCTTGACAGATTTTAGGTTATTACCGTCAAAACAACGATCGTTCAAACCTTTCTTTGCGCTTGCATTAGCATCACGGGTCCATCTTTTGAGAATGTAATGTTTAGGCAAAAATGGCTCCATCCCCACATGTCGCATCACCAAAAGTGCATGAGAACATAAAACTTCTTGATACAAAAAGCCTTTGCATTCGCAATCAGCCCTTCCATTGGCTCGATTGATGCGTACCATGCGATTTAGTTTGTACCAAGTGTACTTGGATTTCAATATCGCCGGACGTACCTCATAGAGTATTTCTCTCTCTACCTCACGAACCCGAAGCGCGATAGTCTTTGTTATTTTGCCCTTTAAAAGTTTGAAAATGCTTCGAGTGTAAATTTTCCGTGCTTCAACCTCTACTACATCACCCGACAATAGTTGTGGGATCTCATTCATTGTTCGAAAATCCTCATCACTCTCTCTCTCATAAACACCTTCTACCATTTTCTGAAATCTTGTTGCAAAATCATACAATGAGGTATTAGAGAGTGGCTAAGGTCAAAGTGGTAGTTCCTGAGCCACTCTCTCTCTCAGGAACTACCACTTTGACCTTAGCCACTCTCTCTATATATATATATATAGAGAGAGAGAGAGAGAGTGGCTAAGGTCAAAGTGGTAGTTCCTGAGCTATGGAGATACCACTTTTTGGGTCGTCTGATTCGCTTTAAATTTCGTGTTTCAAGAGATTTGATTTTGTCGCTGATCAACATAAATGGAACGGAAAAAATAAAAAAATTCAGCGCCTCCGTTAGTCTAAAATTGATTTTCTTCCCCATCTACCCGCCTCTTCAGCTTCCGCTTCCCCTTCTCTCTCCCTATTTCCTAAATCGCCTCTTCAGCTTCCTAAATCGTAAAACTTGCCGATTTTTCTCTTCTCCTTCGACCATCGACCACCTTGTCGTTCCTAAATTGAATCAGCGACATCTTCTCTGGAGCTTTGGATGGAACGCTTTGCTTGACCTGATCGTTGTGCCAAGGGCTGTTGGTGCGAACACTCTTTTAGTGCAAGAGATTTTTCATTCTATTGAATTTGAAAGGAATGACACGCCTTACATGATTATCAAGATTTATATGAAAAAAACTTATTATCAAATTGATTGGAATGCTCTTTTTGACATTATGCAGGCTATGAACTTTCCTGCTAGATGGATTCATTGGATTCGAGCTTGTGTTACAAATGTAAATTAAGTACTCCTTATTGATCAATAGAAAGCCTACTAGAAGGTTCCAACCGTCGAGTGGTATTAGAAAGGGGGATCGTGCACTTCTCAGCCGAAGCAAGTTTGTACTTGTGTTTATTTTTTTAACTTGGCTGGGTTTTTATTCACATATGTAGCAAAAGGTATAAAAACCGTGATAAGAATTTGAGTCGCTGATTCTCAGCCGAAGCATAAAAGGGATAAAGGGATAATAATTTTCATCCGAAGTAGAATTAATGTTTCTACTTGGTTAGGTTAATAGAGGGACTTTTAGAAGCAGAATTTCAAAATTTCAAAATTTTGAGATTCTAGAATTTGAGTAGCAGAATTATTTTTTGGTACCAACTAGAGAAGGAAGTATTATATGTTTTTCTCTTGAGTTAATAGCAGATTTTCTCATTAAACTATTGATATAATTTCAAACATCCAAGAGAAGCAAAAATTAGTGTCCGATGCAAAATAGTAAAAACCAGAAGGTACCAATTGCAGATAAGGAATTTTCATAAATTTTTAATTTCAGAGACTGGCAAAAAAAGTATTAAGCTTAGGTACCAATTGAACTATTGTTTTTAAATTTTCTAGTAAATGTAGATAACAATTTAAATTGTAGTGCTTTTTAATCTAATTTGTAAGTATTATATTTTTTTGTAGATAAATGGATGATTTGGAAGTAGATGAAATAGAAGATGTGGTAATAGATGGAAAACGAGAGGAAAGTTTAGAGCCTCATGAAGGGATGGAGTTTGCTAGTGAACAAGAGGCTTACGATTTTTACAACACCTACGGATACATTAGTGGATTTAGTATCCGTAAGCAAACCAGCTACACAAATGCAAAAGGGATAAAAACCGTTATAAGAATGGTTTGTTCGAAAGAAGGGAAAACCAGAAAAAAGAAGAAGCAATTGGAGGACACGATTGATGGGTTGATTGAAAAGACACCCGAAAAGGAAAGATCGATGCAGAGAAGTGAGTGCAAAGCTTCATGCCATGTTAGGATGCATAATGATGGAATTTGGAGGATAACGGGCCTCCACAAAGATCATAATCATCAGTCAGTTAGTGCCAAATACTCCCTCGAAAAAACGACACTTAAAATCTCATAAGCTGATTTTCATGGAAGATAGGACTCACATCGAGTTGTTGAGTCAGTTAAATTTTGGTGCGTCTCAAATTAGATAATTCATTGCAGACAAGTCTAGGGGTAAAGAGAACATCCATTTCAGCAAGAAAGATGTTAACAATCACATTACAAGGGTGAAAAGGAGTCTAGTTGGGGTTGATGTGAATGCGATGTTAGACTTCTTTAGGCTTAGGCAACAAACAGATTCTGAATTTTTCTTCGAAGTCGAACCGGATCAAGATAATGTTGCCAAAAACATATTTTGGGTAGATGGTCGTTCAAGGAGAGCGTATCAAGAGTTTGGTGATGTCATCATATTTGATACAACCTACAATACCAATAAGTACATAATGTCTTTTGCTCCATTTGTTGGTGTCAACCTGAAGGATGTGTGTTTTGAAAGTTATTTTTTTTAATAATAATTTATATGTTGTTCATGATTTTATTATGAATATTATTCATGTTCCTTGAGATTTATATGTTATATCTTTAAAAGTGTTCAAGAAGATGCTCTTGGTCTTGAACCATAGAACTCCAAAGATGAGAAATATTTAATCACTAAATATGTTCACAATCGTGGTAATTAAGGAGGAATGATGTCTCGTTATTTGACCTATAATTCCGACCAATTTCTGTACCAAACCTGTGTTTAAATCTATTAAATCAGTTGTATTTCATTGAATATCTTTAGAATGTGGTACTGCTGCAAGTTTATTCTTATTTTGCAGGATTCGGGCGAAATCGAGGAGAAAATCTGGAATCAAGAAGTCTCTACACGGTCCGTGTCACATTCCACACGGGGCGTGTCAACCTCGACTCGACCACTAATCCAACCACAGACAACTGCTGACTCAACCACTGAAGGAACACAAGTTACACGGGCCGGACAAGATTTGACACGGCCCGTGTCAAGCAAATCCGAAAACAGATCCAGAAATCTGGAAAGTAGGCTATTGATGGAAGGTCGACCAATTGAGCATATAATCGGGATTTCTCTCCAGGAGAGGTCATTCTGGAACAGGAGAGCACGTTCTAGGGTTTGTCTTTGGCGGCTAAGCTTGGAGGCGAATTGGAGAAGCGAATTTCTTGCACTTTCGATTGATCTTCTTTGCACTTTGGGTTTTGTCATGATCAACTCTATCTTTATTTGTATTTGTTGTTTTAGAACCATGAGTGAGTAATTTACTTTGGTTCTAGAGTTTTGATGTAATCGAATGTTTTGTCTTGCATGCTAGTTATTGAATCTTTGTATTGAAATTTGTGTTTGATTGATTGAGTAGTATTTTAATTGCTTAGATTGAAGTGTTTGACTTATATTGGTTTGCTACTAGATGAATGCGCACATCTAGAAGGCATTATAGCCCTTTAACGTCTCTCAACCAAACTAAGTACATGAGGTAGGATTTGTGATCCGGAAGGTGAAACCAAGTAGTAACCGGGAGGCGAAAATTACTCTCTATCGGCGGATAGGAGTTACCTTTAGTATACCAATCAAGCAACTAGGTAGTAGGGACCAACACACGAAAGTTGAGGTCTAGAACCCGACGAGGGCATATATTGCAGTTTCCGTACCAAGTTGATGAACCAACAAACGGCAGTTGAGGTCCAGAAACATTAGGTCCGGTCAGTAGAACCCTACACAAAGGAACGATACAAAGAAACAATAGCTGCTGCATTAACCCGAGGCTGACACGGACCGTGTAGCGAAATGACACGGCCCGTGTAGGAAATGACACGGCCCGGACAGGACAGCCAGAGGGCAAAACTGAGATGAAGTCTTAACCCTGGGAACGCTTTTTATTATTGATTAAAACCAGTTTAATCTTCTTTCTTGCATTTTACTACTGCTTTGAATCTGTAGGAATATTAAATAACCAAAATCAACCATTTTCCAACTTCTAGTTTTTAATTAACCTAGGTAGAGTCCGGATAACACTTGAACCGTCCCTGTGATCGATACCCGACGATATACTACGCGGTAGGATTGTATACTTGCAATCTGAACCAGAAGTGTATTTTAAGGTTAAAAAGTACAGCTTGCTGTACTGAAACTTTGTACTATACCTTTTTGGTGTAACAAGGAACATTAATTACCGAGGAAGATTGTCATGTTGATTAAAGTACATTGAAGTTCTATAAATGTTGATAAAGCATTATCATTTAATAACATGAATATATAAATATGTATTTTATATATTGAACATGACCTAAATGAATGAAACATTATATGGATTGTGTTTTGTGTCATTAATGTTTCCATTGTGTCTTTGAAATCTTAGATATGAGATGTGTAGGTTTTTCACATGAGAAGTATATAATGTGATTGCTATTTAACTACTATCTTATGATAGAAATAAAATAGTAGTTCATTGTGTACAACTTGTGCGGGAGAAATCTATATGTTAATATTATCATTGTCCCTCAATTTGAGTTATGATATTACTGGGCCCCTTGGTAAAGTGAAATTATATAGCATGCAATATAACTGATGTAGTTATAATTATAATTCACTTGAGAGACCAAGAAAAGAATATAATGCAATAATGACACGATCCTATTTTGCATATTATTCATAATATCATGTGACAAGGATAGACAAGAAAATAGTGGATTGAGTAAATGATTACTATGTCGTTTGGATAACTATAATGTAATGATATAACCTCTTATAGTCAATAATATAAAGTTTTATATTATTGTCAAGATGACATAGATCCTCTGTACGGTCACACCAAACTGAAGAGAAACAACAAGTATTTTATATTTCATAATGATGTATTAGATAAAATACATGAGATGAAATACTAAAATAAAATGTCATCATATGACATGCTTAGATCATAAATAAATTTGTGAAGTTATGCAAATATTATTTGGTATAATGTTTGAATGCATTATAAGAATAATAAGAATATTGCATAATTGAATAATATGATTAATATTATTTGTTCATAAATTAATTTATTGAACCAATCACAAGATGAGATTAGAGATGATAAAATGGCTAAATAAGGCTAGTGGCAATTGTGTAAATAGTTCAAACTTGACACAAATGATAGCCCTAACCCCTTGCCTATTTAAATGGGTGTAATTAAGGAAAATTGGCTCTAATTTTCTGCTCATTCTTTTGGCCGAAATATTGACAAGAGCAGCTATTTTTTTCAAGGCCGAAATTCCTCTTTCTCTCTTCTCTAGGTCGAAACCTTGAGGGTTTTGCTCCTAGGCCGAAAAGTACAAGGAAGGCTTTCATCTCTTCTTGTTAGGTGGTTGGATCTAAGCCTTGAACTTCACATCCCTTCTAAGAGGTGTGCAAGTTCGTTGTTTAGGTTCAAGGTGAACTAAGAGGCGTTTTCGAGAAGAACACGAAATCTAGAAGGGAAACCGGCATCTCTCCATCAAGAGATTTGACAATCTCTTTAGGTAAAGGTTTCTATTATTTTCTCTTGCAATAAATTAGATGAGATTAATTTATATTAATTTAGTACACATTAGTTTGTTCAAGAAAATCTTGTTCGCTTTTGTCGTAAAAATAAGATCTTTTGTGTATTGAGCCAAGTGGTGATGGAAAAATTTTAAATTCTCACCACATAGGCATACACGTGAAATCCCAACAGTGGTATCAGAGCTAAGGCTTGATTTTGTGACAATTATAATATTTAATTAGTGCTAAGTTAAGTGCACAAATATTTAGTTAACTATCTCTCAAGTTTCTAGTTCATAAATCTGTCAAATTTTGGTTTTTAAGGCATTAAATCATTTTGGTAATTTTGGATCACGATTTTTGTGAATCTAAAAATTCCTACATTAGTTTATGATGTAAGGATGAAGATTCTAAAATAAAACAAAGAGTTTAGATTGTTTTATTAAGGTAAACAAAAATAACAAAACATGTACAGCGCTGGATTTTTCTGTTTCCAGTTTTCTGTTTTTGTTAAGATTCAAAATTGAATATCTAGAGTTTGGATGAATGGATTTTTGTATACAAATTATCATTGGAAAGATAATGAAGTCTAGTTTCCAGAAAACTAAATTGTGCAATACAAAAATATTACGGATTTTTCTGAAATTACAAAATTACAGAGACAACTACAATCTGTTTTCCAGAAAAGGAATCCGAGATTGAAATGTAATTTTCTCACAAACTAATAAACAATTTTTTGTATTCTTTATATTTCCAGAAAGGTGCTTAAGTCTAGTTTTCAGAAATATATGTCTTGAATTTTAATTCGAAAAATATAATTTTTAGCATAGAAAATACTGACAGGTGCGCAGCAGACCGAAACTGGAAATTTTATGATTTTCGGTCTCATCATCTTGAAATATTAATTTTTCACAAGGGTTATTTTGAAAAAAATCTGTAGTATTAGATCTCATTCAAATTTAGGACAGATTAAGGAATAGTTAATTATGAATTAATGACATTAAAGGTCTTAATTAGTCATAATGGCAATTAAGAATGAATTAATGACATTAATGATAATTAATTGACAAGAAATGACATTAATTATGAATTAATGACATTAAAGGTCTTAATTAGCCATAATGGCAATTAAGAATGAATTAATGACATTAATGATAATTAATTGACAATAAATGACATTAATGACATTTAATTGACAATGAATGACATTTAATAAATAAATGTTTATTCAACTAAATCATTTTTAGGATTTAAAATGATTTAGATGAATTAAGAAATTGAGAGATATAGGATTAACTAAATAAGATTAAATAGTGCGACAAGATTGCACATGTGTACTAATTTTGTTATGCAGGAGGATTGTGGGTTAGTATGGCTCAAGATTATCAATGCCTTGTGTGTTGTAAATGATGTGAATGAATGTTTGTAATGCGGCCTAAGGTGCCATTGAAAATTAATTAGAGTAATTAAATTATGTCAAAGTTGTTAAGTTGCCATTTATGTATTTATTCATTCATGGCTTGCATGCCACATAGGATTTAGGATTGGGAAATTCTAAATGTAATTTTCGTTTTATTTTATTTTAGAATAGCTCTAAAAATAGAATGAGAATTGGGTGGGTGCTTGTAGTTTAGAATTATATCTTTCATAAAGGTGATTGATAGAGCTACAAGAATGCAAGCGGGAGCCATACAACCCACGAAGCTTATGAATATATGAGATTGCTTAAATGGTTAAGATAGGTATTGTTGTATGAATACATGACCTACCAAAATTATTAAAGTCATCATATATTTGATATGTCCATGAAAATTTTAAGAATATATTTCCTTCTCATTTTATCCACTTTAAGCTAGTAATTAGGAATAAGCATGAGTGTGATCTAAATTACTAGAAATCGTGGAACTCACATGAATTCGTTATTAGGCCATAAGTGAATGGGAGTTGTGTGAGGCACATCTTCTCGCTCATTATGTGAAAATAACTTGTTCATGCTTGTTGACCAATAAAATGAGTTTTCTTATAACAAATCACCAAGATCTAGGCTTGGGTTTTGGGAAAAAGAGTTTTATTAAGAAATTGAATCATTCTTTCTTAATGAAAACGACAAGAGTCATAAAGTTAAGTTTTACTTAAATGTTATGATTAGTAAATGATACTTATCTTGGACAATATTTAGATGAGTCTATTTATTTGAAAGAGAGTCTTGTATGACTAACAAAATGGACAAACTTTAATTTTTGTTAGTACAAATTTTATAAATTCATGAACACTAACATATACCCTTAAAATGAATTTTTGTAGTTATGTCTTCACTTCCTAATTTTTTGCGTTCTATGGTCGACAAACACCCCCTTGCTAATGACGGGTCAAACTATTCCGATTGGATCCTCAAATTGAAAATCATATTGCGTTTGGAGGATCTATTACACATTCTGGATGGCAAGTTCCCAGATGAGAAAGTAAAAGGGAATCCAACAGACGATGAAAAAGAGGCTCAACAGAAATGGAATGAGCAGGACCGAGTTGTGCAGTCGCTGATCTTGACCAGTATTGGAGATCAGTTGCAAAGAAAGTTCTTTGACACTCCAGCCAAGGATATTATGACACAACTGGAGAAGATGTTCACTGATAGTGCTCGCAAGGAGCGCTATAAGACCACCATCGCACTCACAAGGTGCAAGATGATGGAGGGTGAATCTGTCTCAGTACACTTCCTGAAAGTGCAGGGTTATCTGGAGAAGTTGGATAAATTGAATTCTTCAATACCAGAGGACATTGCTGAGGATATCATTCTAGGATCACTTCCATACTCTTACAAAGAATTCGTCATGCATTATCATATGCGTGAAAAGAGTATGACATTGAATGAGCTCCATAATGCCCTCAAGACTGCTGAGGTAGACATGGGAAAGACAAAGGAAAAATCTGTCCTTGCCATTGCGTCAAAAAGCAAGAAGATTGCCAAGAATAAAGGCAAGACAAAGAGTAAGACAAGTAAGGCGCATCCCTCACTCAAAGGCAAAAATGGAGGAGCTCAAGCGAGCACCTCCAAGGAAAGCAAGAAAAGAAACTCTCCTGGATCAGACACGGAGTGCTTCTATTGCCATGAGGAGGGACATTTCAAAATGAATTGCACCAAGTACAAGCGTGACTTGGATGAAGGCAAGGTTGAACGCAAGCGCCCTAAAGGTATACTTGTTATTGAACTAAATTTAAATTTAGCCACAACTATTCAAGATTGGGTAATAGATACCGGATCATGTGCTCACTTAGTAATGTGCAGGCACTAAGGGATAGGAGACCTCTCTCGAAAGGAGATACAATATTGAAGGTCGGCAATGGTGCAAGTGTTTCTGCAATCACTGTGGGCACCCTTGATCTTCATTTATCTAGTGGTTTTTGTTTAAGTTTAAAGGATGTTTATCATGTTCCTTCAGTATTTCGAAACACTATATATGTGTCATGCTTGGATGCAGAAGGCTTTTGTTTTGTAATAAATAACTCTCGTATGGTTATTGAGAAGAACGGTTTATTTTATGCAAATGCTTTCATTTCAAATGGATTATATTTGCTTGATTTAAATGAAGATAAACATATGTTGAATATCAGTAACAAGAGACTCAAGATGTCTCAAACGAATGAGACACTCTTGTGGCACTATCGCCTTGGTCACATAAATGAGAACGCATAAAGAAATTGCAACAAGCAAATCTTCTAGATTTGCTTGATGGTAAAGCAATTGGAACATGTGAATCTTGTTTAACTGGAAAGATGACTAAATCACCATTCAAGAAGAAAGGTGAGAGATCAAGTGGCTTATTGGAATTAATACATTCTGATGTATGTGGTCCAATGAGTACTAGTGCAAGAGATGGTTATAGGTACTTCATTACCTTCATAGATGATCACAGTCGATATGGCTATGTGTATCTTATGAAGAACAAGAGTGAAACCTTTGAGAAATTCAAAGAATATAAGAATGAAGTAGAGAACCAACTTGACAAGAGAATCAAAGCTCTACGAACTGATCGTGGAGGAGAATACTTGAGTAATGAGTTTAACACATACTTGAAAGAGTGTGGCATCATACCACAACTCACTCCACCCGGGACACCACAGTGGAATGGTGTTTCTGAGAGGAGAAATCGAACCTTACTTGATATGGTTCGTTCAATGATGTGTCAAACAGAGTAGCTTTATATTTTTGGGGTCATGCACTCCAAACTGCAGCTCACACACTAAACATTGTTCCATCAAAATCCGTTGAGAAAACACCACATGAGTTATGGATGGGCAAACCACCCAATATATCTTTTCTCAAAGTTTGGGGTTGTGAGGCATACGTAAAACGTATGATGTCAACAAAACTTGAACCCAAAGCGGATAAGTGCTTCTTCATTGGATACCCAAGAGAAACGAAAGGGTATAGCTTTTGGCACAAGTCAACGACTACTATATTCGTTAAAAAGGGTGCAACATTCTTAGAGAAGGAGTTTCTCGAAAGAATCAAAAGCAGTGGGAGTAGACTGACACTTGAGGAAACTCAAGATGATCTACCAGTGAATGATCATGAGATGAATGAAGACATTCAAGATGATCATGAAATACCACACGAAGCTCCTTTAATCAGTGGGAGTACTCAAACTTCCCCACTGAGTGTTCGTTTAACTCAAGATGAGTCACAAGAACATAGAGAGCTTAGAAGGTCAACAAGGGAAAGGAGAAGACCCGAATTATATATGGGTCTTCATGAAGTCTTGGTAATGGATACCGACGATCCTTTGACCTACGAAGAAGCAATGGAAATAAAAGACTCCAAAGCATGGCAAGAAGCCATTGGATCCGAAATACAATCCATGTATGACAACCAAGTATGGAACTTGGTAGATCTTCCTGAAGGATCGAAAGCCATTCGAAACAAATGGATTTTCAAAAGGAAGATGGACATGAATGGTAACTTGACAAGATACAAGGCAAGACTTGTAGCAAAAGGTTTTACTCAAATTCAAGGAATTGACTATGATGAAACTTTTTCACCAGTTGCCATGTTTAAATCTATTCGGATAATGCTAGCTATTGCTGCATTTCATGATTATGAAATATGGCAGTTGGATGTCAAAACAGCTTTCCTAAATGGAAAATTAGATGAGGAAGTGTACATGGTACAACCTCAAGGTTTTGAAGATCCGAAAAATAGTAGCAAAGTGTGCAAACTTCAGAGAGCCATTTATGGCTTGAAGCAAGCATCAAGGAGTTGGAACAAGCGCTTTGATGAAGAGGTTAAAACCCTTGGATTCATTCAAAGTAAAGAAGAACCTTGTGTATACAAGAAAGTTAGTGGGAGCCACATTATGTTCTTGGTCTTATATGTCGATGACATATTGCTGATAGGTAATGAAAAATCTTTGATGGAGCAAACAAAGAACTCATTGAAAATGATTTTTTCAATGAAAGACATGGGTGAGGCTCAATATATCTTAGGGATTAAGATATATAGAGATAGGTCTCGTAAGCTCATTGGTTTAAGTCAAAATGTATATATTGACAAAATCTTGGAAAGGTTCCAAATGGAAAAGTCCAAGAAAGGAAATGTACCAATGATTATGTCTGTGCATCTTAGCAAGTCGCAGTGTGCCACAACACGCAAAGACATTGAATACATGAAGAATGTTCCCTATGCTTCAGCTATAGGTTCCATCATGTATGCTATGACTAGCACAAGACCCTATGTCGCGTATGCTCTGAGCATGACAAGTCGTCATCAAGCTTCACCTGGTCCTGATCATTGGACTGCGGTCAAGAATATTCTTAGGTACTTGAAAAGGACCAAGAACAAGTTTCTTGTCTATGGTGGTCAAAGAGAGCTCATTGTAAAAGGCTACACTGATGCTAGTTTTATAACAGACCCGGATGACAGAAGATCTCAGTCTGGGTACGTCTTTCTTCTGAATGGTGGAGCTGTGAGTTGGCGTAGTTGGAAGCAATCAACTACGGCTGACTCAACCACCGCAGCAGAAGTCATGGCGGCCGCAGAGGCAAGCAAAGAGGGAGTCTGGATAAAGAAGTTCCTTGAGGAACTGGGCGTCGTTTCATCCAGCGTAGGTCCCTTGGAGCTGTTTTGCGATAACAGTGCATCTATTTAGCAAATTAAGGAGCCGAAGTCACATCACAAAACAAAGTACATGGACAGAAAATACTTTGTAACTCGTGATTTTATTGAAGAAGGCAAAATTTCATTGTTATGGGTTGACACCAACAGCAACACAGCTGATCCCTTCACTAAGCCCTTATCACAAGCCAAAAGTGAAATTCATTTCGAGTCCATGGGTCTACAAGATCATGGAGAGTGGCATGAAGACTAAAAGGGAATTCTAGTTTTAGAGTTTATGCATTTATTATGTATATGAGAAACTTTAAAAACAAGTGGGAGACTGAAGGATGTGTGTTTTGAAAGTTATTTTTTTTAATAATAATTTATATGTTGTTCATGATTTTATTATGAATATTATTCATGTTCCTTGAGATTTATCTGTTATATCTTTGGAAGTGTTCAAGAAGATGCTCTTGGTCTTGAACCATAGAACTCCAAAGATGAGAAATATTTAATCACTAAATATGTTCACAATCGTGGTAATTAAGGAGGAACATTAATTACCGAGGAAGATTGTCATGTTGATTAAAGTACATTGAAGTTCTATAAATGTTGATAAAGCATTATCATTTAATAACATGAATATATAAATATGTATTTTATATATTGAACATGACCTAAATGAATGAAACATTATATGGATTGTGTTTTGTGTCATTAATGTTTCCATTGTGTCTTTGAAATCTTAGATATGAGATGTGTAGGTTTTTCACATGAGAAGTATATAATGTGATTGCTATTTAAATACTATCTTATGATAGAAATAAAATAGTAGTTCATTGTGTACAACTTGTGCGGGAGAAATCTATATGTTAATATTATCATTGCCCCTCAATTTGAGTTATGATATTACTGGGCCCCTTGGTAAAGTGAAATTATATAGCATGCAATATAACTGATGTAGTTATAATTATAATTCACTTGAGAGACCAAGAAAAGAATATAATGAAATAATGACACGATCCTATTTTGCATATTATTTAAAATATCATGTGACAAGGATAGACACGAAAATAGTGGATTGAGTAAATGATTACTATGTCGTTTGGATAACTATAATGTAATGATAGAACCTCTTATAGTCAATAATATAAAGTTTTATATTATTGCCAAGATGACATAGATCCTCTGTACGGTCACACCAACTGAAGAGAAACAACAAGTATTTTATATTTCATAATGATGTATTAGATAAAATACATGAGATGAAATACTAAAATAAAATGTCATCATATGACATGCTTAGATCATAAATAAATTTGTGAAGTTATGCAAATATTATTTGGTATAATGTTTGAATGCATTATAAGAATAATAACAATATTGCATAATTGAATAATATGATTAATATTATTTGTTCATAAATTAATTTATTGAACCAATCACAAGATGAGATTAGAGATGATACAATGGCTAAATAAGGCTAGTGGCAATTGTGTAAATAGTTCAAACTTTACACAAATGATAGCCCTAACCCCTTGCCTATTTAAATGGGTGTAATTAAGGAAAATTGGCTCTAATTTTCTGCTCATTCTTTTGGCCGAAATATTGACAAGAGCAGCTATTTTTCTCAAGGCCGAAATTCCTCTTTCTCTCTTCTCTAGGTCGAAACCTTGAGGGTTTTGCTCCTAGGCCGAAAAGTACAAGGAAGGCTTTCATCTCTTCTTGTTAGGTGGTTGGATCTAAGCCTTGAACTTCACATTCATCTATCTAAGAGGTGTGCAAGTTCGTTGTTTAGGTTCAAGGTGAACTAAGAGGCGTTTTCGAGAAGAACACGAAATCTAGAAGGGAAACCGGCATCTCTCCATCAAGAGATTTGACAATCTCTTTAGGTAAAGGTTTCTATTATTTTCTCTTGCAATAAATTAGATGAGATTAATTTATATTAATTTAGTACACATTAGTTTGTTCAAGAAAATCTTGTTCGCTTTTGTCGTAAAAATAAGATCTTTTGTGTATTGAGCCAAGTGGTGATGGGAAAATTTTAAATTCTCACCACATAGGCATACACGTGAAATCCCATCACAACCATCATCGACAATCGGTGTTTTTTTGTTGTGCCCTAGTTAGAGATGAAAAGAAGACAACATTTGGTTGGTTGTTCAATACATGGTTGAATGTAATGGGTGGAAAGAAACCAAAGACTATCTTTACTGATCAAGACCCGGCGATGAAAGCAGCAATTGAGGTGGTGTTTGAGAGAGGTACCGTGCATAGAGTTTGTATATGGCATGTGTTAAGAAAGGCGAGAGAGCATTTGGGGATTTTATATGGATCTGTTAATGGGTTTAGGGATGAATTAATCGCGGTTATTAAGTTTAGTTTGACAATTACAGATTTTGAAACAAATTGGCATGCCACACTTAAGAAGTACAAGATGGAAGACAATTGGCATATGAAGATTATGTTTGACAAACGTGACGAATGGGCACCGGCATACTTTCGTGAGTCATTTTGTGCGGGCATTAGTACTACACAGAGAAGCGAAAGTATGAATGCGTCGACAAAGATATGGCTGGGATCTAATACCTCATTGTATGATTTTGCAACAAGATTTCAGAAAATGGTAGAAAGTGTTTATGAGAAAGAGAGTGATGAGGATTTTCGAACAATGAATGAGATCCCACAACTATTGTCGGGTGATGTAGTAGAGGTTGAAGCACGGAAAATTTACACTCGAAGCATTTTCAAACTTTTAAAGGGCAAAATAACAAAGACTATCGCGCTTCGGGTTCGTGAGGTAGAGAGAGAAATACTCTATGAGGTACGTCCGGCGATATTGAAATCCAAGTACACTTGGTACAAACTAAATCGCATGGTACGCATCGATCGAGCCAATGGAAGGGCTGATTGCGAATGCAAAGGCTTTTTGTATCAAGGAGTTTTATGTTCTCATGCACTTTTGGTGATGCGACATGTGGGGATGGAGCCATTTTTGTCTAAACATTACATTCTCAAAAGATGGACCCGTGATGCTAATGCAAGCGCAAAGAAAGGTTTGAACGATCGTTGTTTTGACGGCAATAACCTAAAATCTGTCAAGCGTACCGCCTTAATTAAGCGAATGGATACAATCATGAGCAATCCTATTGTGCTTACTACAGCATATGATTGGACTTGTGGTAAATTGGATGAGATGCCGGTGTTGTTAGCAGATCTCACTGAAGCCTATGGCGAAGATGAACCTACTAAACCAAAATTAGAAGCTGTAAAGAAAGAAGAGGATGATCTGAAATTTAGTGATCCACCGGTATCGCAATGCAAGGGTAAAAGAATACCTCAGCGATTCAAGGCTCAAGCCGACGTAAGAGATGCCAAGAAGATGCGGACTTGTAGTTATTGTCATAAAAAAGAGGGCCACAACATGAGAAAGTGTCCAAAGGTAAATATTACTTCAATTCATGATCATTATTTTGTTTATGCTTGTTTAAATGATAATTATTATCTTATTTTCTAATTGTAGAAAGAAGAGGACGAAAAGACAAGTAAAGGAAAAGAGACAATTCTCATACAAAAGGGCAAGCGTACTAGAAAAGAACCAATTTCCATAGAATATGCGAGTGAAGACGAATCTGAATTTAAGAGTGAAGATAATGAAGATGCCAAAGATGAAAGTGCATACGATGATGAAGATTATGGGAATGAAGAAGAACTATTTTGAGGGCTTGGCATTTACATTTACTATTATGTGATTTTAAGAAACAGTAGGATTTTTGGTGCAATTTTTGGTCAAGTTTTTGGTAAATTATTGAATTATCACCTGGAGATGAAAGGTTTGAATTATTGTATAGTTTTTGGCTTTTAGAGAACATAAGTTTCTTCTATTTTCGTGAGCACTATAGGTTTGATCTTAATTTTTTTTTTTCTGGTACTGGACTATATATAGCACTATAGAACCTTGATAGGTGTAGTGAAAGAAAAGATTACTATTCTGTTATTGATTAAATTATTCTTTCTTTCTTCTATTTTTGCCAAATGCTTGAATTATATTATGCTTGTAATTTGGAAGATTCTTGTCTTCACTTTTCTATTTGTTTAAAAAAAAATAGAGGGCATTGGTAGGTTTACTTGCTTTTTATTTTATTGAAGAAGAGCATGAAAAGAAAGCATAACAAATTGCATTGTTCACTGCAGTTATTTGTATATCAGGCTACTTGGGACGGAAAGCAAGAACATACATGGTACCTGCTGTACCAGTCATAATCAGGCTTCAAGAAACACAGTAGTAGCTTGTGAATAGCAGTTTCATTTGTTTTTTATGACTTTTTATTTTTGAGATCATGACTTTCATATGTCAGTATTAGCGAAATGATTTATGCATGATGTCTGTATGTGTTGCATTGTAGCCTTAACAAATTAATAAATTGAACAAAAAACAAACTTATAAATCATGCTCATGTCTCCTTTAAAATATCAAAATTACATAAGAATCAAAATTTACACAACAATACACTTCACGTGCAGTTTACTCCCACAAAGCATCAAAATTACATAAAGCATGTAATCCCATCAATTTTCATAAAGCATTATACTAATTTCAACTAAAGTAACAAGGATGTAAAATGGAGACTTCAACACGACTGGTACAGAAGCATATACTAAAATGGAGCCTTCAACACGACTGGTACAGAAGCATATCTGCAAAAGAAATAATAGAATAAAAAAAATAAGTTAGAAATCTAAATTGTTCTTTGGCCTAAAAACATATACTAAAATGGAGCCTTCAACGCGACTGGTACAGAAGCAAGAATTACAATTGACTGGTACAAGGATGTAAAAAGCTAATACCAAATTCACTGGTACAAGTATGTGCACGACTGGTACAGAAGCAAGAATTACAATTATTTAATCTATAACAAGTCCACTACCTTTTTTTCATTAACAAAAACAAGAATTACAATTGTTTAATCTATAACAATTACTCTCAAACCCACATAAAGCTAAGTACCAAATAAAAAATAAATTAACCCGGTATTGATGACAGCGCAATCCAAAAGGAATTTAACTTCAATATGTGAAAATAAAAGCTGGTACCAATTGATAGGGCCATGTTCCACAGGCCCTTTTACTTGTTCCAAACTGGGCCATGAAAGACTGGGATTCGGACCTTTACAAGGCCAACCCGACATCATATGAAAAAGCCCAAGAGCTCGTTAAGCCGGGGCCCAATATGCCGGCCCCAAATCAGAGCCCTAAAATAGGCCTAGGCCAACCGACATACGGGATAGCCGCAGAAACGGCTAGCTTAATGCCCACGTCCCAGAAACGGCTGCCTTAACACCCACGTCCCAATAACGGTCGAACATAACTGCCCGCGTTCCCTATAAACGTCCGAGATGGCCGTTATGGCTGGACAATATTGAAAGTTTTGATGCTTAGATAGCAAGGAATAAAACAAAAATTTTATTCGACTCAAAACAAACGATCTAGTTATTGTAAGTGCAAGAAACAATCTTAATTAGCCTAATGAGGAAGGGAATAACATAATACCTTGGATTTGATCTCTAAATCAAATCAAGAAGGGTTGTCTTGCTTAGCAACTTCTTATTCCCTTTCTCTTTCAACGGTGGTTGTGCTTTAGCCCTTCAAATGACGAGCCTCCTTAGGTATCCACCGAAAGATTAAAGAAATACTTGTATCTCTAAGGCTAGTAAGAGATTAATAAGTAGAACCTTAATCCTAGTTTAACCCTCTTCTTAATTTCTGAAAACTTTTAGAGGATTTCTAGATCTCAACACATGAGAGAAAAAATGGGAGAGAGGAGAAAAGAGCAAATTTCGGCCAAAATATTTCTCACAGAATTTCTGACCTTTCGGTACTAAAACTCTTATATCTTTTTCTAGGTAACTCCAAATGACTTGAAATCTTCACCGTTGGATTCTAGACTCCAAGGGCTACAGATTACATAGGTCATACGTCCAGAATGATTAGGTTTTACCCTTTCAAATTCCAGTTCAAAGTTACCTAAAAAATCTGTCCAGAAATTTCTTTCCTCTTTAATGAGATTGATTAGATTTAATGACATATTTAAATATCCCTTAAATCATGCCATCACTAATCAATTCTCTCCAGCATATATTTGGGCTTTGGGCTTAAAAAATACTAATCATATAATATTTAATTAAGTCCATAATCCCATACATTAAAAGGCCAACATATAAATTAATATTCTATGTTAATTTATATGCATATCTCATGTGTCAAAAGTCATTTAAAATATGTCACACATACTTTAAATATTACTAGGATTATTTTACAACATCTCTATGTCATAAAATTGTTCATATATTAATAACATATAATTTGTACAAATTAATTATAACTCCTTATAATTAACATAGCACATATTATATACATATCACATATGCTTTATTAATATATTTTCTTTTAATCTTTCATATGGTGTGACCCTATGGGATCTCATCATTATGGCAATGGAATTAAACTTTTTAATTCCATAAATCAATGATACAACTAGCCATGGTATATTGATTACCCAAATGATGTGGATGAAAAAGCACAATGCAAAATCACGATCCCTGTAACATTAAAATGTTGTTGTGTCAATTCCTTGCCACATGATATCCAAATAATCGTAAGGTAGGAATGTGTCATCCTTACCAATTATTCTTTCTTAATTTTCTTAAGTTTAATTATGATATGATTATCATATAATCATATTGCATGCACATAATACAAACTTTATCAAGGGGCCCAGAGATATCATCGCTTATATAACATATAAGGGACAATGGTTTCTTGATACGTATCATTCTTCCGCATAAGTTATATGCACTGCAGTAACTGCCTTTATAACTCCTGGTCAAAGAGAGCGTTGGACAGTACCAACAATACACATCCCTTATGTAAGAAAAATAAATATCTCAACCAAAGAATTCTAGACACAATGAAATATCAATGACACAGAACACAATCCATATGATATTTCATTCTTAGGTCTGTCCAGTGCCATACATCTCCATGTATGCACATGTGTGATTAGATCGATAACTCCTTATCGTATAACCTGTAAAACATGGCCATCATCTAATCACTACACTTATCTTATATGGTCAACCAGTGTACCTTGCTGATTGCCAAGATAAGGGACATTTAAGAGTAAACAAATTTATCCATTGTGAAGTTCTACAATTTAAGTTATCAACTCAAATGATCCACTAATATGAATACTCAAGGTACAAAATGATAAAATCATTCACTAATAAACTAAACATATCATACATATGATATGGGTCTAGGACACCAACACTAACATATATAAGGCAACAAGCCCCATGAAACAGGGGACGCAATTTTCACTAAGAAAGAGATCATACAGGTTAGAGTCCGAATCTCTCACAAACCACCCCGAGTTCCTAACTCGACCCTCATCTCGGCCTGCCATCCCTTGGCGGGACGATTTAAACCCAGCCCAAAATTCCATACGGCCTCATCTCCCGAGATAGGACGTATCAACCACCGTGGGGCCACGCCTAGCTCGCTCGAAGAATTAGATGGCTCATCCAACCACATCGACCCCGCTCCCCCCAGGAGTGACGGCCCCTCCAGGAGTGATGGTCACACCACCTCCCGGGGCGATCACCTACCCCTGCCCGAGGTATCAGCATGGCTCAGGTTGAAGAGCTGATCCAAACCGGGCTTGCGGCTAAACTGGCCGAGCTCGAGTCCCAGAAGACTGGCACCTACTCTCGACCTATGGGAATCGAAGATGGCCCCCTGTCCAGAGACATCTACCGCCAGTCGATGATGGATTTCAAGTATCCGACAACCCTTCCCAGCTTCCGGGGTAGCGGAGACACACAAGATCCACACAACTTTGTGTATGGGTTCCTCGAGCGACTCCGCCTTCTCGGAGCCACCGATGCCATCATGTGCCGTGTCTTCACCACTTGCTTGACTGGAGAAGCATGGGACTGGTACATGACGCTACCTCGGAGGTCCATCAACAAATTCGAGGACTTCGCGAAACTGTTCTTGGAGAGGTACACAATCATAAAACCACCGCAAGCCACGTGCGAGATGCTCCTGGATATCGTCCAGGGACAGCGTGAAAGAACAAGCGCATTTGTCAACCGTTTCATACAGGCATCTCGGCGAATTCAGAACCTCAATGAAGAATTCGCCCTAGCCGCCATCAAGAAGGGACTCCGCAAAGGAGGTCCAAGAACCTTGCGTTACGAAGCCCACATGAAGAAGATGACCACTCTCAGGGAATTCGTAACCTTTGCGGAAGGTTACATCCGTGCCGAGGACGACAACGGGAGTCCCACGAGGCCTAGATCTCGATCTCCCCGCCACCAAACTAACAGACAGCCAGCTCCGGACAAGTTTCGCAACCAAAGGGAACCTCGGCGAAACCAACCCAACCGATCAACCGAGCAAGAACACAAATCTGGCACTGAGGGATATCGACAACACTTCGTGAGATACGCACCTCTCACCAAGAAACGGCACGAGATGTACAACATCGTAGAGGAGATGTTCGACCTTCCCCCGCCATTACCTGAAGGCATTTTCACAGTACAAGATAACTCCCAAAAGTGTGAGTACCACGGATTCAATGGGCACTCCACCGCGGATTGTCTTCAACTCAAAGACATCCTGGAGAGACTTGCCCAAGAGGGTAAGCTGATCGAGTTCATCAACCCCGACTTCTTCAGAAAATTCTCCAGGAAATACAACGGCAAAGGTAAGATTTTCAAGAAACTCATTCCTTACAGACAGGACTATACTGGACCCCGAGTTAGGGAAGCCGGTCCCCAAACCCGGGATGGTCCCGAGAATAGGCGCCCAGAGAGGCAGAACAGTCCTGCCATCAATGTGATTAATGGTGGCCATCGCGACACCATCCGAAAGATTTTACCTCGCGACAATCGAAAACCATACCCTACCATTCTACAGGTCGAAACCACGACCGACAAAAAACGACCCCTACCTGAGGAAGCGATATCTTTTTCCGAGAAGGACCTAGGTGAGATATCTAGCCCGCATGATGATCCCGTGGTGTTAAATCTTAAGATCAACACACATCGGGTTAAGAGGGTGTTAGTTGACACGAGAAGCTCAGCAGACATCCTGTATTTGTCGGCCTTCACGCAAATGGGCCTTGATACTCGCACCCTCCAACAACATATCTCACCCTTGATAGGCTTCACGGGAGATGCCGTTCGACCTCGGGGAATGATGCCCCTTAAAGTGACATTTGGCACCTCCCCCCGAACTGTGGAGGTCATTGTGGACTTCCTCATCGTTAATGCCCCCTCGGCGTACAACGCAATCCTAGGAAGAGGAACTTTGAACAAAATCGGTGCCATCATCTCCCCTTCCCACCTGAAAATTAAGTTTCACACAGATAACGGGATAGGGGAAGAAAGTGGCCAACAGCAGGTGGCGCGTGAATGCTACATGACCTCCATTCAGGGTCAAGGAGGCTCTGTCCACCAAGTCGAGCAGTCGGATACAAAAACCAACCAGCAGAGACTGCGTTCAAGTACCAATTATCTACCACCCAACACCAACCTAGCGCTGGATCCAGTGGATAAAGCTGAGACCAAAGCTTCCCTTGAGCCAGCAGACGAAGTCGAACAAGTCGATTTGGGTGGAAGCAGGACACTTAACATCGGAAAAGCCGTCCAGGGGCAAGCGAAGGAATAACTCATCAAGTTTCTCCGAGAAAACCAATCTGTTTTTGCCTGGACAGCCGCCGACATGCCAGGAATTCCGAGGTCAATAGCAGAGCACCGACTGCATATCAAGCCGGGCTCAAAGCCAGTTAGACAGTGGAAATGCAATATGGGGGAAGAACGGCAGCAGGCCGTGAAACGTGAAGTACAGAAATTGCTTGACGCTGGTTTCATCAGAAACGTTGAGTGTCCTAAATGGACAGCCAATCCCGTGCTCGTCAAGAAGTCCAACGGTGACTGGCGTATGTGTATTGATTTCACTGATCTCAACAAGGCATGCCCCATGGATCCATTTCCCTTGCCCAAAATCGACCAACTGGTCGACTCCACCTCAGGGCACGCCTATCTCAGCTTCATGGATGCATTCTCCGGGTACAATCAAATCCGGATGAACCAAGATGACGAGGAGAAAACCGCTTTCACCACCAACTCGGGGCTATATTGCTACCGGGTCATGCCTTTCGGGTTACGCAATGCTGGAGCCACGTTCCAGCGTATGGTCAACACTGTATTCCATGACCAGATCGGACGAAATGTAGAGGCATACGTAGACGACCTGCTTGTTAAAAGCATGTCCGACCTCGACCATGTCCGAGATCTGCGAGAGACCTTCGCGACACTGAATTCAGCCCATATGAAACTCAACCCAAAGAAGAGTTTTTTCGGCCTAACTGGTGGCAAATCCCTCGGCTTCATGGTTTCTATGCGAGGCATAGAGATCCATCCTTCGAAGTCACAAGCCATCCTTGATATGAAGCCACCTCGGAACCTCAAAGAGCTACAATCCCTCACAGGCAAGTTGGCCGCACTCAACAGATTTATTGCGAGATCTGGGGACGTCTGTTTCCCCTTCTTCAAAGCCATGCGCAAGTCGGCCAAATTCGAATGGACAGAGGAATGTGCAATGGCCTTTGAGAAGATCAAGGCCTATCTCGCCAATCCACCATGTCTCAGCAGGCCTACAGCAGGCGACATCCTCGTGTTGTACTTGGCTACAACGGGTCATGCAGTTAGTGCTGCCCTTGTTCGAGAAGAGGGGCGAGATCAGAAGCCCATTTACTTCGTTTCGCACGTACTACGGGATGCTGAAACCAGATATTCCCAGATTGAAAAGGCAGCATATGCTCTGGTCATAGTTGCTAGAAAGTTGAGGCCTTATTTTCAGTTCCATTCCATAAAGGTTTATACCGGGATTCCCCTCAAGAAGGCATTCGCAAATTTCGATTCATCCGGGCGATTGTTAGCTTGGGCACTCGAACTATCCGAGTTCGATGTCTCATTTCATCCCCAAAATGCACTGAAGTCTCAGATCTTCGCTGACTTCATCGCCGAGTATTCTGGAGTCCCTCCCGAGTCTGAGGGACGTTGGACAATCCATGTTGATGGCGCCTCTTCATTACAAGGGGCTGGAGCCGGGGTATCCCTCACTGGTCCACACGGGGAGACCTTGAATTATGCTCTTCATTTCCAGTTCCCGGTAACAAACAACACTGCGGAATATGAAGCTATGATAGCAGGCCTTAAACTAGCCAAAGAGTTGGGCGCCCGCGAGGTTCATCTCTGCAGCGACTCCGAGTTGGCGGTCAAGCAAATAAATGATGAATGCCGCTTCATGGATGAGAAATTGCGCAAGTACCGACAGCAGTTCCATCTGCTTAAAAGCCATTTCGACGAAGTTGATATTCAACATGTCTCACGCAACAAGAACTGCCAAGCTGATGCTTTGTCCAAACTTGGCGCCGCGGGCAATCTTGACAAAGATCGTCCCATAATTGTTATGGATGTTCCAGAATCCAGCATCAACCTTGATACCACCGCTGTATTCGCCATCAGTGAACCCGGCGAGTCTTGGTTTACCCCGATGTGGAACTTCCTCAACACCGGGGTCCTCCCCACAGATCAGTTGGAAGCCCGACGTTTGAAAAGGATAGCACCGATGTACTCCATATTTAACAATCACCTATACAAACGGGGGTACGTGCGACCTTGGCTTAAGTGCATCAATGAGGAGATGGCCTTACGAATGCTTTCCGAGGTACATGAGGGCATTTGTGGAAGTCATCAAGGGGCTAAAACTCTCGCCAAGCGAATTCTCAGGGCCGGTTTCTATTGGCCAACCATGCAACAAGATGCAGCGAACTTGGTCCGAAAGTGTGAGCGCTGCCAATACCACAGCAAGTTGAGCAACATCCCGGCATATGATCAGATATCCATCTCGGGAGCTTGGCCTTTCGACTTGTGGGGGATAGACATAGTCGGGCCATTTCCCAAAGCTGTTAGCAGAGCCGTTGGATTATCGTAGCCGTTGAGTACTTCACTAAATGGGTGGAAGCCGAAGCGTTAGCCACCATCACAGCCGCAGCAGCAGAAAAGTTCATCTGGCGAAATATCATTTGTCTATTTGGCATACCACATGCACTCATATCGGACAATGGAACACAGTTCAATGCAGCCAGCACCATGTCGTTCCTTTCCAACTTGGGTATCCAGAATAATTTCACCTCGGTCAGCCACCTAGCTAGCAACGGATTGGCAGAAGTCACCAACCGTACTATCCTAGATGGAATCAAAAAGAAAGTGGCGGATAACAAAAAGAATTGGCTCGACATTCTTGATAGTATCCTATGGGCTTACCGCACGACACCTCGTGAAGCAACACAACAAACTCCTTACTCTCTGGTGTTCGGGATGGAGGCTGTCACTCCAATCGAGATGATGGAACCATCTCTCCGTACTTTGACATATTCCACTGAAGAGAACCACGATGCACGTGCCGCCGAGCTTGACCTCATCACAGAAAGTCGGGAAAAAGCTCGCATCCGCACCACGGAATACCAACGTAGAGTTAAACGTGCATTTGACAAACACGTGGTACCCCGAGAATTCCAGCCGGGCGTTTTGGTGCTCAAGACCGTGGAAGCGACTGGCAAACATGTTAGCAAACTTGCTCCTCAGTGGGAAGGTCCTTTTAAGGTCATTCGCCCACGAGGTAAAGGCGCTTACGAGTTGGAAGATCCGAGTGGTTTCATACTCACTCGCCCGTGGAACACTTGCCACTTGAGGAAATTCTACACTTAATGTATGTCGTTTTTGTTAGTCTTTTTAATAGATACGATGTGCTCAGGGAGAGATAAGCCTCTGTTTTCTTTTCTTTTCATGTATTCACTTAGACCATGATACAATTTTTGTATGGTTCTAAGCATTTACCAATATATATGATATTATTTACAATTGTGTTTTATTTATTGGGTCCGAGATATATGCACGAAAGCCTTCTAAGGCAACGAAAGATGTCTTGGTTAAAATTCTCGAGATACACGACATAAATTAATGTAGTCCTAAAGGATGATGATTGACAAAATAGTAATACTATTGTCGGAAACATTTATCGAAAACCCCTCGGGGTAACGCATACGTTTCTTGCGACATAACTTTCTCCCGACATTGACCATTTTTGTCAAAAATAAAGAAAAAAAAAAGGGGGATAAGGATATCATACATACTTGACTCGTTCACAAAGACATTCAAAGAATACCCCGAGATATATTTCAAAATAAAAAGATCTTGGAAAAAGATAAAACGAATGCAATGAGAAAAGTAAAAACCATGTTACACCAAATATTCTGTTAAATCCCCACATCCCGGGGATATCAAACTTATATTACAACACACTTTTGTTAAACCCTCACATCTCGGGGGCATAAATAAAACAGAATACGTGTTACAACATAATTTTGTTTAAACCCCCACATCCCGGGGGCACAAATAAAACAACAAGGGTAAATCCTTCAAACTATCGGAGGCACTGAAACTTCATAAGACCAAGGTCGCGTCCAGTGCTTGCCATCATCCTTCCTACAAACAAAACAAAAGGAATAAGATTAAGCGTGAAAGCAACATCTCGGCAATCACGATATTAGAAGTCTTTTACTTACAGAAGTTGGAACTTTATCCGACTCAAGAACGCTAGCTCCACCACCACAAGGTAAGATGGAAACATCCTCCGGATCCTTTCCATCACCTTGTGGAGCAACATGGTCCATCTCGACATTCACCTCGGTGATTACAGCAGAGTTCACCTCGGTGCCTCTTATGTTGATCTCCTCTTCCTCACTTTCAGAGGAGGTCTCGGAAGGAATCCCGTCATCGGCAAGCTCGAGATGCTGAGGCCATTTATCTTTCGGCCAGGGATGAACAATTCTCCCAAGAGGATGGTTCTCAAGTACCAACTCCTTTTGGAATGGAGTACCATCCGGATTCAACAACACATCCTTTTCTTCGTCCCAGCCGTGATCCGAGAGATTCTTAATAACGAGCTTCTCGGGTTCCACTTTAGTAAAACCCATATGCTCGGGTTTGAACGGGTAAATCTTGGCCAATTCACCCATATAACCATAAACGGTCTCCGTCATCATTTCTTGGCACGCATAGGGGACGGCTTGAGCAAAGGCCTTACTGCCTAAAAACTTGCTCAGTGTTTTCTTTTTAAGACCCTCCATCTCGGCCTTTAGTCGGACATTTTCCGATCTCGCCTCCTCCACCTCCTTGGCCTGGGTCTCGAGCCTGGAGTTAAGGCCATCGACCTTGTCCTTGTACTCCTTAGCTTTACGCTTATAGCGCTTTGCCTTGTCCTCATTCTCCTTGCGCTCCTTGTCTGCCTGCAAACCTACCAACCGTACCATCTCGTATTTTGCCGAGGCAACGGCGGCTTCGCCAGTGGCTATCTTACTTTCCCTTTCCTTTAACTTAGCCAACTTGACAAAATAATCCCTCTCCATGATCGCCTTGTTAATCGCCTCTTGATCAGTTGTGATAGTAAGAGCACTGCGATTTTCAAGCGAATCTTTGAGGAACCCAAAGAAAACCCCGGCATCATGCAGCGACCTTAACACCTGACCGACGACTTGGTCAGGATGCTCTTCAACCCACTTCTTTTGGTGAGCGGTTGTGGTTAGCCTGAAGGCTCCCCGAGAAAATGCGGCCCGAACCTCGGGATGCTCTTCCTCATCCTGCATGGTAGAATATCCGGGGAGATACGCCAAAATACTATCAGGGAATCCCTGTGAAATATGGGTCCCCCACACGAATCCGGTATTTCACCCCTGTTCTGATATACTCGACTTGAGATGTTCGGTGTGCTCCTTCGTGGGATCCCACACGTCGCGTTCGCTTCTTCAATAATTCGCTCTAACTCCTTCTCAGCAGCCTCAACCAGAGATTGGGGTGTCTCCTTCGGGGCAACCCCAGACACCTCTAACACAATATCGGACTGAATCTTTTGCCTTTTCGGCTCAGGTTCTTCTGCCTCGACTTCTTTCCCCTTCTCTCGCCTTGTTAAACGCACGGGGGGGTCAACAGAAACTTCCTTCCTCTTCTGGGACCCCCGAGCTTGGAGGAACCAGAAGCACTGTCCTTAGCTCCTTTGGTGGTTGCTGCAGTGTTTGTAGTAGACTTCGGGCGAGCTGTTGTAGTTTTAGCAGACCCCGACTTACGGTCTTAGGACCCTTGGAAGAGGAAGTCGGTTTTTGAGATGTCACAACCTCTTTTCCTTTCGTGAAGCCGTCCTCTGGAGTGTCAAAAACAAGAACAGGACGAGCGGCCTTCCAGGGTAGTGCCATAAACCCGCGTCCTACGACATAAAAAGCACACCAGCATTAACAATTTATGTATAATATAGTATGGTTAATGAGCGGATGCGATGCAAAGGTATATCGGGTACGAGTTAAAAACAAAGAAGGACTAACTTGTGAAATATTCATCAAGAATTTCGATAGCCTGTAAATCAACTGATGTCGGAGGAGGAGGAGAACTGGGGACCAAATTTTCCTTTGTTAAAGGCCGCCACTCCTCCCGTATCTGGCGAAAGCAAGGCAACTCCTTGGGATTCGCGAGATATACCCAACCATGATTCCAATCGTCCACCTTTGACAATTTTTCAAAAAGCGCAACTTTACCACGCTTCCGAATTACGAGATGGCTCTCGTTGCTATATAGAGGAGAGAAATAGTGAAAGAACAACCCCACACTCGCGAAATATAGCTCCAACTCGGGCATATAATCAAATAAATATTTGAAGCTCATGAGATAACACCAAGCAGGTGCGGTTAACTGGGCAGGGGCCACATCGAGATGTCGTAATACCTCGCGAACAAACTTAGACACCCTTACTTTAAAGTCGCATCTAGGCATCTTCCAATATAAGCACATCCCACGATTCCAGTCATGTGCTCGGTCCTCCGGGTCCGGAGCTACTAACTTCATAGCATGTCGTGGATATTCCTCTCTATCAACTTCATCCACGAGTTCCTCGTAAAAAGCATTGGCGTAAGACTCACATTGAACAACCAATTTAGAGGGGATATTGGCAGATGTGGGGAACGTCAAATCAAGGGGATAACCATCACGAAGAACAATATCTTTACGAGCCTTTTTCTTTCTCGGCTTCGCAGACCCTTGAGACGTTCCGGCTGAGGCTAAGATGAGTTCTCCCCGAGATTGATTTTCTTCGTCATCCTCATTTCCCTCACTGTTTTGATCTTCCTCAACATCTTCCGGTAAGATGTCGGGACTAGGGGGACGCATACCATACAAACTCTTCCCCCTACCTGGGCGGGGGGGATGATAAGACAGTGGGGATACTTCCCCAGAAGCACCAGATGATTGGTCCCGGGATCCGTCTTGTCCTTCGGCCATTTCTAAATTTTATAAATAAACAGGATTGGCTTAGGTAACCGGTTTGACTTGTTCTACACAATTGCAACTATGCACATAAACGCTTACATGCAGGATTATTAAACATAAGGTCAACTAACGAGATAGTAAGAGTTTACCTGATGTCGGAAATTCCTTCACACCTCGGTCTTCGTCCGACGTAGCTTTACGAAATCGCCTGAAAGTTCTGTACTCGCTCTGTTATCACTGAAATCACTTTCGCTCTGTGGCTCCGAGATTGACTAGCTCAAAATAACTGAGAATGAATGAATGAATCGGGATGAAGTGTATATATAGGGGCCTCCGTTTTCCCGCTCAATAATTGCACGAATTTCGAAAACATGCCGCGAAGCGTCGCGTTGTCACCCTTCATTATGGCGATGCCTCGATTATCACGCATCGGGCTTCCACCGAGTTGGAGCGTGCCAGCTGTCACGCAAAGATTGCGCCATAACCCCGTACCTCTGACCGATTTGATGGCTGATTTGATGGTTGACGGCGGGTAACGGAAGACGAGGCGTCAAGTAATTAATACCGATATACCATATATATATACTCCCTCCGTCTCCCTATAACGGGACATTCAACGATCACACTTGTCCCTTCCAGCTCGGGTTATAATAAGATGGCAGCTAGCACAATCATACGCGACGGGGTTAAGAAGGAAGAGAATGACATTCCGTCACCACGCACATCTCCTCCGCGTGCGAATCCCGATGTCAACATAGAACCACTACCAAATAATCCCGAGGTAGATGGAGACGACCCGTTAGCTTGGGATAAATGTGCTGTTTGCAGAACCCGAGGACATTACCGGCAAATGTTCCATTGTGACGGATGTGAAGAAGCTTTTCATCCCGGGTGTCTCGCCCGTAGATCACCTCGGAACCATGGTGATCCCCGCTTCACATCCTTCACCTGCAGGAGATGCCTGGATCAAGAACGCCGGGCTAAGCGCTCCCGTCATGAATAGCCTTAGCTATGTATAGAATATCGCGGGAATAGCCCGCCTTTTGTTTTATTAGATGTCAACTTTTCAACTCTATATATATGCTTATGTTGTAACACTCAGCCGAGGTTTTCATCTCGCGTTGTTTTGATTAATATGTGTTTTGCATAGGTGCTTCATTACTACTTAATATCGTCTAATGTGAGTCAATTTGACCACCTCGAAAACGCCGAAAGCCTGTCATCTCGCACGACTTACACAACGCCCAATGACATTTATGGCTAGTAGCTGGCGGCTACCTATTTAGGCAATATGGCCCACGTTATTTATGGCAATATTTCCCCCTAACGACTATAAATACCATAGTCACTATACGGTAAAAGGTACATTTTTACTCTAAACCTTTTACCAATCTCTATACTTCCGAGATGCCTTTCAAGAGAGTGGTTTCTAACACCAAAACACCTCTCGACCATGGTCAGAATAGCTCTGACCAACCCCCGAGGCGTCGCCGCAACCAACCTCCCCCAAATTCACGTCGCTCTCGTAACCCGAGACGGGACCTATCTCGGCCCGAGAGATGGACTCTCCTCCAACATTTTCCGGAGGAAGATTTGGACTGGATGCTCGCGAACGAGGATTTCAAAATTGGTGACCTCATCGACCTTACCCTCGCTAGGGCACCCCCATTCACCAAAGAGGACGAGAACGACATTTACAAGTACGATCTCGAGCCCAAGTTACGTTGGTGTGTCTTATGCCATGACCAAGCGGCCAAGCACGAGATGGCCAAATGCCGGATGTGCTACGAGTGGAGTTGCTTCCACCACTATGACATCCAAGGCCGTTCGGACCCCCGTCGTCGGTTCTGGAAGTGCCCTGGGTGTTTATCCCGTAATTGCGGTGGTCCGAGTTTATACACCGCTACCCAACATGAACTCAACGATGATAACCTTTTTGAAGACACCGATAACGATATGTATTAGGCATCCCCCAAGAAACGACATCACACCCGTCTTTTTGACAAACATGGACACCGCGGTGCTTGGAAGGCGCGACATGATAGACATGATGCCCATAGTGGAAATATTCTTCCCGGCACTATATCTCTCATGTCCCATGTTTAGTTTCATTAGGCGTTGTATGATTTCGATGTTTTCTTATATATATTTAGGCTTGTTCTGTTTTTACGATATCAATGATTACTTATAATTTCTATGATTCACTTCTTTTACTGATTTTTGACTAATTCAGAACCTATCTCGCTTGTCACAAAAAAAAAAAATGTGTGTTAACACATCAACTATCGGATACGTACCGAGATCCGAGTTATTACAGCATAACTAATACACAAATGTCGGTAATAGAAACTGTGTTTTACGAATTATTCACCTTCAAGTCGAAAGCATCTCGCCGATGCATTCCGACTTCGGGGGCTAATGATAGGGCCATGTTCCACAGGCCATTTTACTTGTTCCAAACTGGGCCATGAAAGAATGGGATTCGGACCTTTACAAGGCCAACCCGACGTCATATGAAAAAGCCCAAGAGCTCGTTAAGCCGGGGCCCAATATGCCGGCCCCAAATCAGAGCCCTAAAATAGGCCCAGGCCAACCGACATACGGGATAGCCGCAGAAACGGCTAGCTTAATGCCCACGTCCCAGAAACGGCTGCCTTAACACCCACGTCCCAATAACGGTCGACATAACTGCCCGCGTTCCCTATAAACGCCCGAGATGGCCGTTATGGCTGGACTATATAAGGCAACAAGCCCCATGAAACCAGGGGACGCAATTTTCACTAAGAAAGAGATCATACAGGTTAGAGTCCGAATCTCTCACAAACCACCCCGAGTTCCTAACTCGACCCTCATCTCGGCCTGCCATCCCTTGGCGGGACGATTTAAACCCAGCCCAAAATTCCATACGGCCTCATCTCCCGAGATAGGACGTATCACCAATTGTTTAAATTCCATAGATACATTGAGTAAGAAAACAGAATCATAAAAGAGAATTATTTTAACAACATATCCAATATGCATCTATTTCGAGAACAATTACCAAATTTAATTGCACATATTTTCTCAAATTAATTTCATTTTGAAAAATTCAATTTCAGTTTGTTAACATAGCAGGGGAAGAAAGAGAGACTCACCTGATGCAGAGCGCACCGACTGTCGCTCTCAACCAGAGCCGTCGCTCGACGAGGGGGTTGAAAAGGGGATCGGAGCGATTCCTCGGCGAAGGGGTCCGGCACCGGAACAACGAGGTTTCTAGCGACTTGATGCGATGAGAGAGAGGACAGCACGAGAGTAGGGGAGGATGGTTGGAGGACGAGTGCGCAGAGAAGAGGCGGTCTAGGTTTCGCACGGGGTCGGGGAAGAGTTACCTGCAGCATTTCCACTCTCAGAGAGAGAGAGAGAGGAGATGTTAAAACCTAAACTAACGGAGAACTGAGGCGCTGAATTTTTTTATTTTTTCCGTTCCATCTATTTTGATCAGCGACAAAATCAAATCTCTTGAAACACGAAATTTAAAGCGAATCAGACGACCCAAAAAGTGGTATCTCCATAGCTCAGGAACTACCACTTTGACCTTAGCCACTCTCTATATATATATATATATATATATATATATATTTTTGAAAGGTAGGCGAAGCTTTATGAATGGGAAATTTTCTTATCATATATGAATTGATGCTAGACTTCAAACTAAGATAATAATTTGTTGCCTTTCATTTCATCCATTACCTATACGAGTCCGGATCCCCTAAAGTAACCCAATTTTTGAGTTTAGACGTGTACGGTGCCTATTCGGTGGTAGCGCAGGGGGCCAGTATTATTTGTGGGTCCAGGCTCTTTAAGATTCGTGTTAGAGCATCTTGGATGATTTGGATCAAAACTCAAAAATTGGGTTAATGCAATGGATCTGAATTCTTACCTATACTGGGACTACTGGCTGAGGCCCACAGTTGTGAGTCCCACAGCACATGATGGCAAAATACAAGTCACGGTATTTTGAGGGCTTGTAGTAAAAAATAGTATAACAATATTTAAACAATTCTAGTACCTGTAAAATCTAATTTTCCTTTTTATTTCTTTTAATTAGTTTTTTCATGGGCAAGTATACTGTCTTTTTTATGTTTGAATATTGGACATTATACAAGTAAAACATTAATATAACAAGATAACAAATACACTCCTGGAATTATGCTTGTCAGGCCAGTACTGTTATTTACTGGCACAGGTCTACAAGAAAACGAGTACCGCAGTGGAAGTGCATCCGGCATCCCTTAATTTTTGCGAGTTCCTTTGACGCGCGACTTGATCTAAGTCCTTAAATTTTCGAAAAATCACCGGCTCGAGAAAGGCCATGATAATCAAGCCTTTTTCTCTGGTTCCACAACTCAGAATTTCGGCCTCAAACATCTTGTGCGAGGTACGCTGTTTACGCTTGCAAAACCAAGCACAAACCCTTGCAGTTGCCACTCTCTCTAAATACTTTTTGGGAAGTTTGAGAATACTCAGAGAGAGAATCATATTAACATATGAGTATATTATAAAACAGTGCCTTGTGTGCTTCAATAGGCAAAACAGTGAGAGGAGTCGCTTGGTTCATAGGCCGGTTCGGTTCAGACCGAATCAGCTCTAGCTATAGTGCGTCCAGCAGCAATGAATCATGAGCAATGCCCCTTTCTGGCCGGTTCGGTTCAGACCGAATCAGCTCTAGCTATAGTGCGTCCAGCTGCAATGAATCATGAGCAATGCCCCTTTCTGACCGCGCCTGACCAAACCTATTCCCTATTCATTTTCCCCTAACCAAAGGTAAATTTTTCGCACGAATCTTGAATGCAGATTGAACAGCTCTGACTGAACATCGAACTGAATTCGATCTAATGACCGTCAGACCGCCTCCTATTCCTAGTCCTCATGGGTCATGGCTCATGACACTCTCTCTTCTACTATTTTAAGCTTATATCAATCCTACTCATCTGACATCAATCCAAATCACTCAAAAATGATCCAAATTCTTAAAAAATGCATCACCAGTTGACTCCATACCCGAAATTCCAACAGAAGAGGAATAAAAAATAAATGGAATCTGCTTAAATTCATAGAAGGTATAAAGGAGGGATGATCTGTACTATTTCAATTGGTCAACAGCTCACTTAGGAAATGGAATCTGCTTTTCTCAAAAAAAAAAAAAATATCACAAAAGTAGCCTACCTGATTACACTTCAGAAGGGCCCATTTCTTGAATAATTTCATGAAAATTAAATCCTTATGTATCATACTTTAGAACGGAAAGAAAATATTTGGGAATCATATCCACTGCAATATTTTCTAAAGCTTAAAATAGACAATTAATAAAAGCACAAGTTTATTTTAGGCCATAACCTAATATTTAGAGTCTATTAAAAGCATAAGTTTATACGCTGTGAAATTAAACACAAAAATTGCTTGCAACGGCATCTTTTTTTATGCTTGCCAAAAATAAGCTGTCAAAATTGCAAAAGTGCCAAACAAATGAGCAACTAGATTACAAGGAGAGGAATCGGCAAGGACCATTTTAAGAAAGGCATGTTTAGACAAAATATGGAGTGAGAAAAATAATACTGTTTTTATCAGAAAACGATATGAAGTGACCACACTTTGGTACAATGTTGTGAGCGACAAAACATGCACACCCCAAACACACACTATGGCAGTTGCACGGCCGAGAAAAGATAGCATGTTCATCTCCTGTTTTGATAAAGTATCAAAATAAAGAAAAAAGCTTATGATTCCATGCATGAATTTGGTGGACTTACCAGTTTATTTTCAGAAAAGAAAAGACAAAAAGGAACAATCAAAAGAAAAAGTAATGTAAAGGTTTCTCACCCTAGATGATTGGAGATAAGAGCTCACAGTATCTAAAAAAAATTGTCCTGTTACACAAGGATATCATACCATAGCTGATAAAAGTTACTAAAATAAATGAAAAAGATTTTCTGCTATGCTCGAGCAAGACAGGGATAGGAGCCGTGCTGATGCAAGGAGGGAGACCTATTGCCTTTCTTAGTAAGGGGCTCGATAATAAAGGAAGTTCTTTATCTACTTACGAGAAAGAGTTCCTAGCCATTTTGCTAGCGATTGAGAAATGGAGGCACTACTTGGAAGGCGGTTCACTATTGATAAGAACAGATCACAAAAGCTGACAGCACTTGGAGAAATCTGCAAACCCTTAACCATTCAACTGAAGAAGAATGCTTTCAGCTGGAATGAGGAAGCAGATAAGGCATTTCAAACTCTCAAAGAAGCCTTGTGCTCAGCTCCAGTGTTAGCCATGCCTTACTTTAATCAACCTTTCATATTGGAGACTGATGCAAGTGATAAGGGTATGGGAGCTGTGCTGATGCAGGGTAAGAGACCTATTGCTTTCCTTAGCAAAGCTCTAGGAGTGAGAAACCAAGGGAAAAAAGAAGAAGTGATGTTAAAAAGTTTCGAAGTAAGCATTCCGCCTTTATGGTAAATAGTAAATATACAGATCCAGATTCTGTCTTTCCTTAGGGCGTGGAATTCTTTGCATTCGACCATGGCTTTCAATTTACTCTTGGGCCTATGGTCTATAATAACGGACCCATCAAGCAAGCTCCCGATTAGTGTTAGATCCTCTTGTAGACACTAGGGAACCAATTTGGGTCCGATGCCCATCGGACTCAAAGTGAGTTCGATGGGTTCGATGACCGTCCGATCTGCTTAAGATTCGCGCCCGCAACTTTTGCATCTGCTTTAAATTCGTGCGCACGAATCTTAAAGTGGATCGGACGGTACTTGAACCCATCAGACCCAAGCTGTTCTCGGACACTAGACCTCATTGATACTGTACTGAACTACTGATGCATTGTGTAATTTTTGGAATTCATATCTTCGAAAAATATCTTAAAATTTGAGTTGATTTTTGGAAAATCTGAACCATTCAAGTTCTTAAAGTACGAATTTCAAAACAACTTATTCTAGTTAATATTGCCCCATACATGACAGATAGATTCAGAATTAAATATGAAACGATTTTAAGATAAATTGAAATTTTTTTTCAATTATCTCATAGAATACAGACTAACTTTCTGGGCTTGGTGGAAACCCAGAAACTTGTCTCTTGCCTTGTAACAAGATAATGACGCGGTACCAAACCGCCATGCTTTGTAGTGGTTTTCTGTAAATTTTTGTTTACAAAATTGAACAGGCTATTATTATCTCAAAAGAAGATAAGTAAAAATGAAGAGAATGATGAACAGTATCAGTACAGATTCCAAAAAGAATACTATAGTCCTAGGTTATGCATCTTACCTTATCATAGAAGGCATATACATGTCTTACATTTTTATTATTATTTTTTTTGCTGAAAGAAGCATAAAATAGAAAGGGCTGTTAAACATTTTCATTCTCAGGTTGTCCACTAATAAAAGGGCGTCAACATTGTTCGGTAGTTATTTTATTTGCAAGTGTATTTTCAGCACAAATTAAATTTTATACGGGATTGGGATTTGATTTGTGTATGGAAGACCCAGAACTAAATTGAGTTCCAGAAAGCCTCTATTAAGCATTTGGGGCCTGTGATCTGAGCACATAAGCAGCCTACCCCGAGGTGACACATTTTCAGATTGGTTACAACTAAGCAAGATTATGTAGCAGCCATCAGAAGATTTCCTTTCCAAATCCTGCTTCTCCTAAGCCGGTAAATCCGAAGAATTTATGCTGGTTCTGCTGTGACACCTTTGTGTTTTTAACCATATGTACAAATCATACTTGGAGTATGCATTGTTTTTAGTTTTATTTTTCCAAATTTATTGCTCTCAGTACATTATGAAAATGCATTTTAATTAGTACCACCGAAAATGCGTGAATTTAATTTTGTTTATTTAAGCAGTATATTACCAGCTTAATGCACCTACCTTTTTTTTGTTAATATACTTCCACTGACATCATATCTAATATCTTAACACTGTCACTTTAAACAAGCGGTTAGTTTTGTAATATCTTAAAAAAAAAAAAAACTTATGCTAAAAAGTGAAAATATGCAGCCAAAAAAAAGGAAAAAATAAACACCACACAGAAGAGCTGCCTTTGCCCTTTTCGGTATCTTTCAATCGAAATTTCTTAGGGAAGTTCATTGTAAAATATATCGATTACAGGAAAACCAGCACTATCCTCTAAATATATATAAGGGCATATTACTGCAGTCTACAAATCACCTATGTTAAATTCATCCAAATACACCAAATGTAAAAAAAGTCGATACCTGCCTAAAGAAAGTACCCACATATTCTTGACACAAGGCAAATCTCCTTTCATTTTAGTCAATTTTGTTTTCTTAAAAGAGAATAATTAAGTATATTCCCTTTTAAGAGAACAAAATCGAATAAAATGAAAGGAGATTTGCCATATGTTAAGAATATAACCCATTTCAGCAAAAAAAAAAAAAGTATAAATGAAAACTATGATTGATCTCGCTTCGCCACCTTCTCACCTACCGATTAAATACCTGGGACTGCCGCTATCGATAAAGAAACCACCGAACATTAGCTTTCAGCCTATGCTCCGCGCAATTCAAAACAGAATGGAAGGATGGACCTCCAGATTTCTCTCGTATGGAGGCAGAGTCGTGTTAATTAAGGCAGTCATGTCGGCCATGCCTTTACATTTCATGCAAGTCCTCAAGATTCCGAAGGGAGTTATTTGCCACATAGATAAATTGCGAAGAAACTACTTGTGGAAGGGCAACATTGCATGTAAAGGTATCAATTGCCTTATGAATTGGGATAGAGTGTGTGCATTGAAGGAAAATGGGGGTTTGGGGATCATCCACCTCTCAGACCAGAATGACGCATTGCTGACAAAATAGCTCTGGAAAATTACCCACCATCAGGAGGGCTTGTGGGCCACCACCCTTAGAAGACTCCATGGTACTACGGCAACAGAACAGCTAATCACTATCCAGGATGCATCATTCATCATTAAAAACCTGGTGCAACTGTCCCCCTTCTACAATTGCTCTATCTCTCGGGAGGAGGGACTCAAATGGAGATGGACGCCCTCGGGCATTTTCTCGGCAGCATCGGTGTACCGAACTCTTCACCAAACGGGGGTTAGGTCGCGCTACGCGGGACCCTTGTGGAAGATCAAAGCCCCACTTAAGGTACGAGTCTTCCTTTGGCTAATGATCAGCAACAGGATCCTAACGCAGCAGATTCTCTACAGGAGGGGATGCCCGGTTCAGCAAGGCTGTCACTTGTGCAATGACTCGGGAATTGAAACTAGAAACCACCTTTTTTGGGAGTGCCCATTCGCCGTGACATTCTGGACGGGTTTACTAGCGCACTTCAACCAAAACTATGGGTCGTTCCGGGGCTCTACCTTAATGGCCTTATGGGTGACGGGGAAAATGAATCTCACTCCTAGAGCGAGAACACAGTGGGATTCGCTTTGGGCGGCGGGTATCTGGACCTTATGGCGAGAGAGAAACAGGAGACATTTCTCCAATCAAAGGCGCCCCATACATCAATTAATCAATGATACGGCCATGGATGTCTTGCTATAGGCTCAGAATGTTTGAGCATAGAGCTAGAATGGATCGGGCGGGCCTCTTCTGCGCCTTGCTAGTGGCGATTGGATACAGCTAGAGTGCTAGTTCTCATGTTATATCTTCCTTTTTCTTTTTCTTCAAAATTTACTTCTATTTTTCTTCTTCTCTTATTTTCTATTTGAGGCCAGTGCATGCGTGGGCTAGGTTACGCTACAGCGTTGTAATTAAAACTTTTTTCTTAATCAATATATTGTCAGCGGCATTTCGCTGCGGACCTTCAAAAAAAGAAAACTATGATTGACACAGGCCCAAGGCCCAGCCCAATAAAGTTGCAAGTTCCTTGACAAATTAAAGCTAAAAATTGGGTCAAATTTTGACATTCTCGGTCTTAACCAGTTATATCTATAAAACAAATTTGAAGATTCAAACAAAAACAGATAGGCATGCTTGAATTGAACATCACCAGCTCATGAGAGAATCGATGTATAATATTGATCCAGCATGGAAAAATATCAGAAGGTAGACAATACTTCCAACATGAAAGACATGCGCTACACAAAAGTTTAATAGCTAACATGACTTCTTTTAAAATGAATATGAGATAAAGTCATCTAACTTTAAATTAACATCATTTCTGAGCATCATATGCGGCTCTTTCCAATAATTAATTTAAGAGTTTGGAATCAATGCGAGTTATTTGTGCCTTCGAATAACTGAGGCTACTTTTAGGTTAAATAGTTGCTCACTGGTAAGAGTACTGTTATTGCATGTTAGAGTGTTAAACAATAATAAAGTGCGAGCTTTTTTATCCTTACCTTCTGGTACCGATCATGCTTGCACGAGCCTGTCTCATGCGGGGAGGATCATCATGATAAGATCGGTCCTGCAGGCCCTCCCGGTTTACTACATGGCCACTGTAAAAATTCAAAGTGGGGTAATCAAAACAATCACGGCCCTAATCAGAAAATTCTTTTGGGGTAAGATGGACAAAAGCCGGTATTTAGCATATGTGGCATGGGAAAAAATCACAAATCCTATACACATGGGAGGATTGGGGCTAAGGAACTTGGAACTTACAAATGAGGCTCTTCTCATGAAGTCGTTGTGGAAGATAGCCTCTGGTAACGAGGCACAGTGGGTTAATATCGTGATTGCCAAATATATTCCGAGGAGTAATCTTTGGCAGTCCAAAAGGGAGTATAAGTGCAGTGCGTTCTGGCGTGGTATAATGAAGCTGAGACACAAGTTACTGCCCCTTCTAATGTGGCAGTTGGGCAATGGCGAGATCTGTGATGCGGTTGGACAGTCTTGGTTTCCGGCCTCAGCCGCTCAAGTGCTCCAAACACAACCACAGGGGCACCTGAAAGTGGCGAATCTGGTAAACTGGGAACAAGGCACTTGGGACACTGACAAGTTGATCCAATTGTTTGGCATGACAGTGTGTATGGGTATTCTGTCAACTGTTAAACCGCCAGAAATTGCGACAGAGAGGATACGCTGCGCTTTACCCTGACAACAAATGGAGAATTTTCAGCAAAAAAGGCATACTGTTTCTTAAAGGGAAATACTGACACAGCAACGGGAGCTCAGTATAAACCACTGTGGAAGGGAATCTGGAAGAAGGGGAAAATTGCACCTCGGCTCAGGGTGTTCCTTTGGAAGTTGGCAAACGATGCTCTCCCACTGGCAGCAACCCTGTTCAGACGAATGTCAAAGGGGGACCCTTACTGTGGTACGTGTGTGGTAGGGGATGAGGACCTGATACATATGATGTTCCAATGTAACTTCTCTGGGGCCTGCTGGTTTACCAGTCAGTTCCCAGTTCGACCAGACGAGCTTACTGGTACGATAAAAGATATCCTGCAGCACCTAATTATCCACACGGACGATGAGCAATGGTTTGTGTGTGTCAGTACCATGTGGGGCATTTGGCGGTCAAGGAATGACGTGGCATATAGTGGTAAGACAGAAAATTTGGAAAATTTCTCTCTTTACTACTCAAAGATTGCAGCGAAAACATGCTAATCTCATGCGAAGCAGTGAAGGCGACCCCTGAGCAGCAGTCTGTAAATTCAAGGCAACCAGCAACTATATGCGAAACTGATGGATCCTGGACCCATCACTGGCAAGCGGGTGTTGGCTTCGTTTTTTTCAATGAACAGGGCCTTATTCCATATAGGGCAGCCAGCATTGCTGCTTGCTGCTCGCTACAGGCTGAGGCGTGCGCCTTGCAACAGGCCATAAAGTTTGCATTGCAACAGGGGTTTTCTGACTGTGTGTTCCGCACAGACTGTGAGGGGCTCGCTAACCTATGCATGAGGTTACAACCGCCAACGGATGGTGACTGGAGATCTTTCAGTGAAATGTTTGAAGTGTGGAAGATGGTTAAATGCAACCCAGGTTTCTCATGTGAGTACATGCCAAGCCGCCAAAACGGAATGGCAGATCACTTAGCAAAAACAGGAAGATTGTTGGGGGAGGAATACACTGGGTATACATACCCTACGTTCAAGTTTTGACTCCCATACTTTGAGTTGTGTCTTTTTCTTAAATTATATTGAGGTAGATCTTTGTATAGGGAACTGCTTCATATTTTTCTGTGTTAAGATGCAACCAAATCTGTAACATGCATACGGGCTTCTGAAATGCTAAAAAAAAAAAAAAAAAATGCTTGCACGAGCCTTTCCATTGAACCAACTTTTAGTTAATTCTTCCTTTTGTTTATCAATGTCTAATGGGTTAATTCTGGTAGGGTTATGGTCAAATGGGTCCATGCTTGATCTTCAGTAAGATGTCAATTTAAGGCGAAAATGTCAGAAATCATGGAATAAATTTAGCAACTAACTGGTTAATTAATTTATTATGTTTGCACTGCAGGGACATGAGAGAAATATCGAATTAAAAAAGAACATCACAGAACAAATAAAGAAAAGAAAAAAATCCACGGTTTCGAACCACTATTTTTACATCTCACCAATCCATGGTAACATATACATATTTATTATTGAGGAGAGTTCAAATACTTTCATTTTTTGTGCCTCCATCATGCCTATATTTTTAAAAACTTTAATAACTTAAAGTTGAAAACTTAAACGTCAAAATAAAACTATTAGATGCGATCTATATTATTTTCACTATGTATTCATAAAAAATTATGACATTTTAATTTTATTTTTATGTGAATCAATAAGTTGAAAAGCCAACATCTAAAAATTATCCACATTAGATACATTTTTACAAGCTCAAGATGACAACCAAAACAAAATTGAAATGCTATAATTTTTTACACGTGCATAGATAAAATGATGTAGTTCATATCCAACTGTTTTATTTTGAATTTTAAATTTTAAATTTTGAGTAATTAAAATTTTAAAAAATGAAGGCATTTGAACCATCATCTTTATTATTAGAAATAAAGTGAAATTTAGCTATAAAAAATGTGGTACTAAAGAATACTTTAAGGATCCTTTACAAGCTTCACAACAGGTGAACTGAACCCCTCCCAGTAAAACTAACAAAAATTTAGTTTCTTTCAGAGAGGTAACTGGTAAATTGCACCTTTGTACGGCTTAGGTGAAAAAATAACCAGGACTTCTATGGCCATGTTGACTAAATCCAATCCTACCCCGCATCTATTTCAGCGGTCTCTGGGATCTCTTGCTAGCCTGAATCTTACGATACAATCCGCGGGTGCGATACGATAACAACAAATCCAACCCGAATCCAACAAGGCATGCAAATGCCATAATAATAAACACAAGCCTGTAGCAGTGGGCCCCAACACAAGTGTTGCCACCATCAGGCGTCTTGGTAGCCTGAGAATCATACAGAAGCCCCGCAAGAAGGCCCGAGAATAGGAAGGAGCCAAGCGGAAGGTTGAGGATCAGTATATTGTAGATCAGACCATAATATTTTAAACCGAAGAGCTCTGAGGCAGTCGGCACCGAAACTGCAAGACGTACCCCGTAGCATATGCCAACGACAATGGAACCGATGAAAAGGGAACCTGGGAGTGCAAGTGCCATAACCACATAGCCGATTGCCATGAGGATTTGGGAAGCAGCATTCCAAATTGGACGTGGCAAGCCATTTTTTCTGAGCAGGGAGAAAGGAAATGAAACAAAATTAGTGAACTGATATTCAACACATAAATTAGTCATAGTCAACACTTCAATATATATAACCATATTTTTATCTAATACTCAATTTTTTATCAGTGCTACCTTATTTTTCACCAAGTTATATCTCTTGTGCTCAATATTAGGTTACCTTTTCTAACCTACGTCCATTGTACCTTCTCAATTTATCCAGATATTTCAACAGTGTTTATTTTGGCAGTAAATGTCCTGATAAATCAGGAAGAACTAGGAATAAAAAACTATCTTGCTTCCTTTCTGTTTGTAGTGTAACTAGGGATGCAATCAATTGTTCATACCCTCGTATATTTTCTTCAAAAGTTTTGACCACCTACAGCTATTATCTATGGGCCATACGCTCATGTCAAACAGGCAATCACCCCAAAAATGCCCAAATTGAAATTTGGGACAAAATTTGCATTTCTGGGTCTTGTACTATTTAATCTAGTGAAAGATAATTGATGCTTTTCAAAATACAGAAATAGCTTCATACAATCACACCGCTCGTAATAAAGACGAAAAGTTGAAAGATAAATAAATAAATAAAACATTGAAATGGTCACATGGGTCCCTTTAGCACAATTAAAAAAAAAGGAATAGAAAAGGACATTATATTTGTCCTATAAGTGTAAGGACCAGCAAAGGAGGCTTTTCTTTTTCCTTTAGGAACAAAAGATGGCCTGGATAATAAAGAGAAATGGACAGGAGCGGCTCTTAGTAAACCATATGAACCTACCCCACTATCAAGAAAATGACCCTTTGTGTGATGTATCCACTATTGACTTAGGTAACAAGCAGAAAGTTTGTAAATTAAATAAGGGATGGATTTGATGGTGATTTCATTTGAAAATCTTCAAAGAATATTCAAAGAATTCAAAAGGACCTTGAAAACCAAAATATCTTAATATACCAACTCTCTTTTTCTAATATGCAAATATGTGCTGAATAGAGCATAGCCAACAGTGTTACCCAGCTAAATAATTGTCAAATTAATAACTCAACTCAATTTAATAATACCAATTTATTAGTTTAATATTGTTATTTGCAAGAAAAAGACATTTCAGACTAGGAATATAATATAGGTTCCTCACATGCAATCCTTCCTCTGCTAGACAAAGTAATATTATACCTAAATGCAACTGACTTAAAAAAATCATGGAGACCAAATATATTCATCTTCAAAGAAAGCAAAAAAAATTATTCATGCAATTTCCTTTTTTTTATTTTATTTTGGAGGTCGGGCCCCTAGGAAGATATTCCTGAAATTGGGCATTCATTTGCTGGAAATACTACTTGCCATTTTTTCAGTTACTTAAATAAATGTAATTTATTTGCTTGGCACAACAGTAAAAATCGGATTCAGATCCATGTCTTAACACTAGTTAGGATGAGATTTATCATGCTGACCTCTCTGTATTCAAATCCAATTCTATGGTGATTCATGATATGCAACACAGTATTTTTTTGAACTAGAATGTTATTCTTCACAGAACAATTCAACTAATCGACTTCTCTTTGTTCTCTTTTCAATAAAAAGCAAACAACTTCACTTTTTGACTTGGGTGCAAATCTTGTAGCAAGATTAGCTTAAACAAAAATAGGAATTGGACACCTGGTATCCAACTACTTTGATAATTAATTACTAACTCAGTTTCCCCTCAACATTCATACCCACAGAATCTGAAGTAATACAATAATTATTAACTCCTTTCTCCAGCTAGCTCAATGCGAACAGAATGACAAATAGTTTAAAGAAGAGAAAATAAACAATCAAGAAGGTTAAAGTGCATGCCTTTCTTTAGTTACCAATCCTTCCTAGATTAGGTTCCCCTATGCTAAAGGACAAACATGGCTCAAAAAGTCTCACTGTTAACTAGATTTTCACATTCACCAGGAAAATTCTTTGAACTGATGAAGGCGAATATTCTTGTTAAAAATGCACCAATCTTTAGCAAAAAAAAATTACTTGCATTACTCAGTAAAAGATCATCTGGGTATGTAAAAATAATTTCTGTTGTTATTCATCTGAGTATTACATATTCATTTTTTTTCTTAATCTTTGTTGATATCCTTTGCTTAAATAATTAAATTTTACTGGGATTTTTCCTAAATTTAACCCTTTTAACTTTTGATTCGGTCTAAGGCTGAATGCATGCTTTAACAAAAGAAAACCAGCTACTGTCAAACTCTTTACTAAGATAAAATGACAAGATAGGGACAGATGCACAAAATCAAAGATGAAGATAACATACTTGATAAAGTGCTCAGAGATGGTCCCGGAGCCGATCCTTCCAAAAAATCCCCAGATGCTTGTCATGGACACAAAGATTGAAACATCACTGTACCCCATTGCAACCCCCATTTGGCCTAGATTGTTCATCACGGCAAGCCCTGTGCCGACACCACAAAGAAATGAAACAAACAAAATCCAAAATTCGGTTGTCTTTACAACCTCAACAATTGTGTGATCCTCTCCTATCTCAGGCTTCTGCTTCTTCACCTTCTCCAGCTCAACTGCCGGCTCAGCCACTGTTGCCGCTGCAATTACTGTATCCGCATTGCCTTGGCTGATCAGCAGCGGTGCCTCCACATCTAATTCTGATTTTTTCTTCTTTCCTATTATAAAAAAGAAGATAAATTAGTAGTTATCCTCAATCACACAAAAAGTACATCAATATCAATATTCAACAAATTGATACCTGTGATAGCTACGTAAATTGGGACACTTGCGGGTGAGATGAGAAAGATGAACAGCACCGCAACAAAGATCTTAGAAACATACTTGTTACTGCTCAAGCCGGTGAGATCAAACCCAAGGAGGTAGATTGCAATGCCAACAGCCAAGGTGTTTATGGCCGCAAAGCACCGGCCATCAATTTGTTCAGAATCTTCGCCTTGCACATCTACCGACTCCTTAGGAGACTCACGGAGGAAGAGCATGGCAACAGCACAGACAAGAGCTGGCGCAATAGAGAGCATTAACAGGAAGGAAGCTGGATCATCTGCGAAAAGTGCTGAGCAGATGTCTGTGAAGATGGCGGTGCTGAGGCCCACGTAACCCTTCAAGATGCCTGCCACTGGGCCCCGGTTGCGCCGAAAATTGCGCATGCATGTCACTAGCACGGCTGTGTTCATCCATGTCGTGCTGTTCCCACCCAGGCACAATACCACACACATCTGCCATGTAGAATGATATTAAAAGGAGATTTTAATTCGCACAATGGTAGGAATAATTTTTGAAATTGCATTGTTTTAAATATTTTATATATTTATATTGAAATTTAGCTTCAGAGTAGTTGCAGAGTTGACCATTTGACCATTTGCCCATCTACTTTTGCACATGATATTTTAATAAATTCTGTTTAGAGGATATATAACCCAATGAATATTTGAAGCGGTATGATGCTACATCCTCTGAGCACTTAAAAGTATGTAAAATATAACAAACATGTAATAAAATGGAGGGGGCGGCACCTAGACCCTTGAAACGTGCACGTAATGATGGTTTTGTAGGAGGAAGCCATGAAACGTGCTCTTGGACTCTTGGTTGAACCAAAAGAGTCGCAAAGAGACGCATTAAATTATTCTTTTCAGTTGTAAATACGCATGCCATGGCCCCGGTAGAGTAAATGAACTCGGGAAGGGTTCGATTTCAACCCGAAATAATTCGAATAATGTACTGGGTAAAAAAGTTAAAAATGGTAGCCAGTGTCAAAATCAGCCGCCGAATTGAAAAACAATAAATGCACAAACTGAAGCCCGCTGGTCACAAAAAAAGCCAGGACTCAAATAGCATAAGAACCCAAATTTGCTCAATATATCGTCTTCTACAGTTCTCTGCTCCAACATTTCACTAATAACTAGCAATTAAATAGTAGTTCTTTTTTTTTTTGCGGTTAAAAGCCCTTAGGCAATTAGTTATTCTTTACATTTACTAAAAATGGCTAGTATTATTTTATTTTACTAGAGCCAGTGTAATTACCTGCCAGTAAGGAAGAGGCTTGATAGTCTTGCTGACGACAAGCCACTGAGCGCCGTAGCCGATCATACCCTCGACGGAGCCGAGGAGGAGAATGACCGGCGTGGGGAGCTTGTCTGAGGCGAGCCCGGCGAGCAGCCCGAATGCCTTGCCAATGTCCTTGGCAACGGAGAGGCTGTTCAATTGGAGCTGCGTCAGGCCCATGAGCGTCTTGATCGCGTCGGAGTAGTTAGAGAAAGTGTAGTTGTTTCCGGAGATGCACTGCACCCATACCGCCGTCACGAATCCCAGCCACTTCCCCCAGCTCGTCCCGGCGATGCCTTCGAGTGCGTCCATGGAGATTCTTTCTTTATTCTGATTGATTGTTTATCAGGGTTCAAGAAGAGAGGTTTTGGTCGATCGAGAGAGAGAGAGAGTAGTGGTTACCTTGGCAGCCTCTGCCAAACTTATGACTTACAAAAAGAGATAGAGAGTAGTGGTTGTGTGGGAGACAGTTCTGGGAGTCGGAGGGGAGCAGTTCTTATATAGAGCTTCATGGCCTGTTGTTTTCTTGGTTTCTTTAATTGTTGGTATATCCTTCTATTTTTGGTTTTTCCCTTCTCGCCTACGCTGCCGCCAGTGGTGTTATTTTATTTTATTTCAGGAATGAAATGTTCTGGTGTGACCATGTGGGGTTGGTGATTTGACATCTAAAAGAGAGAATGTCTAGATCTGTAAACCAGTGCATTGCACGTCGAAGAAAACTAGTAAATAAACACACAATTTACTTGCAGCTAGTTTTTATAATTTTTGCTTTGACAAATGATGCTGGCCATGGGGGAGAGGTCGAGAAGAGGAAAGGTAGCAACTAGAGGACAGAAGCTAAAAAGGTGCCCTTTGGAGAAACAGAGGAGAAGATGGTGGGAAAGGGAAGTGGGAAGTCAGGAAGATGCTGGGATGAGATCCTCAGACGCTTTTACTTTAACTTTTCGTTTTTTTTAAAATAATTTTAAAGTATATTTTTTCCCATTTTAAATAGTAATAAACGGGAGCGGGAAGGATTCAAGGAGGATCTTGCCGACTGAAACCATCAGTTAACTATCTCAAAAGGAAAGAAAAAAAAAATCTTAACGCCGTATTGTCAAGGGCTCAAGGCTCCTCAGTAATCAGTACCTTGCCGTCGATTTTACTCGAACAAAGCTTAGGCTCCACTCAGGGGGGGTGGTTTAATTGACTCTTATTGTTTTTAAAAAAATTTGTACTTATATATAATTTTTCATATAATTTAGAATAAAATGTTACGGGTACTTAAAATTAATTTTCATTCACATTCACAGTATGAAAATTTTATATAATTAATCCAATTTACAGTTGACCCTCCTGCCTTTACTGCAACATGAATCCTGTCTGTTTCCAAATCGAGGAAAGCTCTGGTTCCAATAGAGAGCAGATCCGGCAACATGAATCCGTATCATTCCATGTACGTGAGGTGCAAATGATAAATTACTTGATACGATCTCAAAGCAGATCTTTTATAGTTTTAATAGATACTGGATTGAGTTTGGATCGATTGAAATTAATCTGGGCTATTCGTAATAGAGCATGAGACAACACTTTTGATGAATATTTATAATTTCATTCGAATATGTATGGAATTTTAAATAAATATTTGATTACTTATAAATTTGCATTCACGAGTGGAGTCAGACTTTCTGATTATGGAGATCAAACGTGAATAAAAGTCAATTATATAAAATTTTCGTGTTGTGAATATGGTTAATTTTATAGTACTGGTAGCATTATATCCGTAGCTATATAGAAAATTAGGTACAAGTACATAAATTTTAAAAATAAAAAATGGAATTAATTGATCCTTATTCCCTCTATGTAACTCGGCTGCATCCACCTAATTTGATTGGTATTTGAATCTTCCATTACCTAAATCTGAAATCCATTAAGAATTTAACAAGTAAGGTTATTCTAATATATTAAATATGAGTTGAGTTGTTTTAAAGTCATATATAACACGTATGTTCAAATAAAATAAATTATAATTTATCATATAAATTAATTTAATTAAAGTTATTATTCTTAATATGTATCATATCATATATAATGATATAGTTGCTTGTGTTATCCATATATTTATTTTATTTAAAACATTTTAACTAAAAATATTTTTTAGGTGCAAAATAAAATATAACTTTAAAGAAAAATAGAGGTTTTTATTAAGTATGTTTAATATTGGACTTATTTTGCTTGTAATTATTATGTTGACAATTGTAAAAGAAGATATAAACCGTCAACGATCACAACAATACTTCAGAAAAAAAATTATGCATGTACTTAACTACATAGTTTTTTTTTTTAAATTCTCGAGTCATGTGAATAGTTCATCTATGTGGTCATCTGTGTAGCAGGCAACAAATTAACTATATTCAATTTTCAACATGTTTGAATTATATCCAGTACCACAAAGGAACCGTTAAGACCTTTTTTTTTGCGGGAAAACCCGTAGGCGATTTTATTAACTTAAAAAGTTACAAACTAACTGTTACATAAGATTAGACAAGAAATGTCTTAGAAAACATTCAGCTGTAAACAAACTAAAAACGCACAGTGGTATTTGCATCATGTGGACACAATTTTGGTTATCCTTGCTTGATGGAAATGATAAGAGCCTAGTGATGGTTTCCTCTGTGCGCATAATTGTCCTGCTGGCAGACTTCATCGTAGAAGGCACTGAATCAAATCAGACCGGGAACTGAATCAACCGGGCCAGGACAATCACCACTCAAAAATCTCAATGGAGGCACTGAATCAAACCGGATCAGGAACTGAATGAACCAGACCGGGATAGTCACCACTCAGAGGTCCCAATGAAGAGCCGCCAATGTGGGAGCAGAAAAGGGAGGGAGAAGAGGAGTAGAAGAAAGAGAGCACATCAACAAACCCCAGCACAAACAACATATAAATATAAAGTAAGTAACTATATGTACAACTCGTTCCACCCACTCTTCCATTGCAAAGAGGAGAAGAAGAGTTCATGAGAAGAGAAGAAAAAGTGAACCGCTTATCTTGGAGAATAAAAACCCCCATAAGGACTATGTGAAGAGCAATGACCAGATCCACGAAGCGGAAGCACCAAGAAACGGTAGCCAAATCCACTAGATAGAAGCACTGGCTCAAACGATGACGAAACAATGAGCTGTGGCCAAATCCACCAGACGGAAGCACCGAAAACGGTGGTCAGATCCACCAGACAGAAGCACTGACTCAGATGAAGGAAATGAATAGAAAAGAGGAGTGTATGGGGTAGGAGGGGCTCGTATCGCCATGGCAATTTAGAATCGCATTTGGCTCTTAAGCAGCCCGTTAAGACCTTTTCGCAGTGAAGGAAGAGGCACATGTCGACGCACGAGGGAGCGACTACCAGCACATGGCAGCCATGCGCTGAGTTCTCTAGATCTCCTACAACTAGTCTCACGTCCAACTCAACTTTGAAGCATAGTGACATATGAATTATTCGGGTTCGGTTTGGCGAGGTCAAAAATTCGTGATTCGAAAATAATTCGGATATAATTCGGAAATGATTCGAATTATCCGGATCGGACATCTCAATCCTACAAGGGAGCAAAAAAAAAGAAAAAAAAAAAAATGTTCTGGGAAAAATTCGTGAATAATTTGTGAAATTCGAGAAAATTTCGTAAAATTCGCGAATTATTCGCAAATAATTCGGTCAAAGTTCGGTCAACCGAATAATTCAGCGTTCGGTTCAGCATCACTAAAAAAATGAATTATTCACGAATAATTTGGAATCTTGTGACTATGCTTTGAAGCAGTCCATAAGACCGTAATTAATCCATTGACTCTCTAAAGTTGACTTTCTATACAATATAAATTTTTGCACGTGCCATAGAAGATCATAATATGGAAATTCTAGTGAAATCGGAGTAAATTTAGGAGGGAGAGACTTGTTTTAAAAATTATATAAAGGGATAATACCTATTCAACAAAAACTCATAATCAGCAACGAGGTCTTTCTTATATGGAAGCTCATATGAGTACCTGCACTGTACCTGCACCTAAACTGTCAGAACTGCTTGTGGGACCGCAACTGTTCCAAAACTGTAATTTTGTTTTACAAATATTAATAGTAACATTGTGAAGTATATAGCTCAAACAGGACAAGTATTTATATCTATACAATGAACTATATATATGATATATGCATTTTCCTAAAATAACCGTACCTGCACCTTTTCTTGAAAAGTCCTCGCGTCGTACCCGTATTAGGATACCACTCAAACGGCATGTGGGGACCACTAAAAATTATCAAAAAAATGTTGACTACTAATGTTGATAAAAAAATATTGACTACAAATGTTGACAAAAAAATATTGACTTAGCTTATGTGCGGGTAATAAAGTATTTATATCTATATATTTGTGGTATTTATACTTACGGAATAAATTATTTATAACTATAAGGGTGTGGTATTTATACTTACGAAATAAAGTATATGAATAACAATCTTACAAAAGTGTTTATATCTACACAATTATAACAAACAAAAAACTTCACATATCAATTATCTTAGACAAATTCATATCAATTAAAACTCTAAAATTACTACATAACAGTTAACTTGACAATTACCAAAAACATATCAATTAGCAACATATCACTTTCAACATACATGTTATACACTACATAACATTCATCACACAAACATATCAGTTATTACACAAAATTATCACAAACAGTTTCCTACCCAAATTAATAACATTTCAAACCTGAAATTAACACAGTTTCTAACTCAAATTAAGACAAACAGTTTCATACCCAAATTAATAACAGTTCCTAACCCAAATTAATAACAGTTCCAACCTGAAATTAACCAAATTTATAACAGTTTCAAACCCAAATTAAAACAATTCATTTTATTATGCACCAAATTTGCAATCATTCTTATCATGGATAAGAAGATTATATGCTAAGCTATGACGCTCATTCCTGATAAGATCCTAATATACAAAAAATAACGTTAGTTCATAAAATAAATGAAACTTCAATGAAATAAAATACAATATATATTTTTACAAAGTCCATAGGAGCATTCCTAAAAGAAAATTTACCTGATCAAAGTCCATAGGAACATTCCTTATTAAGCAATAACAAATATTGCGCAATCGTTTGATTTCTTTGACTTTGGACATTCCTGTCAGGTAATTTCAACATCTTTCCATCCTTCATCACCTAAAAAAAGAATTATTTCAAGTATTCCATTAAGTTGTATAATATTAGGTAACATTCCATGTATGCATGCTATGATACCAACTATTGATTATGTACATACCAAGTATTAATACCTAAACACTCCAATATTTATATAATATTTGAGTGTGCATGCTAGATCATATCAAGTATTATTATGAAACTACCAAGTTGTATAATATTATGTAACATTCCTTGTGATATAATATTTATACCTAGCACACTATTATTTATAAATGTAAGAAGAAAAACAAATAAGATTAAACTCACCAAGTCTCCATCTAATTGTTTCTTTGTGCGGCTCAAAATAGAAGTCATTGAACTCATCATCACAAGAGCTGTACATGTTAATTTTTCGGTTATGCAAATCCGCCGCAGCGAGTATATATCCAATGATCACGATCACACAACAGGGTAAAAAGCCATCTTGTCTGTGATGATATATTCATATTCTATTCTATTCGAGTTGAGAAAGCGAACCATTTCGATAGGTGTTTTGTTTGCTAATGATATATTCTATAGGTGTTTTTTCAAAATAAATATATATATATATATATTCATATTCTATTCGAGTCGAGAAAGCGATCCATTTCGATACGAACTAAGATGAGAAAAAAAATATTATGTTTGTGGACACTTTTTTGAAGGAAAATCTTATTTGGTTGCTTGAATAACCAATCAATTTCAGAGAGATTTTAGAGGATTTTACATTAAAATAATTTGTCATAAGAAACAGGACAGATCACCAGCATATTATAATTTAGTAGTAAGCCTACTAGACAAATAAAATTGAAAGGAACATATATATACTTGACTATTGTTTATAAGAAAAATAAATTGCGTCCTATCTATGCATTCTTTTATTTATTTATAACTTGGAGAGAATGCTTGTCCGCTACAAACCATATCATTGACTGGAGAGTTAAGACTGGCCGATCGAGGGACGCAAAATCCCTAAAATCTAACTAGAGAAATCAATTTCTCTAGATTATTATCATTATTAATAATAATAATAATAATAATAATAATAATAATAGGAGGGATCAAGTTACAACAATTTTGAGTTACAACAAAGTTACCACAACTATTTTTTACATTTTGAAATTCCAAATCATCGATTCAAACCGTTCAACATGATCTCCACAATAAAATATGCTTCCAAATCAAATTTTACATTTTTTTGAATTTTTATACTATTTATTAAGTATTTTACAAAAACTAGTCAAATTCAGACCATTGAATTTTGTACCCATCTTAATAAATAGTAAAAAAAATTAAAAAAATGTAAAATTTGATCTGGAAGCACATTTTATTGTGGAGATCATGTTGAACGATTTGGATCGACAATTTGAAATTTCAAAATGTAGAAAATGGTTGTGGTAACTTTGTTGTAACTCAAAATTGTTATAACTTGATCCCTCCTCTAATAATAATAATAATAATAATAATAATAATAATAATAATAATAATATTTTCATGCTGTCTGAGTAGTCTTACAGGTAAGTAATAATGCACAGTGATGCTGATACAACACAATAAAACTAGAGTAGTCCAAAACTAGTATATGTAGACGCATTAATTAACAACTTATTAAACCCGTTAGGCAGATGGTTGAGATTAGCCATATGAGGCCTGGAACTAGTTATCATCGAACAAACATAGAACCCACAATTTAAATAAGGGCTGTAAACGAGCAAAGTTTGGTAAAACTTGAATTCAGCTTATATCAGAATGATACTCTAGCTAACTGAGTCTGATTTTATCAAGCTCAAACTTGAATTCAGCTTATGTCAGAATGAGTCTAACTGAGTCTGATTTTAGTCGGGCCTCATGAATAACTCTTTTTTGTTGTGATGCACTGATAAACTAAAAAAATTGTTAATAATTGAATATTGTGAACTGCGTATAGATATGAATCGAAAATAAATTCATCTCTTCTTACTACAACTTTCATTTTTATATGACAGGTAGGGAGAGAAAAGTGTGGATCCGTGATTTTCGTCAGGAGAGCAAGAAAATAGCGATTCAGATTTAGATAGTTAATCGGGTTCAAACTCATTAGCTAATCGGGTACTAGATAAAAAATAATGCTTTAATTTCTAATTTTCAATGCCCTGACTTCTAATTTTCAATGCTCTAACTTCTAATTCTAATTACCAATCAGAATTCAAAAAAAATTATAATTTTAATGTTAAATTTTATTATAATTTTAATTCTAAATTTAATATTAATCACAAATTAAAAGTTCAGAGCGAGGGAGGCAAATAAAATTCCCAAGGAGCAAAGTCGGTCCAGACATACAGATTCCTAAGAATTTCAAAATCTCCTAAGCTGGATTTGTCCCTAAAGAGAAATAGTACTAAAAGAGTTCCATCTGCTTCTTGCAACGACCTTAAAAACATATTGAGAGTCCACACGAGTTTAGCTAAGTGTTATTTTTCATGAAGAGATGCAAAGCTGAGGAGAAAAATGGAAATTATGTATTCTTTTTGTGGTCTTAAGTTGTGTATTTTACAGTAGTGATACCTATCTATATATTACAACTTGTTTCAACGGTTAGAAATTGTACCATTGGTACCTATCCTAATTACTATTATGTAAAGCTGTCCCTATTTACACTTTTGCACATATACCCTTGATCTATGATGAATTTATATTCTGAGATTATTTCTCAACACCCCCTCAAGCTAGGATTGTAGATATCGAGTAATCCTAGCTTGTTTGTGATTTTTTCAAATGGTTTAGGGTCTAATTATTTTGTGAAAACATCCGCTAGTTGATCTTCACTTCGAACAAACGGTGTTTCTATTTTCTTGGCTTGGACCTTCTCTCTAATAAAATAGCAATCGACTTCTATGTGTCCGTTCGTGGAATACGGGATTTAGTGCAATGTGACGTGCCGAATTGTTATCACAATACATTTTCATGGGTTGATCAAAGTTGATTCCCTTGTCTTTGAGCAATTGTTTGAGCCATATCAATTCGCTTGCGGTTGATGCCATGGCCCGATACTCCGCTTCCGCGCTTGACCGTGTCACGACATTTTGCTTCTTGCGTTTCCATGTGACTAAATTTCTGCCTACAAATGTGTAAAAACCGGTGGTGGATTTTCTATTAAAGCTACTGGCCCAATCTGCATCGGAATACCACATATTGCATTAGAATTATTATTCTTCATCCATATGCCCTTTTCGAGATTTCCTTTTAAATATTTCAAAATTCTATTTACGACATCTAAATGTGGTGTTCTTGGTGAATGCATAAATTTACTAATTTAGTTTACGAAAAATGAAATAGTCGGACGGGTTACCGTGAGATAAATTAATTTTCCTACAAGTCTTTTAAAAAATTGGTTTATGTCTTCTAAAGGTTCACCATCTTCGGTATTTAATTTATACTTATTATCTATTGGTGTGGAGGCCGGTTTACAACCTAATTTACCGGTTTTTTTTAGTAAATCCAAAAGAATATTTTCAAAATAAAATAAATAGGCCTTTGTTTGAAAACGCTACTTCTGTTCCTAGAAAATATTTTAAATATTCTAAATATTTAATGTCAAATTTTTCTTTTAATTGGGATTTGATTTTTCTAATTTCTTCTAAATTGTTTCCGGTAATTATTAAATCATCTACGTATACTAGCACAAGAGTTATATTTTTTTCTTTATTTTTTTGTAAACAATGAATGATTGGCATTGCTAATTTTAAAATTACAAGAAATTAAATAAGAGCGAAGTTTGCCATACCCATGTTTCATTATTTTCTAGAGCTTGTAGCTCTTCTTCATGGCTTTAACTCAAGTTGGTTTTTGAATGACCTCTTGGTAGTTTTTCGGTTCTATTTCTTTTTCTATGGTAGTAAGAAATGCTTGGTATGAAGGCAAAATTTTTGTATATGAAACAAAATTTTGTATAGGGTATTGGACGGTATAAGTCACATAATCTCTAAGTCTACTCGATGGTTGTGATACTCTAGATGTTCGTCTCAGCCCCGAATTATTTCCTACTTCAGTCTCATTTTTGGAATTATTATTTTCAATAATTTCTTCTTCGACATCACTTGTATCATTTTCTTCTAAATTGTTTTGAGCAATGTAGGTATTACAGAATCTATTTTTTCATTTTGAATTTCTCCTTTTTTTTGAAATATGGCTCATTTTCAAAAAATATAACATTTCTATAAATAAATAATTTTTTATTAATAGGATCATAGCATTTGTACCCGTTTTTGAAGGATGAATAACCTAAGAAAATAGTTTTTGTTGATACAAAGTCTAGTTTATCTTTTCTTTTAATATGTACAAAACTTGTACATCCAAATATTTTTAAGTGATCAAAGGTGATTTTTTATTGATAAAGAATTTCTAGTGGGATTTTGTTTTCTAACTTTGAACTTGGGAATCTATTAATTAGATGTGTAGCACAAAGTATGACATCCGATCAATATATTTTAGGAACATTACTTTGTAACATTAATGTTCTTGTTATTTCTAACAAATGTCTATTTTTTCTTTCTGACACTCTGTTTTGCTCAGGTGTATTGATGCAAGTGGTTTGATGTATAATTCATTTTTCTTTAAAAAAATATTGTAAAACTTTTTGTTTACAAATTCCGTTCCATTATCCGACCTAAATATTTTTAATTTGGCATTAAATTGATTTTCTATGAGACAAAAAAATTCTTTGAAGCTACTAAAAATTTCATTTTTTTATTTGAGTAAATATAACCAAGTGGTTCTTGAAAAATCATCGATAAAAATAACAAAATATTTAAATCCATTATATGATTCAATTGGGGCTGGCGCCCATACATCCGAATGAATTAAATTAAACATAGCTTCACAATTAGTACAATTTAAATTTTTACAATCCAAAATGTAATTTAAAATCTTATCAGAGGGATATTCAAATCTTCTATGCCAAAGGCCAATATCAATGGATTTAGCGGAAGCACAAAAATAATTTTTTGAGTTAAAAAAATAGTGTCCATTTTCGAGAAATCCTTCACCAATCTTCGTCTCGGTTTTCCGGTCTTGAATACAATATTTTTGCAAGAAAAAATTACATCGTAATTTAATTCTTGTGTTAATTTTTGAACCGAAAGTAAGTTTATAGGGAAAGTATCCAAATATAGCACATTAAATATTTTTTTGTTACAAAATATAGCTTCACCTATACCGTTTATTTTAGCCTTCATACCATTAGCTACCAAGACAAATTGGTCATTTTTTGTCATGTCTAAATTTTTTAGAAGTGCTTGGTTGCCAAACATATGGTCCATAGCACCACTATCAATAATTATTTTATCTAACAAATTTAAATCTTTTGAGTGTGAAGAAATACCAAAAAAGGAATGATTTTGTTGGGCTAGCAACACAGACATCTGCTGAACTAGTGAGTGCAATTGATCTGCTGCCACAGGTGACCCGTTTCCACCAGATCTTGACCCGCCAGCAAAAAAGCCAGACCCATTCAGACCCGGACCCGGTTAATTAATTGATTTGGATCTGGTCTGTGTGGAGAAGCCCCCACGCGCCTCACGCGTTTCTCTTCCCTTTTCTTTCTTTTTTCCTTCGTTCCAGTCCGCCCTTCCTCCAGCGGAGGTCTTACCCCTCCAATGCTTCGATTTTAAATAGGGGTGAAGAAACCAGCAATTCTCATAGGTGTGCCCCCTCCTTTTTACACCCCGTGCATCGCTCAATTTCGTTGTGATTTGAGTGAATTTGAGATCTAGGGTTTTGGCCGAAATTTGGAAAATTGGATTTTTTGGCCACTGCAAAACCGTGGGTCTTGTGTCCCTCTTCGGTTATGATTTGTGGACCACCCATGGCCTCTCTTCTGCTCTCTTTCTTGTTGGATCATGTTCTTGATTTGGGAGTATGAAGGAAGTGGGATGGTGTTCATGATATGAGCTCCTATGGCCTCATAGCTAGGATTTAATCCCGCAAGAAACTCAAATATATCATCTTCTTCTTGCCATTTTTTTATTATGGCCAAGTCAGTGGTTGGCAGCTGATATGATCGGTGCTCATCTTTTTTCTTTTGAAAGAGCACCAAGGTACTCTATATGCTTTCTCGTGCCTTGCTTTCTTGTTGAATTTCTAATTTGAGTTGATAGATACAGGAGTAATTGTTTTCTTGCCCGTACATGTCTTTCGCTGCTTGTCATAGCTCAAAAGCTGTGTCAGAGAGGAGAAAAAGCTCCGGAATGGATGGCTCCATGGAATTCATGAGCCAAGTTATGATTTTGTCATTTTGGGTTCTCCATTTCTTTGCTGCCTTTTTTTCGATTTCTGTCAGCAAATTTAGGTTTGTCGGTGTTGGCTCTTTGTTTTCTCTTGTGATGTATTCTCGCATCTCTCGACCGCTGAGCGCACTAGATGCAGCTTTTGCCCGCGAAAGATAATTCTTGCCATTGAGCAAAATATTTGTGAGCTTGGAGGTATTATTGATAGCCTCATGTTGCCCCTTTTGAGCCATTTTGCTCTTTGCTAATTTTTTTCGGTTATGGATTTGTTTGTTGTGAATACCAGTTCACTGGTATCGTATGATGTTGTTTTTGCGGTTACAGAACTTGGCGCTCTGATACTATATTATTTTTCATGAAGAGATACAAAAGCTGAGGAGAAAAATGAAAATTCTGTATTCTTTTTGTAATCTTAAGTTGTGTATTTATTACAACTTGTTTCAACAGCTAGAAATTGTACCGTTGGTACCTATCCTAATTACTATTATGTACAATTGTCCCTATTTACACTTTTGCACATATATCCTTAATCTATAATGAATTTATATTATGAGATTATTCTTCAATATCAAGTCAAGTTAGAACTCGCTTCTGACGACTGAAATCAGAATAACGAGTTAATTATCAGCTTTATTTTTCGAGCGACCTCCAACAAATTAAGATCTTATAAAAAAAAAGGGAAGTCGTCGGATGAGAAAATTGCCACATGATAAATCGTAGATCTTAATTTTGGTTTTGTTTTGACTTAATTATAAATCGCCACATGATAAAATTGCCACATGATAAATCATTTGCCCCTCCGACGACTTAAAAAAAGGAAAGTCGTCGGATGAGAAAATTGCCACATGATCTACGATTTATCATGTGCCCCTCCGACGACTTCCCTTATTTTAAAGTTCAAAAACCGAATCGATCAACAGATGCATGCACAATTGCGCACCGATGTACGCCGCGTTTTCAGGTCACATCGGCTGCTATTACAGAAAATAAAGTAGAATCAAAGGAAATAATTAAGTCAGTAGAGCAGCTTGGGTCCAATGCCCATCGGACTCAAATTTGAGTCTGATGGGTTTCAGGACCGTCCGATCTGCTTTAAGATTTTGTGAGCACGAATTTCAAAATAGACGCGAAAGTTTCGGACACGAATTTTAAAGCAGATCGTACGGTTATCGAACTCATCAAACTCACTTTGATTCCGATGGGCATCGGACCCAAATTGACCTCTTAAGTCAGATAGCATGTGCCAATTAATGGTACAAAACAATTGCCATCTTCAAAGGACGGAACAATTCTGCTGTTATTCTAAAGAAATAACAGGAACCTGTTATTCCGATCACCACCGTTGATAATTACTAAGATCCGTACACGAAATATTTATTTATTGAGATTTGCCCATAAAAGATTTTAAATAGTTGAGATCAGAATAACAGCAGATTTATTCCCTCAAAGGACAGCCATCTTTCTGCTATCTTCAAAATCATACATAATCATAAATATAAAGGATTTAGCTTCCAAACTCCAGAGAAACACAAATCATTCTTCAGCAATGTAATGATGTTTGTATTTTTTTATTGTTTAGATAGTATAATTGCATAATTATTTGACCGTCAATTGTATATATCATCTAGGATCGATTAATTTTTTAATTATGTCAAATTGAATACCCAATACATTTAAATTAAACAGAAACTACCTTGTCAACAATTTTATTTTATTTTCATTTTGATTATTTATTTGTGTTGATAATGTAAATATCGAATCAAGTTTTCAACTTAATTATTAATTTTATCTTCTATTATTTGACTTTGTGAACAAGATCAATTGGTTTACTAGGTTCATTAGATAATTGGATTAATGAATTAGCCGTTATGGAAACTGAAAAAAATAAATAAAAAAAACTTGTGTTAAATACTCAGTCATTAATCTCTCTCTCTCGGTAACGCATTATGTACACATCATCATTCCAGAGAGATTGAGGGATTTTTTTTTAAAACCGAAATTAAAATAATTAAATTTAAAAAAACAACATGATTACCGAATTTTTTAAAAAATAGCAAAAACCGAAATGGCATTTCAGTTTAAGAGTTTTTTTTTTTGCTTCACCGAATTGTCATTTCGGTTTACCCTATTTTCACAAAAACCCAATTCCAACTCTGTAACCTTGCGTGTAAATACCCCTAAACCGAAATGGCAATTCGGTTTAGGGGTTTCTTAGCCTAAACCGAATTGCCATTTCGGTTTAGGTTTTTCTTTTTTTTAGACACCAAGAAGAGCAAAATAAAGAAATCTAACACTGAAAATTTAAATTTTTTATTTAAATTATTTGTTAGATTACTTCTTTTGATTTACAATTAGCAAAAAAATAAAAAAATACACTAAATACTTGAAATTATGTTGAATTACACTATATTACAATAAATTATGTTGAAATACACTAAATTACGATAAATTACAATAACTCCGCTAATTATGCTGAAATACGCCAAATTACGCTAAATTAGGCAGATTTTGTGCCATCCTTCATAAATCATAAAAAATACTAAAAAAATTGCAAACATAGTAAAAATTAGTATTCTACAAGTTCATTATGTAAGTAATTTACTGAGCTACTTGGATTGAATACTAGAAATGAAAATCTTAATCGGAATCTTCAACTCAAGTTTTGAGGCTCTTCCCTTAGTTTTTTGGCAATTCTGAATTTTAGAATCTAGCATCACGGGCACTGACGCATGCGTATTTTCGCAAGCTTTCCGAAAAGTGGTAATTTGCTAAAATCGGACACTCGAGCGTCGTTTTATGACCGTTTGAAGTTTCGCCGTCGTTTTTCGCCTTTCCAGTGAAGATATCGTCCCTATTCATATGTAATTTAGCGTAATGTAATGTAATTTAGTGTAATTTAACTTAATATTGTGTAATTCAACATAATTTCAAATAATTTAGCGTATTTTAGTATAAATATGCTAATTATATATCAAAAGAAGTCAAATAATTTAAACAAAAAAATTCAAATTTTCAGTATTAGATTTATTTATTTTGCTCTTCTTAGTCTTAAAAAAAATAAAAAAAAAACCTAAACCGAAATGCCAATTCGGTTTAGGCTAAAAAAGCCCCTAAACCGATTGGAAATTCGGTTTGCTCGCTTTTCGGATTTTATGTGGCGTGGTGGCGGAAACGCTCTGAAAAAAGCCAAAACCGAAATGGCAATTCGGTGAAGCAAAAAAAAAAACTCTTAAACCGAAATGCATTTTGGTTTTTGCTGTTTTTGTAAAAAATTCGGTAATCATGTTGTTTTTTTAAATTAATTATTTTAATTACGGTTTTTAAAAAAAATCCGAGATTGAGAGAGTGAATGAAAAAAATAAAAAGGTAAAATACTTCTCTGATTTATTCACCCTGTAAAAGGCAGAGAGAGACGAAAATAAAATACATTGAAGAATATTTTCTCTTCTAATATTTTCCACTTTAATATATTTTTCCACAATATCTAACTAGTTAATTTTCAGAATTTTCACAAACTTATTTTACATTTTCATTTTTCTCAAATTTTTAATTTACTTGATTTGAATGTAGAATTTCAACTTGGCAACAGTTGCCAAGCTATTTAACAAAAAAAAATGTATTTTCAATTTCCAAAATTCTTTTTCAATTTATTATGAAAAAATAATTAGAAAATATTTCAACAATTTGTATATTCGATGGTTGAAATTATGAAATATGAGTTTTTTTTGTCAGAATAATCGGTCCCGTAAATAATAGATCGAATGGCCGTATAACCTCATCTTGTAATAAGATCCTTTGTAAGAATCCTACGGTCATATTTTTTTACAATAATAATAAATCTTTTTAAAATTATAATCCTAAATAAAGAAAATATGATTAACCGCACAGAAATTTTAATAGAAAAACAAACATATATTTTCTCTTAAATAAAAAAAAAGTATGAAAAAATTAAAGCCTCCAATCATAATAATAAGAAAATAATAAAATCGAATGAATTAAAATATTAATGATATGACACAAATGAAAAATGTAATTATATTAACTCTAAGAAAAATTAAGAAATTAAGCCAAAAAAAAAATGAAAGATGCTGACATTACATTTATCCGATATCGTGCATCTTTCTTCGAAAGAGAATAGTTTGAAAAACTTGCGTAAATTCAAAGAGAAACAAAAATTTTGCACGCCTCTTAATGGCTAAGCTAGCTAGCTCAAGCTTTAATTCTCCATTTTTTTTTTTCATTTAATGGATGAGGTGAGAGTGTGAGACCAACCCTGTTGGCTGTCGCATTCCTAATTACATGCAACCAAATTACATTCTATAAATCAGACGGCGGGGGAGGCGGATCAGGTAAACAATTTAATATTAAGATTTTGAAAAATTATACATTTCTAGGTACTTGGAAGTAGTTTTTCCAACGGTTATAATTTGTTCGTAATTTAAGGTTTTAAAAGTAAATCAACGGTTATAATCACAGTTGTATAGGTCAGATTTCTCATAGATGCTTAGTTATTGCTTCAGTGGGAATAGAAAGGAGAACAAGAAAACAGGTCTAATACAAACAAAAGCGTAGTACATTCAGGGGCGGACTGACACAGTCAGAGGGGGCAGCTGCCCCTTCCTAGCTTTTGAAATTCAATGGAAATTTACGGGTCCGATACTACTTTGTCTATGGAAATTATTTTGTCACTCTCTGAAACTGAAAATCCCACCAGACTAGTCCAAAAACACTGTAATGAGAAACTTTGTTGTTTTTATAGAAATTTTATAAAAATTTACGGATCCGGACAAACTTTGTTGTTTTTTAATATGTAAAATGATTTGAACCTCAATAAGCTATTTTAATTCAAATCCTGCCTCTCTCTGACATAAATCTTGCGTCCGCCCCTAAGTACATTACTGGAGTATGAAATTGCATAAATGAAATAGAAAGATGGATTCTACCGCGCTTTTCAAAACAAAAATAAATAGAAAGATGGATGGGATTCATTAGCAATACATTAACTTTGTAATTTTGATAACGTTAATAATAATTTGCATTTTTGTAGTAAGATGTGTAAAATGTGATCTAGACATCTAGTATATATATTCATATTATCCATATAAAAAATAATAAAATTTAATTTGATTGATATATATATATATTTGGAATTTGATAGAATATTATATTTGTAACACGCAAAAAGGGTTAATTCTCTAAATTTTCTACCTATTCAACATCTTTTATGTTATTTATTTCTCTCCTCATCAATCTTGATCGAATGGCTCATGTGTCACGTTATTTTTTATTATTCGTTTAAAATTATGTGTACATGTAATTCATGAATTATTGTGCAGCTAATTGTGTATTTTATCATTATATGTAACTTTAGTATTTTGAAAAGAAAAAAAATAAGCATAGTTGTATCCAAAATTTGTTTAATAATTTTTTTTATAGAAAAACAATTTTAATGTTCAGTATCTATAATTTGTTATTCAATTGCTGTGAAATCCGAAAACAATTCCAGTAATACTACAATTAAATGTTCCTTGATACATGCACAGCTAATTCATAAGTCAAACAGAATGTTTGTATATATTTTTATTTTTCAAAGTTTTAAAATTAATTTAAAAATAATATATCAAAATTGTTAAAACTTTTAATATCAAAAGATTCCAGACCTAGAGAGAAAATAACAGTATGTACATCGATGGATAATACAAAGAAAATTACCAGAATAAATCAACCGTTTTTGGGGGTAGGATCAACTGGTTTGTCAAATCACCAGTCAGTAAGTCACCGGACCTACAAAGAAAATTACAGCATCTATATGGATAATACAACGAATCAAACAGGTTTGGGGTAGGATCAAATGGTTGGATGATACAATGAATGAACAGCTTTGGGCTAGGCTCAAATGGTTTGTCAAATCACAACAATCCAAAGAAAGCGACATGCGAGTTGCATTAGTACAGCTTTTGTAATTGGTACGTTTTGTTTGTGTTTTCTTAGCTACAGCTGTACTGAGTGGAATAGAGAGGTACTGCAATCGATCCAAATTCCACACACTAACAGTAACAGCTGCAACTCGCAGTCATATATTAGCTGTAACTCCCAAGGACTGCGTCCAGCTTAATATGGAGTATGGTTAGTTTGTAACTCCCCGGGACTGTCATTTCAGTCTATATAATATTAATTTTAAAATCTATCGAATCGATTTTAAACAGTGAATTCAAACTGATCTACTTCATTAGTTGTGTGTGTACATGTAAAATTTACAATTTATATTAGATAGAGTGGCTAATATCAAAACGTTTGCACCAAGGCTCTCATGCAACCAAGTTGTTTTTGGATTTTCAAAGTCCAAACAGTCGATCCAAACGTTAAATGTTCAATCTATATTAAAATCTGCTTGGAGACCAAATTTTACTTTTTTTGGAATTTTTTACTATTTATTAAGACACTTTGAAAATTGCTGATCCGGGTGAACAGTAAAAACAGTGCAACCAAATTCTGGACCATGTGATCAGCAATTTTCAAAATGGCTTAATAAATAATAAAAAAATTCCAAAAAATGTAAAATTTGGTCTCCAAGCAGATTTTAATATAGAGATCACATCTAACGGTTTAGATCGACCGTTTGGACTTTGAAAATCCAAAAACGACTTGGTTGCACGAGGGCCTTGGTGCAAACGTTTTGATATTAGCCACTCTCTCTCTCTCTAAATATATATATAGAGAGTGGCTAATATCAAAACGTTTGCACCAAGGCCCTCGTACAACCAAGTCGTTTTCGGATTTTCAAAGTCCAAACGGTCGATCCAAACCGTTAGATGTTCAATCTATATTAAAATCTGCTTGGAGACCAAATTTTACATTTTTTTTTAAAAATTTTTTTACTATTTATTAAGCCACTTTGAAAATTACTGATTCGGGTGAACAGTAAAAATAGTGTAACCAAATTCTGGACCATGTGATCAGCAATTTTCAAAGTGGCTTAATAAATAGTAAAAAAAAAAATCCAAAAAATGTAAATTTGGTCTCCAAGCAGATTTTAATATAGAGATCACATCTAACAGTTTAGATCGACCGTTTGGATTTTGAATATAGAGAGAGAGAGAGAGAGTGGCTAATATCAAAATATTTGCACCAAGGCCCTTGTGCAACCAAGTCGTTTTTGGATTTTCAAAGTCCAAACGGTCGATCTAAATCGTTAGATGTGATTTCTATATTAAAATCTGCTTGGAGACCAAATTTTACATTTTTTGGATTTTTTTTTTTACTATTTATTGAGCCACTTTGAAAATTGCTGATCACATGGTTCAGAATTTGGTTACAGTGTTTTTACTGTTCACCCGGATCAGCAATTTTCAAAGTGGCTTAATAAATAGTAAAAAATTCCAAAAAATGTAAAATTTGGTCTCCAAGCAGATTTTAATATAGATTGAACATCTAACGGTTTGGATCGACTGTTTGGACTTTGAAAATCTGAAAACGACTTGGTTGCACGAGAGCCTTGGTGCAAACATTTTGATATTAGCCTCTCTCTCTCTATATATATATATATATATAGAGAGAGAGAGAGAGAGAGAGATGAGTTATGGTGAGACGTGGAGTAAAACAAGTTTGTACTCCACGGCATATTTTTATTTTGAAAATTCAAACAACCGATCCAAACCGCTCAACATGTTCTCTATATTTAAATGTGCTTGGAGACTAAATTTTACATTTTTTGGAATTTTTTTACTATTTATTAAGCCACTTTGAAAATCGTTGATCCACTGTGAACAGTAAAAAAAGTAAAAGTTTCTGGACCATCGGATCAGCAATTTTCAAAGTGGCTTAATGAAAAATTAAAAAAATTCCAAAAAATGTAAAATTTGGTCTCCAAGCACATTTCAATATAGAGAACATGTTGAACGGTTCAGATCGGTTGTTTGAATTTTCAAAATGAAAATATAGTGCCATGGAGTAAAAACTTGAGTTTACTCCACGTCTCACCATAGCTTATCTCTCTCTCTCTCTCTCTCTCTCTCTATATATATATATATATATATATATTGGGGCCACAATGATAATTGGCGGTCCTCAAAAATTGGGCCGCCAAAATATCATTGCGGCCCTGGTAAATTTCGAATTTTCGAAAAATAATGATTTTTTTATTTTTTTATTATGGTATTAATAAAAATTTCGGGAAGCGGACAGTTGGCAAGAGCATTTGAAATGTAATTGTTGGAAGAAATACTAAGATCTTGAACCATGAAACTACGATATAACTCGTATTCCTCTCATACGCATAGATAGATTTTAATTTTGAAATTCTTAAAAAACAAATTTAGTTGATATCTGTTATGTGAGGTATTGTTTAAAATATGAGGTCAAATGTAGAAACAAAATAAAAATTGATAGATTAGATCTCTACCGACTCTACATTTCTATATATTAAAAAAATAAACTTGTATTATCCGATTGAAAATAAATTAATATTATAACAATAAAGTTTTTAGTCTTTGGGATATGTTTGAAATGAAATTCAACTGGAGTTAAAACATGTTGGCTTAAAAATAAATTAATATTATAACAATAAACTGGAGTTTTTAGAAATGAAATTCAACTGATTGAAAATAAATTAATATTATAACAATAAACTTTTATATTTGTTTGCTCCGTCTATCACAATTTTTTTTTGTTGGCTTACAACATGTTATGTAAAAATTAAAATTAAAAATGACAAAAACATGACACATCGCTGGTTTGAAATTTAATATCAACTATAATTTATGAAAATATTATATCCAAACATCTTTCACTATAAAAAGAAAATGACCGAAAAGAATGCACACATGAAAATTGAGTATGACCTGAAAATTAAGTCTTTCTGCGATAACAGAATATTTGAGTTCAGAACCGGGTTATGTGATCAGAATTCGGATCAATTTGAACCGAGATGAAATGCATGAGACCCATTAATAATCGTGCTAAAGCAGACAGGATGGTCCGGATCTAAACTCAAAATTTCGGTTACCTCAGCTGATATGAACTCAAAAATTAAACCCACAAAATCGATCAAACTCCAAAACGACAAAAATCCAATACTCAAAAGTCAAAACCCTATCCAAATAATCCAACCCGAAAATTCCGAAACCCAATTAGATCCGATTTGAACCTTCCCAACATAGCTCCGTGATAGCCTGATAGGATATGATAATGTGATACGTACGGATCATGTCAAAATCATTGGTTTGACATATATGCTACCTGATAGATCCAGGCGATAGACTGATCATCTAACTCCTTATTAATTTGCAATTATATTTTGCGTCACTTATCCACAGTTCTATACGGCTTCCTAGCAATTGGCGGACCAAAATGATGATAATTTGCAACCGAGACGAATTTAATCAGTGGCGGCCTTTGTTTGGCCGACGACAACACGCAACTAAAAGAAAATGACAACTGACGAGCAATTTCCAAGTAACTTCGTCCGGACTGTCACGTAAAATTAGGAAATATGGTACGATTATTTTTTAATGTAAAATATGGTACGATTATTTTCTTAAGAAAATGACAACTGACGAGCAATTTCTACAGATCGGGGTCCACTATATGCATATTCTTAGTGGGGGCGCATTGCTTCTGCTGTTATTTTGGACACAAGTTGATAGGGCCGGTAAAAGCACGTGGTTTGTGGATCGATTGGATCAGTTTGTTACTTGATTGTTAACAACTCGTTCGTTACTAGCTTGAACTGTTAACAAGCCAGTTTATTACTAGTTTGGTCTAAAAGTTAAAATTGAATAGCTGTAAAATATATCAGAGGGAGAATTCCGTTGCTCTTCTGAAACAGAGAATTATTCCATGAAACAGAGAATTATCAGAGAGAAAATAGTCTCAATTTATAGCATGAAATGGAGATGTCCAGTTGTATCTTATCAGTCTAGATTAAACGAGTTTAAGTTGGACCTAGTTCGCTCGTCAGCTGATGAGCTAGTTCGGCTAGATATGTATTTGTGTGAATTTTATGTTGTTCAGTTCGGTTCAAAAAAAATTGTACAATTTTTCTTTTTAAAACAAGGTACAACCAAGTCCAATGAGCTCAACGAGCCAGCTCGGCCCGATTATGAGCTAAGGTTTTAACTCGGCCCTCTAATTTCAACTCGATCCAGCTCGCTCGGTTGCTAAACGAGACGATTACAAGCCGGGCCTAGTTCGGCTCGAGCCAGCTCGTTGCCACCTCTACAAGTTGATTTGAATTATTTAATTTCAAATTAATTATCAGATTGATTTATTGATATCATGGAAAATTATGAGATTGATTTGTTGATATTTATTGATATCATTGAAAATTATGGAGCTCTAATCTGACAACGATAATAAATATGTAAAAACTTTCGAGTAATTTTGAAGATTTACCAAATAAATTCTTCTTTTCTCAACATCATTTTGGATCAATGATTCAAATTTTAAAATCAACTCTATTCTATTCTTCTCAAACTAATTCAATTTATAATACTTAGGTTTCAATCAGGAGAACGGAGTAGGTCCGATGTCCATCGGACCTACTTTTAGGTTCAACGCCACGCTGACCGTCCGATTTAGTACAAGATTTGTGCGCACGAAAATTGAAACATATACACACGGGGTTTAAAGAATTCTGCATGAATCTAAAAGCAAATCAATGGTAATTAAATCCATCGAACCGAGGTAGATCCGATGCCCATCGGACCTACTCTCAAGTTTTCAATCAGACCTTAAATTCTTGAGAAAGTATCTAATAATAAATGGTTCCACGTTTTCCTCCAAAAAATTAATTTTCCACGTGGTGGTACTAATAATAAATGGTTCCTTCCAGATAACTTTTGTACGGTGGTGTGGTGGTGGTGGAGCCTGCACTGAATGCCGTACTGGTTCCCATTGACTTCTCTTTTTTGCAATTCAAATTTCAGTTTCTCTTCGGTGGCACCATTGTTTCTACCATTCATTGTCCTTTTAGACATTATATCTATGCCAATGGACATCTCCATTAAATGAAAAATTTAGACGACATATGTGTGTAGATCTGTAGGTGCCGATTTGATAAGGAAAGGTACGGTAGTCATCTGTACTATTGATAATTGACAGCTTTTTCTGTCGACTCAAAAAAAAAAAAAAGAAAGACAGCTTTTTCTGAGCATATCCACAGAATTTAAAACAAAAATATTAAAATTATACAACTTGCTTGTAGAACCGTTCATTTCTGGGATCCGTATCCCACGAGATATTTTAAATTGTCAGTTTATCTGAAATCGGATCAAATTTTTTTGGTGTCTATTCGATATGCGAAGAGCCACTATTACTGTGTTTTAAGATTTGTACAGAAAAAATTTAAGCAATGTAAATTTTTTACATATCAATTACAGACGTAGTCGGAATAATTAGCAGGATGGTTGAAATTTTTTAAATAAAGCATAATATTATTATTATTTTAAATAGTAAGTATATTTTTATAAATCTTTTTAGAAAAAATAAAATTACAAGCATTTTTTGAAGAAAATTTTCAAAGATTGAAAAACAAAACTTAATTCCTGATATCAACTCAGAGTTTGTAAAGCCAAATCTTGCTATGGCGTCCCACAAAATTTTTGTTTATTTCAGTGAATTTCTAAAATGCCTTCCTTATTTTCTTTTTGTCTTTTGATATATAGCAATCTGTGAAAAGAAAAGAGAAAAAATTCGAAGCTAAAATTATTAATCATGTGGGTCATGATGATTTTTTTTTTGGTCTATATCATGGATATTGCTATTCCGTCGTTATCTTATGTATTTTTTGTTCTTTTTAGTAATTAACAACAAATTTTATTTTATTTTATTTTAATTTTTTAATTAGAAGTTTTGAATATGACAGATTAAAATTAAGAAGGTGGTTAGAAAATAATAATTCAATTAAGAAGGAAGTTATTTCTGTATTTAATACGAATTTAAGAGTTTATAACCCCAGAATAAAGTAAGGAAATTTTATATGTATGGATCTTATAATATAGCTTCGAATGTATACATTCAACCAATACTTATAAACACATGCATCCAAATTTTTAAATTTTTCATAAAAAAAATTGGAATAAGCATAAAATAACTTCAAAATCTATAATGTAATTTATGAATCATTAGCATGGCAAGGACATTGACCAGCACATTTCTGATATCTTTTAAAGAGTGAGGCTATGGTGCTATGCATAGCACCGTTTGGGTCAGTGCTACGGCTCAAAATTTGACTTTTTAAAATTTTAATGGTCGATCTGAACCGTTTAACATGATTATAAAATGAATATGTACTTGCAAATCAAATTTTACATTTTTCGGATTTTTTTACTATTTTTTCGAAAATCACTTGATCTGAACATTCTGGACCATCCAAAAACAGCCTATCTAAAAAAATAGTAAAAAAATTCAAAAAAAAGTAAAATTTTGTTTGCAAGTACATATTCATGTTATAATCATGTTGAACAGTTCGGATTGACCGTTAAAATTTTAAAAAGTCAAATTTTAAGCCATAGCACAGACCTAATCCGTGCTATGCATAGCAGCGTAGCCTCACTCTCTTTTAAATGTTGGTGAAAAATATAGCATGACATGTGTTTTTGATAGCTTGATAAGCAGATCCCCTATTAAATCCTCCCTTTTATGATTCTCTCCTTGCCTTGTTTTTAATCAAACACTGTTCCTCGTTGTACCAACCAACCAGCCAGCGATGATAAGATCTAAATGTTAGGCAAGATGTCAGAATCTGCCAAAATAAGCTGCAAATATTGAAGAAAAGTACAGTGAGAGCGACACTACAGGTAATAAGTACATATTGTATTGGTTCCACAAGAGACCGTTTGCAATTAACAAGATCTTTAATTACTTCATAAAAAGAAGAAAGCAAGATCTTGAAAGAAAATTTAATTTATATATCTTACAAGAGTTAAAATGTCTTATTGTTTAGGTGTCTAAATCATGTTCCACATTTTTATATTTATTTTGAAAGTTCAAATAGTCGATTCAAACTCCTCAATATAATTAATCTCCATATTCAAATGTGCTTGGAGACCAAATTTTATATTTTTTTTAAGAATATTTACTATTTTTTTAGATAGATACAAAATTATTGTTTTGTACTTTAAAAAAAAAATTTGGTCCTCGAACACATTTTAATATTAAGTTTATGTTGAACAGTTCTGAGTTCTGATTGATTATTTGAATTTTGAAAACAACAATAAAAAAATATGAGACATAATTATAACATAAAATTAAAATAACGAAACATTTTAACTCTTGCTCATCACTCCAATTATTTTCAAGAATTTTCTCATAGGATCCGACTTTAATTCTCAGTACATAAGATATGATTCATTAAACTCTAATAATCAAGATAGGCACACAAAAAAGCCTACTTCGTGGTCCCATTTGTACCGAGAGCAGCTTGGGTCCGATGTCCGTCGAACTCAAATTTGAGTCTGATGGGTTTCGGGACCGTCCGATCTACTTTAAAATTTGTGCGCACGATCATATTTACCAGGGCGCAAATTTTGAACGCAAATCTTAAAGCAGATCGGACGGTCCCGAAACCCATCGAACTCACTTTGAGTCCGATGAGCATCGGACCCAAATTGACCTCATTTGTACCGGCCTTAAAAATCAGTACAAAAGCTAACTAAAACTTATACTGCTGTTAAGATCACATATTTTCAGTGCATGTACAAAGGCTAAAGAGCCGTAGGCCGAATTTTATTAACTTTGGTCTTGCAGAGGATAGACAAAAAGAAGAAAAAATCATGAGCTAATTCTTTCATATTTCTTATTTTATTTTTTAGAAAAAGAATTAAAGATGAACCTCATAATTTTTTTTGCACATTTATAAGTTATAGAGGTTCAGCTTGGTCGATCAAGGATGAACTATATACAAATTTAAAGATGAAATATATACAAAATTTATGTCTTTTAGAAAATTAAAGAGGTTTAACCTTGTTCGCTCAAGGATGAATCATGTAGAAAATTAAATATGAACCTTGTACAAAATTTGCTTTTCAAGAAAATTAAAAGGTTCAGCTTGTTCAGTCAAGAGGAAGAATCTTGTATAAATTAGAGGTAAATCTTATATAATTTTTTGTTTTTTTAAGAACATTAAGGACATCTTCAGATGTCATGAAATTACACGGGACGGGACGCGATGGGATGGGATGGAAATGGAAACTCACTTTTGAAAAAGTGGGAATCTATGGATACGGATACGCATGAGATTGATTACGAGAATATGCTGAAATGAGTGCTCGGTTATACCACATAATTAGTTGCATGAAATCATATTTTTCTTTTTAAAATGTTTAATATTATACAATTTTCTTTATTAATAAATATATCAATAATTCAATTAAATAAATAGATTAAATAATAACATAAATTACTTACTAATTATTCTTTATAAATACACAAAAATATTATTAAATGAGAAGTATTTAATAAGAAGAATATGCACTGTCTTTGTTTATTTTTTATTTTTATAAATAAACTCAAGGCATGATATATATAATTCAGTTATAAAATCGAAACTTTTATCTCTTGAGATGAGAAAGAACTTATCCAGGAAGAATATTTTAACAAAATGTATGAGGTATAATTTTATTTCGATTTCAACTTTGCTTGGACATAACATCTTCGATTATTGAAAAAAGGGTTAATACCAAACATGTCCCGAAAATTCCAGATTTCATTGCATCTAGGTGAGATGCTCACAAAAATTACCTAAACTCAAGTTACGCAAAAAGAAAATATTTTGAATAAATAACGATAGGAGAGGATAAAGTAGCAGCTCAAGCGTTTGGGAGAATAATTGGCCGATTATTTTCAATTATAACCAATTATTTCCGGTTAATTGTTTGACGGTGCCTTGTCCGTCCGATGAGCGCATACCGTTATTTACAACACTGGTCCGAACACGCCCTAAAGAGGTTCAGTTTACAACCAAGGGTGAATTATGTATACATTAAACGTGAGCTTTATACGAATTTTGATTTCTCATAAATTTATTTAGAAGTAAAACATATTCAATCAAATATTACACCATATGTGACAAATACAATTTAGAAACAAATATTACACCATATGTCACAAGAGGAGGGCTCAAATGTCCCATTATTTCATGTTCTAATCGTATCCAAACATCTTTATTATCGATTTCAAAGTTCAAATAAAAGATCTGAACTGCTCAACATGATATCCACGTTAAAATATTTCTAGAGATCAAATTTTATATATTTTGAAATTTTTTTACTACTTTTTAAGATGAATACAAAATCACTTATTGGGTCCACAATTTCTTAAAAAACATTGATTTTGTACTTATCTTAAAAAATAGTAAAAAAATTCAAAAAATATAAAATTTGATCTCTATGCACATTTTAACGTGTAAAATATGTTGAGTGGTTCAGATTTTTTATTTAGACTTTAAAATAAAAAATAAAAATGTTGGAGTATGATCAGAACATGAAGCAATGGGACATTTGAGCCCTCCTCATGTCACAAATACAATTTGGAAACTATTATAATAAAACCGTTCTACAAATTGCAGTAAGAATATAGGCTGCATGAGTTGTTGCCGCTTAGACCCTATTAATCATTATTAAATTTAAATATTATGTAGCAAAAGGAGGCATAATTGTGAAAAGTAAGAACGAATTTGTTATACAAAGATAATTCTGCCCTCAATCATGACTCAGACAATTTTACAACCTGGACTTTGTTATTAATCTATGTCCAATGCACGTCATCAGTGTACCATTATCACACCAATTGCGGAACCAGGAATGATCGGTAGGGGAGGCCTAACTAGTTTCTCTGGGCCAAGCTGAGCAAGGAGGGGCCTAACGAGTTTTAACTAGTTATCAGATTTGAAATTTTTTCGATCCGATGCATTTTGACGATATTATTCTGTACAGATGAAATCTGATTACATTGTTGTAGTTGTTTTTAGATGATATATATCTGTATATTTTTCTGAACCAAGACCCAGGCTGGCTCAGGCCTTGGTTCCGCCTCTATTCACACCCACATAAACACTTAACAGAAAGAAGGCGTTGATAAAAAGTAAATTTTTACTGTTTTCTTTAAGCTAGGCAAGGTGTTCTCGGAGTAGGGTGAAAACGGTGTGAAAAGTGGTAAAATCAAATTCATATTCTTTTTTAATTTTCTTTTTTTTAGATACGAATACGAACCGAATATTAGGCGGATATAGATTCAAAATAAATCGGATACTTATTACAAAAATATAAAAATATCATTAAAAACAATTAAAGTTCAAAATATTTATCTAATTATAATAGTAAATAACATATTTCTTTTCATAATATCTATTAACCTATATGGTATATATCTAATGTTAGCAAACGGATAATTAAAACGTAAATTCGAATATCCACATCTAATTTTTGAATACGGATCAGATATTATCCACACTGTTTTCATCCCTATCTTAGCCGAGATTTTTAATATCCAAAATTAATTATAAAATATTAATTATACCCAGCTAAACTGGGTATTTTTAAAAATGCCCAAATCGGCCAAAAATTGGCTAGTTGGATTAAAAATTAGGACCTGCCATTGTTTGACCGGTCAGGAGGGTTATATTCTCATTTTTTTTTGAAATATTTGTTAGATTACTTCTTTTGATGTATAATTAGCATAGTTATACTAAAATATGCTAAATTACGCTAAGAGAGACGATATCTTCACTGAGAAGGCTAAAAACAATGACAAAGCTTCAAACGGCCATAAAATGATACTCGAGTGTCCGATTTAAGCAAATGACCACTTTTCGAAAAACTTGCGAAAATATACATGCGTCGGTGATTGCTTTGCCATTTTTAGAAATTCAGAATTGCCAAAAAACAAAGGGAAGAGCCTCAAAACCTGAGTTGAAGTTTCCGATTAAGATTTTCATTTCTATTTTTCGATCTAAGTAGCTCAGTAAGTTGGTTATATAATGAACTTGTAGAATACCAATTTTTATTATTTTTGAAATTTTCTTACTATTTTTTATGATTTATGAAAGATGGCACAAAATCACTTAAAAATAAAAGAAAATTGCCAATTTAGCGTAATTAGCATAGTTTAGTATAATTTAGTATAATTTAGCGTAATTTAGCATAATTAGCATAATTTAGCATAATTAGCGTAATTTAGCATAGTTAGATTTTAGCGTAATTTAGCGTATTTTAGTACAATTTGAGTAATTTAGCGTAATTTAGTATAATGAGCGTAATTTAGCCTAATTTAACATAATTTAGCATATTTTAGCGTATTTTAGCTTAATTTAACATAATTTAGCGTAATGTAGCATATTTTAGTATAATTATGCTAATTATACATTAAAAGAAGTAATCTAACAAATATTTCAAAAAAAAAAAAAAAACATCCTGACAAGCTATTTTTGGCCGGTCCAAATTAATTTGGACCGGTAAAAAATGACCGGTTTGGACATTTTTAAAAATACCCAGTTTAGCTAGGTATAATTAATATTTTATAATTAATTTTGAATATTAATAAAAATGTCAGCTATCTCAGAGTCGGACACCCCAAAAAAATAGAAATGAAAGAGAGGAGAAAGCATTATGAAATCCAATCTACACTGGTTGGTCTAATTTATAAAATACCTTCTTCAAACGTAAGCCCAAGGGGCTGTAAGGCCCATAACGACCCAAAATAACAATAGCCCATGTTATTTTTTCTCTCGCTTCGACCTCGCCTCACGAGATGTCGTTTCATCTCCATAACTCAACAGAGCGAATCCGACTACATAGATTTGAGTAGTTTCGATCGAAAGACAGAAAAAGATCGAAGAGATAATGTGAATGGCCGGGAAGAATACGATGTTTAAGAAAACAGTCGCCGCGCTGCTTCTCCTTGGAATTTTCGTTATCGTGTTCGTGATCTCCCGCAAAGACGTAATTTTTGTTACTTTTTAGTATTTTAATTTCTCGCATTTTTTAAACAAGGATTCAAATGCAAATGCTTGTTAACTTTATAGAGTCCGATTAGCTCTTTTCTGAAGCTCAATTTAGTCTTAATTGCCGAAAAATGCCCAATTAGGCAATTAGCTATCAAAGAAGCTCAGCAGTGAAGCAGTTCAGTACCACTAACAGACCTTGATTCCACTGATGTCACTGGTACAGTGGTACCAGCGTATGTTCCCCTTTTATATTGATGCAGTAGTGGTATCGTAGTTGACCGATCTATGGTTCTCTCATATTTTGGTGCAGAGAAATGTTAGCATAGTGAATTTGCCAGCAATAACACATCGAGTCTATCTGGATGTTGATATCGATGGCCAGCACCTAAGTAAGTTAATTGTTTCTTATAGATAATATATACTAATTTATCTTTGATTTATCGTACATTTACTTTATTGTGTTATGAACTAGTAAAAGTAAATCATTTCAGGTAGAATTGTTCTTGGATTATATGGAGGCGTGGTGCCAAAAACTGCAGGTATTTTTTTTACCTCATGTCATTTTCTTACTAGACATTTTTTCCATTCTATTAACTTCTTCTATGATGGTTTTGCAGAAAATTTTAGAGCCCTTTGCACAGGTACTTGTCATCTTATTTTTTTCTTTGGAAAATAATGAAGGAAAAGAACTAAGCATCTCTTCAATTGCTTATATCATTTTTTTATCTTTCATGGGCTAAAGGTGAGAAAGGGAATGGGACAAGGGGCAAACCTCTTCACTACAAAGGAACACCATTTCACCGCATAATTCCTGGCTTCATGATTCAAGGTGGAGATATATTGCGGGGTGATGGTAAGGGAAGTGAATCGATTTACGGCGGTAAATTTCCAGACGAGAACTTCATAATAAGCACTCTCATGCTGGTATGGTACATTAAGTGAATTGTTTTCTTTTCTTTTCTTTTTCTTTTTTTATATGTTAATTTGTTTTATTTTCTTTTCAGGTGTTGTGTCCATGGCGAATGATGGCCCTGATTCAAACGGTTCACAGTTCTTCATAACCACTATCAAAACAAGCTGGTGAGTGCAAATTTTATTCTGGATAATACTGTACCAGAATGGTACAAGCACTCTTCCTGCTTTTGGCCAATTGAACAATGAATCGTCGTGCCTCAATTTGAATCCAAATTAAATGGGTGGCCCAAAAATCCTGAACTTATCCAAATTAAGCCACAACGATCGTTGTTCTTTTTCCTCGATTCTGTAGGTTGGATGGGGAGCATGTAGCATTTGGTAGAGTAGTCCAAGGCATGGATACTGTATTTGCAATTGAAGGTGGGGCTGGTACATATAATGGAAAGCCTCGCAAAAAGGTAGTTATTGTCGATTCAGGAGAGTTACCAAAGTCTGAATGGGAGGATGCTTAATATTACAATTCACCCCCAATGAAGCTAAAGGTCCGCCATGTGGCCATACAGGAATGTTGTTTTCATAATAATATTGGATTTTTTTTTCTTCAGTTATTTTTTGTGTAGCTTTGCTGATGAAATTGCAATTTACTACTTCGCCCTTGCCATATTTGAATTGCAGAAGCACTTCATGTGGTAGCTCTTGTAGGGTGTAATTCTGTATTAGATTTTTTAGGTTTTGCTGCTGCTGATTTCTGGCATATCATAATGTATTATTTGTTACGATTTGTATTTGACCTGTGTTAGTATTTGACTTGTTTATTGATGATTTGTATAGAAGTGGAAAATTTTGTGTCGCATAGATGTGTACTGTGTGAACTTCTTTAAACCCAAGCTTTAATGATGATAAATCAAAACCAAAACCTCTGAAGCGGCAATCAGTTGACAGATTTTAAGAAAATTGAACGAATGTACTAATAAGAGCTTGCAATACAAGTTGTGCTGGTTGTGTTGTGACCTCGACGTAAAACTAATCAAATGAATTCCCTATAATGCAGTTTTTTTGTTCTACGAATTAATTAATAGGACATTTTTATTTCTAAGAGGGTTCAATACCTCGTGCTTTTCATACCTCATATCTTATATCTTTGTTTTCATAATCCGACCGCTTAACATGATATCCATACTAAAATATAGTTGGAGATGAAACTTTATAATTTTTAAAATTTTTTTACTATTTTTTAAGGTGAATAAAAAATCATTGTTTTTGAACTGTCTAAAAATAGTGATTTTGTACCTATTTTAAAAAATAGTAAAAACAATTCAAAAATTATAAAATTTCGTTCCAAACATATTTTAATATAAATATCATGTTGAGCGGTTCAAATCGACAGTTCGAATTTTAAAAACGAAAATATAAAATATAAGGTATGTTGAGCGGTTCAGATCAATAGTTTGGATTCCTCTTTTATTTGTTGCTAAATGACACGTATTTCTGTAACAATTTTCTGTTCATCCATCCAAATACTCGTAACTGACAATGAGCAAGTTTTGCACGTAATAGAATCATAAACAAAGTATCCATAAAACTAAACCAAGGATTCTAACGTATAAGAGAATTATCAGCTAGAAAGAAGCAGATATCTGAAATGCCTTTTGACAACAATATTACCAATCTACAAAATTCAGACATGTCAATGCACCAAGAATTACAACAGATATACTATCTGATACTGTCCAGTTCTCATAAGGAACTTTGCACATGGAATACAACCAACCAACATACAGATTAGCTTTGATTCAATCAACATCCACTAACTATGTTATTATGTGGATACTAAGTTATTCCTAGCAAGCAGTAATATGATGATTCATCCATTGCTCCTATTTAGTACCAAGAGGAGTAATTCCAGAAGCCAAACAATCATCATCCACTAGCTTAGGTCAAAGTAAAATTTAAAACAAAATAATCAAACAAAACCAAACCTATGTATGTTCGAACTTGGCACTATATAAGCTGCTTGAAGCCATAACTAAATGTCTCCCTTTCACGCTCCTGTTCTCTCCATCTCACCCCGTTACCTGGTGTTTGTACTGCTGGCTGTGCTGTTGCATTTATCACTGGCTCTTGTACTGACCCACCATGATTTTGCACAAAGAACTGTCTAAAGCCCGCAACTTCTCTACTAGTCACTTCCACGGAACCAGAACTGGCATTCAAGTCTAAACCAGGACGAAAATGGTTCGACCTGTCACCTGACATTAGAGAAAGCCCAATTGAAGGCCCATTTTCTGATACTGAGCCCACCATCTGTTGCGGGGTGAAAAGTGGTGATACCGCATAAGACGTGCTCGGCTGGCCATACCACACATGTGGTGCTGCACTATACTGGTGCCCATAGCTCGAAGAAGGTATCATGGGAGAGTGATACAGGTTACTGGGTCCAGAAAGAGATCCAAATTGAGCCGGCGCAGCAGCGTTTGGTCCCAGAAATGAATGAAACATTGGAGGTGTGGTTTGATTTTGCGGTACAGTACCACCCGACATATTCCATCCCATAAGTTTGACATTGTTACCATTTTGCACGACGTCTTTACGGTAATAAGGATCATCATTCAAATCAAAATCAAATTTCCCCTGATTTTTCAAAGATGAAGAGGAAGCTGATGAGTGGCCATGGTCCCGAAAGACGAAGGAAGATTTTGGAGGCAATTGTGCCAGTAGTGGTTCAACCACCTCATCTTCATTGGTAAAATTCAGGTCGAGCTTCAATCTCTTGGTTCGCTCAGAGCTGACCTCAGTTGAAGAATCGACAGATGGAGGTACATTCACCTCAGCAGTATTTGTCTCAGCCACATTCAAATCAAATTCAAATGCAAGACAGCTGGAGGATTTGTGTTTCAGGCCCACCGAATTAGCAACAGGTGTACCCGTACCAGAGTGTCTATATGTTCCACTGCGAGGAGAGGCGGGGCGGAAGGCGCTTGTGGCGGCAGCTGTGCCCGTCCAATTGGCAGCAGTACCAACACCAAAGCGGAAAGGAGAGAGTGGTATCGAAGAGGAAGGTGGTACACGTTTTGAGGCTGCCACGTGTATCAGCTCGGGTGTGGTCTCATAATCTGTGCACAAATTTTCATTCAGATCAAGTCCAGACCCATCAGCATTGCTAGCCTTGACCTGACCTTCCTCACGTGTCCCAGTAGTTAGGCCCGACTCTTCTTCCCTGAGAGGGGGGACTGAGCAGACCTGGTCAACTGTATTTTGATCATTTTTCACCTCAATTGGCTCTGCCAATGGCAAATCAACTTCCACCGGCCGGCCCTCTTCTTCAGGGGAGCTGTAAAGTGTCTCCCTATATTGGACCACTTCTTCTTCCACTTGGATTGCCACCTGGCGTGCAAATTCTAAGGCATCCATGTCATCATCATAAACTGACTCCACTTTCTTCTTCTCCTTCTCTGTTGGAGAGACCACAGGCTTCGTATCAGGAATCGAGCCAGAGTCTGACGAATAATGCCGGGCTTATTGGATCTGAAGGGTTATTCGCTCGCTCTTCTGCCTCTTCCTCTTCTTCTCCCTCTTCAACATTTTTTCCTTTCATGGAAGAACCAGATACATCGAGATTGGCACTTTGGTTAGGTTTTTCGGGGTTGTCCCTTACTGACTCTGAAGTTTCTGGGATGGTACTGTTGGTAAGGTGACAGCTCGAACCAGCAACCACCTCAGCAGGTCTCCACTTATCATGCAGAGCCGAAACCATCTCCTTTATAATGGAACTTTTGCTCGTGCCAAGTTCTTTTAACACACTGAGGATACCTCCATCAGCTGGCATGCAAGTTTCAATTGGGAGTCTGTTGAGTAGGTTGAGTAGTGAAACAATCAGCTTGTCAATAAAATCGTCGCTCACAACAGCAGTGGTAACCTCATTGCCGAGATTTTGGGCCATGTGGGCCCAATCTGTTACTAGGGCAAGTCCATTCAGTTTATCAACAAAGTGACGAATACATGCCTCATCTGATGTAGCAGCTACCGCATGCACAAGGTTGTACCAGTGTGCCGATGCATCATTACAGTTAGAGTTAGGGCTAGGTTTCCCTTCTTTAGAGGAATTAGAGTTTACTGTTGCTATTGCTGAGACAATTTCTTCGAGTCGATTAGTTGTGATGATGCCATCAGTCATCTCAGCTTCGGATGGTACAAGGTGAGTACAGTCATGTGACATCGAAGTTGCATCATCACTGGTCATTGTGTTACTGTTGCTTGAACCCTATAAAAGAAAATATGTAAGAAGGTTATCATCAATTATTGGAGTCTAATATTAAGTGATAAAATTGGAAGCAGGCAGTGCCCAATATGAACTCAACCCTATCTTATTTGAAATACTGAATCCCAAATTAACTGTCACTTATTTTAAGTTTGCCCATAGTTTCGTATGAACTTGCGGTATATCCCGTCAAACCAAGAAATCCTGTCAACTAATTAGAGAGTTTTCGGTTTTGGCCAGTTCACCATCTCTACTTTGTTTGAATCTATTGCTACACCCTCTTTTGAGATAATATGACCAGGATATTCAACTTGAGGCATACCAAAAGTGCATTTCGACATTTTTGCATACAACTTGTGTGCTCTCAACTTCTCAAAAACCTTACTCAAATGGGTCACATGCTCCTTTATGTTTTGACTGTAGATCAAAATATCATCAAAGAAAAGCAACAAACTCTTCCTCAATTCCTCTTTGAGCACATCATTCATCAAGTTTTGGAAAGTTGCGAGTGCATTGGTTAAACCGAATGGCATGACCTTAAACTCATAGTGACCACAATGAATCCGTTAGGCCGTTTTGTAAATATCCTCTTCCTTAACCCGAATTTGGTGATACCCCGACCTGAAATAAATCTTAGAAAATATTCAACCCCTATCGATTCATTTAAAATATATCCTCCGTAGATATTTGATATTGTTCTTGATGGTTATAGAATTGAGTTATCTATAGTCTATGCACATCCTCCAACTACCATCTATTTTATTAACCAAAAGTACCGAGCTAGCATAAAGACTATTACTTGGTCTAATTATAAAAGGCTTGAAGCAACTCATCTACAACATTATATACCTTTTATAAGCATGAGAACACCTATCGGCCTTAGGTTAATGACGTCTGATCCCTCTTTGATTGGTATACTATGTTCATGGTTTTTTGGTGCAGGTAGGCCCTAGGATATTGGTACACATCGTGATATTGGTCAATCAAATTTTAAAGAGAATTTGGAAGCAAGATGGTTTTCGACTCTTGGGTAATTGGGTACAATTGATTTCAAACAAGTACCACCCAATTCTAGCTCCGAATTTAACTCTATCTCCTATAATCAAATTGACCCGCAAATGGACCTTCACAAAACCCTATTGTTAATGTCACTGCATCGCAGATGACGTCATCCGGTCGCATGTTAGACTTAAATTTGAAAAGAAAAGGTAAACATACACAAAGATTCCCATTAATTCACCAGAAAAAAGATAACTTGCCTATGGCCCTGTATTTCTATCCTATTCGAGCTCGCTCTTCCCACTTGAGAGTTGAAAGGACAGACTCCGGCGCCGCCTAAAGTGTCACCGACCTATAGGAAGAGAAGGGGGGAGAGAGAGAGTATCTCGCCGTCGCCAGTTCCGATCAATAGAGAACCGCCGGGTCAGATCGAGTGAAAGCGATGAATCGGATGGAGAGATAACCTCGGGGATTAGGGTCGGATCGAGAGGAGAGGAGAGGAGGGGAGGGGAAGGGGAGATTAGGTTTGAGAGAAAATTGCGAGGGTTAGGTTTCGCAGAAATGGCGAAGGGTCGAAAGGGTCGAAAGGGTCGGGCGATGTTATTTTGATCCTGCGACCGAACTATTGTCGCGGATCTGGTTTGTCTCACCAGCCTCGTCTCTATATTTGTTCTCTTTATTTTTTTAAGAAAAATATACTATCTACAAGACTATTCAAAGGCCGTTCGTATATGCTATATATCGCTTTTGACAATTTTGGTGCATTGATTTATGGAACGGTTTCATCATGTACATCCGAAAGGATCCTGTGATTAAAATCTGTGTCAAGATCTTAGGCGAGGACTCCATATCTATGGGCCGTAATAAAAAAATGAATGTTTTGTATTGTATACAAAAATTCAGATCTGATAACAATCTTCGTTAACTCACTTGGGTATTTTAGAATGAAACAATTGTTGATAACTACAACTGTCAACTACAAGTCAATATTTGAACTGTAATGCATACTATTTTTTATGGTTACTACTCGTAATGCACACTTAATATTTGAAACGTACCTACAGTGAACAATGAGCCAATGACCAATCAACCCAGTCAAGTCAGGCGCTGTTTTCTTTTTTATTTGTTGTTGAACTTGAACGTACTTTTGTCCTGTACACTCTGCCACGGTGTCGCCTGCACCTTGGTCCACCTTGGGGTCCACGTGCCCATATACTACTAGTCTACTACTGCCTTGGTTCCTGTTCGCTGTCTGGGAGCCCACAGCTGGTGTGCGCAGTCGCATTTTTTTTCTGAATAACTTTAATCACTTTTACCGATTAGCCGGATCCGGTCCAGAACCGAACCGAATCCGAACCGAAACTGACCCAGATCCGATTAATTTGAATAGGATATGGTCTAAAAAACATAACCTGTTAAATTATAAGTACAGTTACCAAATTAATAATTTAATATTCGATCCAGAACCGATACTGCCATGGATATGATATGGATTTGATTTAATTATCCGACACATAACCAAACTTGACCAGATACCCGTATAAATACCCGATAAAATGATAATACCATTTCTTTATAATTATTTAATATAAACACATATATTAATAACTATGAAAAGACAATCATTTGTAGTACTTTTAATTTCTTGAATGAAATTTATTATTGTTTTAGCACAGATTTGAAATCAATGTCACGTTCACTTTTTGCCTATAAATTTTTGAAACTAATTAATTTATTTCTTGATCTTTTTTGTCTACCATGTATCTACCTTTCTGCACGGATTATTAAAATTTATTGCTCTCTTCGCTGATTGAAACAAATTGGTATTAATATTTTATTTCTGGATTTTTGGAACCACATAATGAAATCACCATCTCTAATATTTTACTTTCTAAAATTATCTCACCATCAATATTTTGGAGCAGATTTTAATTTATAATATAATGATATATTATGTGAGATGTTTAAGAAATTATAATTATATTTAAATGTAAAGGGTTGTGAGTTACGACATGTACCCACTCCGGATCTTGACCCGTCCCGGATCCAAAATATCTACGGGTAGATAGGTATTCGGAGTCAGACCCGACCTGATTTGAAACAAATAAGTATATGGATCGAAATTCGAACCCGAACTTTATTAGGATACGAGTCCAAATATAATAGTATCCGGACCCTACCCGACCAGCAGCGAAGCCAGGATTTGAGCCAGGGTAGGCATAAATCGGGTTCGGGTTTTCTTTTTAACGGGTTCAAGTTCTAAACGGGTTTGAATTCAAAACACTTTCGAAATTATAAATAACAAATTGGTACATATTGTAAATTACAGATTCTTATTTGTATCTTTATTGTTCAAATGGGACTAAAATGTACTCTATTCTGCCACTTTTGACGGATTATCTATGAAATTATTCTCAACTTTAATGATTTGGATTTATACTATTTATGAGCGAAACATAAAAAATATTTTCAAATTTTGAATTATTTTTTCTCAATTTGAAAAATATTATTGATTGCCAAATTATGACATCCTTGTGCTAATTCAAATTTCTTGCTCGCTATTGCATTATGGTACCACAAACACTAATAATTAATATCTCAACTTTATTTAAATTCTCTGTACATATTATGCATCTTATTTTTGTAATCCATTTGACACATAGATCACTTGAAACTAGACTGCAACAAAAGATCCTTACTTCATAATTAACAAGAAAAATATATTTTCAAGTTTTTACAAGGTAAAAATTTTGTTATAGAATTGTTTAGTAATTTATTATTTTTATATGTCTGTTGGAGACTTTGATTGGCCCGCAGGTAAAAAAAGCATATGTTTGTTGGAGACTTTTACAAGCCTTGTGAACTTCTTGCGGGTAGGGCTGTCAAAAAAGCTCGCGGCTCGTGGCTCGCTCGCTAACAGCTCGCTCGGTAGTGGACCGAGCTGTTAACGAGCCAGCTCGGTTCAGGCTCGGGCCAAAATAAACGAGCTGAGCCAGGGGTCAGCTCGGACCGGGCCAGCTCGGCTCGTTAAGCTACAGTGGATTTAAGGTTTAGCCCCGTATAATTTTAAGTCCAGTCTCATTTTCAAAGGCGCAATTATGCAAAATTGATGTATTTTCGGTTTGGGAAGAAATAATATGGGCTTCAGTTGCTTGAAGATGTGCCTGCTGGACGATTTCTTAAATTTTTTGAATGAGCTTTCTTATTTTTTATTTTTGAATTTGTATAATAACAACCCAATAAAGCCCAACGAGCCAGCTCGGGCTGGCTTGTCACAAGCTGAGCCAAGACTTTTGGCTCGGGACCCCTAGATCCGGCTCGCTCGGCTCAGGCTCGGGTCAGAATTAACGAGCTGAGCCAAGGCCCAGCTCGGCCAGAGCAAGCTCGTTTACAGCCCTACTTGCGGGGCACTGGCACGTGACCTAAGATTTTCACTGTCGTAGCTATAAGATGACATCAGCCGCTGAATAATCGTCTGAGCCTGGTTTTGCTGTGACTTAAGAATTGTTTGTTAGCTGATCATTCAAAAGAGAGCAATATTTTTTTTTAATATTTATAAATTCGAAAATGCTATCGGTTCGGACTGCAAGCGCACAATCCTATTGAGTAGTATATTCGAGGTCGATCCACAGGGAATATTGGTTCAGTGCTTTGAGCGATCGAATCACAATCTTTCGAAAGGCTAGACGAAACCTGAAAATTGAGAGATGTTGTTGTGATCAATGTAAATTAGGAAGCAATTAAAAGTAATTAAAATAAAGATAGAGATGAGAATTCCTAGGGTTTCGGCACACCATTGCCACTCAATCCGCCTTGATAATACATTCCTGTTGTTGTTTTATGAAAGACACCACATAGGTCACTGCGATTTATGTTACGCAATAATGTCAGATCTTTCATCGAGATTCTACATAGGACACTGCGAGTTTCCTTACGCAAATGACTGATCTCTTAAATACCCCAAATTACTACACAAATCACTGCGATTTTCCTTACACAAGTGATGGAATTTGGTACGCGTTTTGTTGGTCTGGTTTATGGTTTCCCCGCTAAGGTTCTCTTCACATAAACCTAATAAATTTCAACGAGGCTAATTCATACAAATAGTTTCTCTTACCATTAAAGTACTATCACTACTCTAACGGACTCAAACTAGATCATTGAAGTTAGATGAAGAGATAGTAAATCACAAAAGCATTTAGATTTAACAACAAGAAATCATAATCAACAGAAATATATATATCAAAACATCAAGAGTAACAAGATTTACTGCCTAGCCCTAAGAAAAGGAACTTAGCCGCGGAACGGCATCGTTACAAGCACTCCTCTCTATTCACTTTAATCAAATCTAACCATAATTAGAAAGATAAGTTATTCTTCTGCCCAGGGGCCTTATATAGGAGTGGAGGGACGTCTGGAGGTTGAGTAGTGGCTAAGAAACTGATCTGGATACAGCTGTCGGCAGTTATTCTCCAAAGGACGCCTTCATTACGGTCCGTATCAGGTGATACAGTCCGAATTGAGATTTTCATTACGGTCCGTATCAGGTGATACGGTCCGAATTGAGACTTTCATTACTGACCGTATTAGTTGATATGGTCCGAATTGGGCTGGGTCCGTATTAGGCAATACGGACCGTAATAGAGACTTAGTCGATGAGCGTCGCTTATCTGATTGACCCGATTCTTGCTCCATTTGATGTAAAATAGTCCCAAAACCTATTTTCTATAATAAAACATAAAGAAGGGTGACAGTAGTCTTTTTCTCTAATAAATTAAATATAAGTGTGAGAAAATATGTAAAATCTAAGCCAAAACCCTACGTAAATCATCATTATTTTGACTCTGATCATTAGCGTACTAGGAAAATATATGGACCAGGGATAGGCAAAATCAAATTTAGAGGTAGGCAAGTCCACTTAAGAACCTGGTCCAATCTTATTTTTTTTTCCAGGGGTAGGCAATTGCCTACCCCTGTTCTCATGTAGTTCACCCATGTACCCGACCCAATAACACCACTACATCTACATGTGATATATATCTCACACTCCTATAAGAATCAATAAATTGTGGTGTATTGACATAACCAACATCAAGCAAAAAATATTTGCCTCGTGGTACCGTGAATCAATAAATTATGGTGTATTGACATAAGAATCTGTTGTGATCACTCAAAAGAGAGCAATGTTTCTTTTAATATTTATAAACTCGAAAATACTATCGGTTCGGACTGCAAGCGCACAATCCTATCGAGTAGTATATTCGAGGTCGATCCACAGGGAATATTGGTTCAGAGTTTTGAGCGATCGAATCACAATCTTTCGAAAGGCTAGACGAAATCTGAAAATTGAGAGATGTTGTTGTGATCAATGTAAATTAAGAAGCAATTAAAAGTAATTAAAATAAAGATAGAGATGAGAAGTCCTAGGATTTCGGCACACCATTGCTACTCAATCCGCCTTGATAATATATTCCTGCTGCGTCTGATTTTCTGTTGTTGTTTTATGAAAGACACCACATAGGTCACTGCGATTTATGTTACGCAAGAATGACAGATCTTTCATCGAGATTCTACATAGGACACTGCGAGTTTCCTTACGCAAATGACTGATCTCTTAAATACACAAGTTACTACACAGATCACTGCGATTTTCCTTACGCATGCGATGAAACTTGGTTCGCGTTTTGTTAGTCTGGTTTATGATTTTCCCGCTAAGGTTTTCTTTACATAAACCTAATAGATCTCAACGAGGCTAATTCATACAAATAGTTTCTCTTACCATTAAAGCACTGTTACCACCCTAATGGACTAAACTAGATCATTGAAGTTAGATGAAGAGATAGTAAATCACAAAAGCATTTCGATTCAACAACAAGAAATCATAATCAACAGAAAATATATATATCAAAACATCAAGAGTAACAAGGTTTACTGCCTAGCCCTAAGAAAAGGAACTTAGCCGCGGAACGGCATAGTTACAAGCACTCCTCTCTTCTCTCTTTAATCAAATCTAACCCTAATTACAAAGATAAGTTATTCTTCTACCCAGGGGCCTTATATAGGAGTGGAGGGACGTCTGGAGATTGAGTAGGGGCTAAGAAACTGATATGGATACAGCTGTCGGCAGTTATTTCCTAAGGGGCGTCTTCGGTTACGGTCCGTGTCATGTGATACGGTCCGTATTAGGACCTTGTCGCTGAGGGTTTTAGTGCTTCTCACGCTATCTCCTGGTCTGTGCTAGGCTTGGTCCGTATTAGGCAATACGGACCGTAATAGAGACTTCGTCGATGAGCGTTGCTGATCCGATTGACCCGATTCTAGCTCTATTTGGTGTAAAATAGTCCAAAAACCTGTTTTCTACAATAAAACATAAAGAAGGGTGACAGTAGCCTTTTTTTCTAATAAATCAAACATAAGTGTGAGAAAATATGCAAAACCTAAGCCAAAATCCTACGTAAATCATCATTATTTTGACTCTGATCATGTTGCCAAGTGCACTCTTTAGTACAATTGCATCTGAAGCTTATCTTTCCCATTCGGCCATTACATAAGTAAATCGATAGTCGAATTCACAAACAGGCATAACATTATGTGACAATGTATGTTTTCTATTACGATATGGAGCTTGATCTTCGTAAAAAATAGTTATAGGGACATGTGTACCATCAATAACACCAATACAATCCTGTATATTAAAAAATAGTGAATAATTAAACTTACCTTAATTTAAAAAGACATTCATTTGAGAATGATTGAAATTAAATTACCTTAAAAAAGGATTAAATATTGTTCTCGATTGGATAAGTTGGGGCGTATGAAGTTGAGGGGGCATTATGATTTCTGCAGATAGTTGAGTAATAGCCTTAATTACAATATGGAAGTAACAGCTTATTGTATCACCCGACCGTTGGAATCGTTCTTGCACCAAGCGATTGCTTACATTTTTGCATGAGTGTATAAGAACATTGCAACTTGTTCTTCAATCAATTTTTGTCCATCATGGAGCAATTTTTTTTGTCTCTCAACAGCTTGACAAATGCACGGAAAACAAAAGTCTCCATACGAAATTCTCTCTTACAACGACACTCATGACCATCTAAGACTTCATTGACATACATCAATCCAGTTAAGATTGAAGTATGACATGGAGTTGGTTCTATTATATTTCTCTCTATATGTGGCATGATGAGATTTGTATAATCCTCATCATCATTATTCATTTTCCATTGAAGAAGATGATCCATTATTTTGCTATAAAAGATGTGAAGAAGCATTTGTTGCAATAGCTCTATATATAAACAAATTAGATTTTTTTTAATGAAAGTAGTCATGATCACTCCTTTGTTACTCTGTAGTGTATGGTCATTTATCACTTTGCAGTGTGTGGTCAGTTCACTCATTTATCACTCTGAAGTGTGGTCAGTTCACTCTGATGTCACTTTTCAGTGTGTGGTTAATTCACTCATTTATCACTTTGCAGTATGGTAAGTTCACTCTGATATCACCTTTTTAGTGTGTGGTCATTTTACTCATTTATCACTTTACAGTGTGTGGTCAGTTTACTCTGATATCACTTTGCAGTGTATAGTCAATTCACTCATTGAAACTTTTTTAGAATATGGTATATATTGATCATAATCAGTGATTAGTATCAATACACTTAATATAATTTAATTGTAGTATTACATCTTCTATAAAAAAAAAAAACTAACATGGGTTAAATGACTTATCCATTTTATTTGCCGAACACCTATATTCTAAAATTTCTCATGGGTTAAATGACTTTGATTTTGACCAAGGTTCTAAATAGCGATTATAGCGGCATAGCGGGCAGACAAAAAAAAGCTATTGCGAATAGCGTAGCTATAGCGGAAGCTATCATACATAGCGTTTTTTTCTTTTCAAAATTTATTTCTTATATTTCTACTAATTATCAACATTATCAATATTAGAGAATTGGGGGTAACAATCAAATGATAATTAATCTAAGTCTATATTTTTTTCAATCATGCAAATAAGAAGAAAAAAAAGGATGTACAAGATAACATTATTTAATAGTTCATACTTGATAGTATTACATATTATAATAGACAAAGAACAGTTAATTTTATAAGTGAAATGAAGTAAGTATACTTATTTGAACATTTTATATATTATAATAATCAAAATTAGTTTTCAATTGAAATGAACGGCAATAATTTTACAAGTGAATACTAGACAAAGAGCAAGCAAAAGAAAGAATTAATATTTGAATATTTACTGATATATAATGAGAGACTAAATCACAAATATGAACATAAGCACATAGTTTGGTTTAAAATACTTATCATAGTAGACCATGTAGCATCATAAATAAGAACAAAAGCCCATGTAAATCGCAAAAAAAAGCTCATGTAGCATAGCGGTAATAGTGGTAAACTATTACAGCTATAGCAGTCGTAGCTAAATTAGCGCACTTTTATCTCATAACTTAGCTTTTATGGTCTGAAAAAGCTATAGCGCTCCTATAGCTAGCTATTTAGAACACTGATTTTGACAAATTAAAATTTTCATTCCCATATTAAAAAATTTTATTCCCTTAAAATTTTCATATTACCGAAATTAGTATCAGATTGAAATTAGTTTTACTTCAAAACTTGCATTTTTTCACAGGGAAAACGTTGCTTTTTTTAACTAGACTAAAAATTGGTTGAATTCACATCACTTAAGGTAACAGGAATATTTCTGTTAGAGCCAGACCATCCGACTAAAATCCGTATGAATATAAGAATATTGAATGGGTTCTATGCATTTTCATCTTAGACCGGATGGTCCGGATCTAAACAAAAATATTATGTTACCTCGGATGATCTAAACTATAAACATATTTGTTCCTGTGCATCTCCAAGATGAGTAGGGTTAAAATGCACCATTGGGTTTGTGCTCCAATCATGCTCCACATTCTTATCTTTGTTTATAAAGTCCAAACAGTCAATCCGAACCGCTTATCATCATCTTCGTATTAAAATGTACTTGGGGACCAAATTTTATATTTTTTTGAATTTTTTTTACTATTTTTTAGATAGGTACAAAATCACTATTTTCAGAAGATTCTGGACCATCCAAAACAGTGATTTTGTACCTATCTAAAATAATAGTAAAAAAATTTCAAAAAATATAAAATTTAGTCTCCAATCACATTTTAATATAAGATCATGTTGAGCAGTTCGGATCGATTGTTTGAACTTTTAAAACAGAAAAAAAAAACGTAGAGCATGATTAGAGTACAAAACTAATAGTGCATTTTAACCTTACTTCTCGAATTTTGTAACTTATAACCTGACCCAGAATAAATTTGAAAACGCACGGCCACCTATTGAAGAATAAGTTCTCCCGTTCTGTCAATTTTTTTTTCCCTGCAAAGGAATCCGGAGTTTGTCGTTTCCAAGCCCGGATTTTTTCCCACGGGAGGGAGTTAGGGACGGAGGGTAATAAACTCAACATTAACGTCTCCCAAAATGTCTGGCTGGATGCACGGACTACCGTCCGATTAGTAGACATTGGCTATCCGATCTTTTGCATGAAACTCTCATCACAGTAAATAACTAAATATCAACTGCACTAGAAAGTAGTACGCAGACAAGTTGTACTATAAACGTCGCATGATATATATACAGAACTTTATTACTACTGTTTTTAATAGGATCCATATGGAACAACAATATGGTAATGGGACCTTGACAAGTGAGAGATGACAGATTGACAGATACAAGTGGGTGGGAGCAGCGCAGGAAAGGGATTATTTTGCGATGCTTGAAAAGGACGTGGTGGTCCAAACAAGTACGCACCAGCGAGTTGTATTGATTTGCTCGTCCGTCCTTTCATTTCCTTCTCTGTTCCCCAATCCCAATCCTCCTTGTCTCGGACAAGTATCATCTCCATTGCTGTAAAAGATTCCTTTCACTTTACGGTTTGAGATTAACTCTGAGCCGCTTTGAGATTCGGGCTAGTTCAGGGGCAATATTATTCGGCTTTGAGATTCTTGCCAAGTTAAAAGAACGGTCAAGATCTAGTAATTGTAAAAAATTTCCTGGAGATGTGAATTCCCTTGCCTCCTGGTTCTCTGCATCGGAGGCAGATACACTACGTGATGTGGTGAGTCACCGAAAGTTCTGTCTATCAATTGCATTCTAAGTTTTCTTTTCTTCTTTTTAGTCCTCAAATTTGAGCAGTACTGTGCATAATTTAAATCTAAGTTTTTTCCGACCAGGATATAAGATATAAGAGGAGGATTAAAATATCTCATATCTTTTATACTTCATTGTGTCTTACATTTTTTATTATTGTTTTTAAAGTTTGAATAGTCGATTCAAATCAATCAACATGATCTCCATAATAAAATGTGCTAGGAAACCAAAATTTATATTTTTTATATTTTTTTTATTGTTTTTTAGATAGATACAGAATTACTGTTTCTAAGTCATTCATAACTAATTTTGTACTTATCTAAAAAAAATAGAGACCTGAAGATCATGTTGAATAGTTCGAATCGACTGTTTAAATTATGAAAACAAAGATAAATATATGAAGCACAGTGATGCATGAAAGATACAAGACATTTGAACCCTCCTCTAGACACAATTGTTGGACTTGGATAAATTATAATTGTTTGAATTAGATCAAACTATTTCTCAAGGAGATATCTACAGTTTCCGAACATAGTAGAAAATATATTTTAATTTTTCTTTTAAAAAAATTGATAGTCGACTCTTTATTTTTTGAAACCAATGTTATCAGAACTGGACCGGACATCAACCCGGTAAAGTTTTGGATTAATGGTTTACTGGTCGAACCGATGGTTTAACCAGTTCAATTGTTGGTTTATTTAAATACTTACATATATGAAGATAGGAGAATTATTATAAAATAGGGGAAATTGGGTCCATGCCACTCCAAAATGGTGAATTTAGAAAAATACCACCCCAAAATTTCTCTTTTGCTAAATACCACTCCAAATCACATTTATTAAGAAAATTGCCACAAATACCATATTAATGTATAATTTTAAATTAACAATTTACAGATATAGTGAATTGACCGAAATAGCCTTCATCTTCAAAATTCTTTTTTCTCTTCTAAATCAAATGAAATGGAGTCGCCAGATACACGAGCTCGCCTCCTCTTCTAAACTGAAGTCGCCTACCACCTTCGGCCCGCCTCCTCTTCTAAACTGAAGTCGCCTACTACCCTAAACCCTCCTCTCCGATCTCCTCTCCGTTCGCCTCCACCTTCGGCCCGCCTCCTCTCCTCTCCACCTTTGGATCGGATCAGGTATGGTGGAGACGAAAAGAGGTATGGTGGAGACGAAGAGAGGAGACAGGTGAGGGTGAGGAGACGAAGAGAGGAGACGGGTGAGGGTTTAGACCATTTCTTTTGGATCGGATCGGACCCATTAAGGGTTACTGTGAGGGCATTTTTGAAATATACGAAAATACTACTCAAAATACAACATATTCTATTTATTTTTTATTACAAATGTATAATAATTTGTTAATTGTAGCAATTTTCTTAATAAATGTGATTTGGAGTGGCATTTAGCAAAAGAGAAATTTTGAGGTGGCATTTTTCTAAATTCACCATTTTGAGGTGGCATGGAACCAATTTCCCCTATAAAATATCATATTTTTGTATAATATTTGTAAAAATTCATACATACATATTAAATAATATAAGAACGTATTTATAAATATATTTCAAAATTTAACATTTAAATAAAATAATAATACTGATTTTAAAAAACTTTGAATGTTTTTAAGGTGGACAAAGCTTCTATTTTTGTTTAATAATTTGTAAAAATAATAAATTATATCTTAATAAAAATATAAAACTTCAACAAAAATAATGAAAATTAGAATAAAAATAAAATAGTGATCATTGTTAGTTTGAAGAGAATTAAATATATAAAAATAAATATAGTTTGATTTAAGCACAACCTAGAGACGTTTTATCATATATACATAATTTATTCTCTTAAAATATCTAATATTTTGAGGGTTTATGTGTAAATTTTATAGAATAAAATAAATTCTAACATAGCATGTACTTTACTGACTTTAGATGTGATGGTGTACGTATGTAAGAAGCTAGCCAATAACAATCTCTTACTTTAGAAATGGGAGGTAGCACAGTTGGTTAGGAAAAAGTTTTAAAACTATTGGTTACTCAAAGATTGAGAGTTCGATTCATCACGACTTCGCAGCTTCTGCGAAGATTAAAAAAAAAAAACAATCTCTTACTTCTCTCTCATATTTAATGCAAGAAAAAAGTTGTACAAAAGTAAACCAGTGTAAAACCGGGTTTCTTAAACCGAGTTACTCGTTTTTTTTATCAAAAACTGGCCCATTAAACCGTTTTCTAGTGGTTCAATAACAGAAGCGGTCTCCTAATCGAATCAAACTGGAAAGGACTCCGGTTTCGGTTTAATCCGGTCCAACCAGCCGGTCCGGTCCGGTTCTGATAATACTGTTTGAAACAAAAATTATACATAGTTATCCAACTTTTTTTTATGATAAAGTTAGTTAAAAGCAAATTATTCCACCTTAAAATATCATAAGATATTCTTATTTGAATTTCGAACTTAATATTTCTCACACCTGAGACATTATTTTAAGAGTGAGGCTATGGTACTATGCATAGCACGGTTTGATCTGTGCTACGGCTCAATATTTGAGTTTTCAAAATCTTAACGGTAGATTTGAACCGTTCAGCATGATTACAAAATGAATATGTACTTGCAAACCAAATTTTACATTTTTTTTGAATTTTTTTACTATTTTTTTAGATAGATAGAAAATCGCTTGATCTGAAAATTCTGGACCATCCAAAACAGTGATTTTCTACCTATCTAAAAAAATACTAGAAAAAATTGAAAAAATATAAAATTTGGTTTGCAAGTATATTCATTTTATAATCATGTTGAACAGTTTGAATCGACCGTTAGAATTTTGAAAATTCAAATATTGAAGCCGTAGCACGGACCAATCCGTGCTATGCATAGTACCGTAGCCTCACTCTTATTTTAATCATCAAACTGAATATTAGTTCCCATTTAATATGCCAGTCAATGTCTTCTTCATTTTTTCGTAAACGAATTCAGACTATTCTTTGCTAGCTGGCATCTAATTCCTGTACCTTTGTCATAAATTAACCTTAAAAAGGCATTTTCTTTCTGACTCAGGGAAGTAAACAGATGCGTTTTGACTCGTGATTCGTGAATATTGCAATTACTTTTTTTACTGTACACTTTATAATTGAACAGTTAACTTGTTGGATAACGATTGAAAATGATAATGATAAAATCACCAGTTAACCACATGGGAAAAGGATGGTTCGAGAAGAGCAAAACTGGTATTTAATTTGACAATTATAATTCAACCGTTACACGTGCGAAAGCAATTACAATATTCACGAATCATGAGTCAAAACGCACCTGTACTCCCCTAAAGGAAAATGCCTTTTAAGATTAGTTTAAGCAAAAAGTACGGGAATTAGATGTTCTCTGGCAAAGAATGGTCTGAATTCGCTTGTTAAGAGAAATAAAGAAGACATTGACTCGCAGACTCCACATGAAACACAGTAATTTGCTCTTTATCATATCTTAACTGGCCCAATAACTCACAAATTTAATCCGGGCTATAATAGCCGTTATCTCATTTGTTGTATAAATAAGCCCAATTCAATTGATGGATGGGTGCGCACTAGGGCTGCTCATGAGCCGAGTTGAGTCCGAGTTGGATTCAACTCGTGAACTCATGAGCCGAGTTGAGTCCGAGTTGCTAATTCAGTTCCGAGTCAGAAACTCCAATTTGGAATCAACTCGCGAGCAACTCGAGTCAAAGCGAGTCGACTCGTGACTCATAATGTAGTACATAGTGAGACAATCTAATTTAATTTTAACAAAAAAAATATTACATAGTTTACCAAAATAATACACAATTAAAGACAGTACATAATGAGACAATGACCAATACATAATTAAAAATTACGAAAATACCAAAATAGTACATAATTAAAAATTACCAAACAGATAAAGTTTAACAAAACAATACATAGTCTAATAGATTAACAAAACAAAAGAAATAGTGCATAATTTATCAAATTACCAATATTGTGAGAAACAGGTATAAGATTTGGGGACGCAAAAATTAAGAATATATGGATTAGAGTTTGGTGTGAGTCCAACCGAGTTGGGGATAACTTGGATTCGACTCATAAATCAACCGAGTCAGTTAACTCGAATCAGTTTCAACTCGAGTTATTAGCGAGTTGAACCCGAATTGAGTTTCGAATCATGAGCTTTTTGTGCACCCCTAGACTGCGCACAGAAGAGATATAGAACTTATCTCTTCCAATTGACTGAAAAATTCTGCCTATAATAATCAAATAATTCCTCAATTTCTATCCCAAACATTATTCGATATATATATATTCAGCTAGATATTAAAAGGAACTATCGTTGGTCAATTCTATGACCGTGCCTTAAATAATGACAATTTTTGAATTAGGGAAGGGTTCAAATGTTTTTATTTTTTTGTCTCTATTATATTTCTATTTTTTAGAACTACAATAACTTAAAATTTAAAAATTAAATATCAAAATAAAATTATTAGATATAATAAATATCATTTTCTCTATGCAAACGTAAAAGATCATGGCATTTTGATTTTGTTTTAATTAATATCAAGACCTTGCAAAAAAGCACCGATGTGAATAAATTTGGGACGTTGATTTTTCAACTTATTGATTCATATAAAACTAATATCGACAAGTGATAAGTTTTATGTGTATATAGAGAAAATAATATAAATCGTATTTAATGATTTTCTTTTGACATATTAATTTTAGAATTTTTGTTACTAGAAAATAAGAAAAATGTAAAAGTATGATGAAGTAAAAAAAAAGAAGGCATTTGAAACCTCCTCTTTGAATTATCTTAGTGGTAATTCCATTGTCATACATGTAAAAGACATAATTCATTTAAAAATTGTGTCTTGCAATCTCTGTAACATAATTCTAATTCTAATTATTTTATTTTGCTTTATCGTAATTTTCTAAGGGTGAATAAAGGTTTTCTCGAGCAAACAAAGGAAAATTCTTGGTTCTTTTTGTGCAAACATAGGCTCCTTTATCATCAGCACTACCATTACACAGTTGAATATCACTTATTATAATTTTTTATGATCATTTTGATAAACAAAAATATAAAACGGAAGCACAGCGAACAAATCAGCAGCAGCAGGACGGCCCAATAATAATAACAATGCAGCAAGCTTATATTGTGTAACTGATTAACTGTAGAAGGCCCAATTAGCATCTGAATTATAATTTATTAACAGAGGAAATAACCCAATTTCACATACCAGAACATATAGTAGGCAAAAACAGTCCTCAAAATTTGATTATGTTTTATATTCAAGGTCAAGGGGCAACAAACTATATGTACAACGGAACCGAACCATGATCTTAAAACGGTTACAATTGCAGTAAGGAAAATCCTGCCAACATGGTCAGTCTGTCCATCCATCCATGATCTGAACGGTTACAATACAAGTATGGGTTGTGTCTTTTTCAAAACCCAATACTCTCCACACTTCAATTATGACTGTCCAGATCATGAATGCATGAACGAATTGACCCTGTTAGCAGGATTTTTGCGATTCAAATAAGCAACATAAAAATTTTACCAGAGAATTGTCAGTGGTTCAGAGATTTCTTGGATAACACTGCTGCTCAGCTTTTCATTTGAATGCATGGAATTTAGGAATGACAATTGATGTGATAGAATAGCAATAATATATGTTTTTTAATTCAATCCACGTAAGTGGTTATTTCATTTGTTTCATACTTCCGGATTAAATAGAAGTTATCCTCATTTATGGTTTTAATATTGATGATTTGATATGAGACTCTGAAGTCTGAACCTTACAATGGGTTTGGTACTCAGTTGTTTCTTTGCGTGAGTTTGTTTCATCAGAGATTACTTCAGAGTTTAAATTGTACTTAAAATTATACTCTTTTAAGTTTTTCTGAGTACATAAATACTGGATGCATATACCAGTTGCCAAAAACAAAACCTCTGAGAATATTTCAGGTCTAGTTCATTTTCTCCCCTATGAAAATCTTCGAAATCAACATAAGTTTTGAGCCCCATTTTTCTGTAAGCATTCCATTTCTATACTAGCTCTGATTGTGTGCGAATCAAACGCCTAAATTTAAATATTCTTAATTACACTCCAAAATAAAATAAGCCCTACTTCCAGATTCGGACGATGTATTTCTTAATTTGGCCTATAACTGTAATCCAACTGAGCACCATACCAGTATCAGGCATGTATCATTAGAGACAAAATTCTTGTGGACTTCTAAATTCTTCCATGTCAATCACTTCTAACAGATAAGTGGACAAGAGAAATAAATAAAACATAAGAAAATGGGTTTTGCTATAGTGTTCCCCAGACAGCAAATTACCTAACAGTACAATGGATTATCACCGGTAAACTGGAGTACGTGCTTCCTTTTAAAAAGAAATGGAGGTTAGGAGTATCGGACATGCAACTCCAAAATCTTGCACTGTTAGTTAGGTGGTGGTGGAGACTATACACTACCAATGATGAATTGTGGTCTCAAGTTATATCCAACCTATGCGCAAGAAGTACCGGTACTGGTACTAATGGGTCTAGGACATGGGAGGCAGCTGAGTCCTTTTTTTGGAAAATTTTGCTAAAGATAAAACATTTCTTCCATTGGATACATCATGGCAAATCAGGGATGGAACGAGAATTGCGTTTTGGTATGATTCATGGATTGGATTACCGATTGTGGGATATAAGGACAGTTGTAGGCCACCTTTTGCTACCATCTCACTCAGAGAAGCTGACCCAATGCTGCAATCAATTGCGCCACACATTGATATTCAATTCAATGATCGAGAAGATACACTCTTGAGGAAATGAAACAAAACATGTACATAAACCTCTAGATCTTTATATAGAATTTTAACGGAGGGAGGAAGAACAGGCTGACACTTCAAAGAGATCTCGAGGGCTAAAGTACCACCCTCAGGATATTCGGATATCTGGTCCTTACTGATAAAATTCTGACAAAGGACGTTTTGCAAAGAAGGCACATTAATTGCGATACCAATTGTGTGTTGTGTGGGGGGGCAAAACCGGGAAACAACGAGTCAACTACTTTTCAGCTGCTAGTATGCATTGGCAGTCTGGAACTTCATCCAAAATTCAATCAAGAAAAGACTTCTGATACAAACACTGGTACAGGGACAGTCGGTAAAACAGAAATTTGGGAGAACTCGTGGGGAGAAGTCAAACAGCAGGAAACAATGCAGAAGGGGGAATGGATGACACATGTACTATGTTCGTGCTGGTGGATATGGCGACAGGGAAATGAGGTTGTTTTTCGGGAGAAAAGAATGCCAGGCAAATGTATTGTGTGTGTGGGTTGGGTGGGGTGGGGTTTGATTTTTTTTCGTTAGCTTATTAGGTGATATTTTGGATAAGAGTATTTCCGTATCCATTGCCCTATGGGATAATTAATAAATATAAAATTACATATAAAATTACATATAATATTTTTATTTATACATATAACAATATAATTTCATTGTTATAATTAGATTGATTTAATCTTCATGTTTCCATTTTCATCCCATTTAGTTATATATGTTCATTGTAAACATATATATATACACTGTCCCATGATTTTCATTATTAAGGGTAACCTATTTTTTTTTCATCCTCTTTGTCTTTGTAAAATTATTTTCTGTAAAGTGTGCTGAGCAGAACTAGGGTGAGCTGTGCTCACCAACGGGTTTGGTGAGCACACCTCCAAAAAACGAGTTTTCAAAGTTCAAATAGTCGATTCGAACCTTCCAACGTGTTCTTCATATTAATATGTGCTTGGAGACCAAATTTTACATTTTTTGGAAATTTTTTACTATTTTTTCCGAGCCCTTGAAAAATCAGTGTTTTTTGATTTTTTTTTTTATTTAATTAAAAGCTGTGATTTTCAAGGGCTCAGAAAAAATAGTAAAAAATTTCCAAAAAATGTAAAATTTGGTCTCCAAGCACATATTAATATGAAGAACACGTTGGAAGGTTCGAATCGACTATTTGAACTTTGAAAACCCGTTTTTTGGAGGTGTGCTCACCAAACCCGTTGGTGAGCACAGCTCACCCTAGTTCTACTCTTTATATATTATCAACAATTCAAGGCGTTCTATTTTCAAAAAAATATATAAGAAAAGAAATTTAAAGTGTTCTTGTCTTGTTGTGTCGGTGACCTGTCCGAGATTGTTCGGAATACGAAACCTTTTTATTTCCAAAACGACCCAACACAAGGCACCGAAAGCAGAAATAAAGAATTTAAGGCCTGCTCCAGTCTTAAGTAATTGCTTTGTTCCCATCTCCATCTCACATGATTTCTCCGGAATTTCTAATGAATTCCCAAATCTGAACGACAAAATTAAACCGTCTCCTTATCGATATGGTACTCAATTGATTCCTCCTCTTTATCAGAAAACCATGAGCGCTGCATCTGCTATCCAATTAGTGGTCTTTGATATATAGCATGTGACTCTGCATTTGCCCAATTAAGACAGTGGGAAAAAAATGGAAAAAGAGATTGGTGAAGGATTTATCATCTTTGACATTCTGCAAAATGTAATGATTCTGTGTAAGGCTAGAGCATATTGGGTCTTAATAAAGCAGCATGCACAAACTTGTCGTGTTGTGTGGGTGACCTGTCAGAGATTGTTCATCATCGGAATGCGAAACCTTTTTCTTTCCAAAACGGCCCTACAAAGAAAAATGAAAGCAGAAATAAAGAATTTAAGGCCTGCTTCAGTCTTAATTGCTTTTGTTCCCTCCATCTCACATGATTTCTCAGGAATTCCCAATGTAACAAAGAAGATAAAAGGGCAATAAATTTAAAGTTTCCTAATCATTTAAAGTTTATATTTCATATATGGCATAGTTTTGAAAATATGTTCATATATATTGAAATTATATATGGTGAAAAATCAATGTATTTTTTTAATATTTTACTATTTTTTAAATAACGGAGAAAACCATTAATTATTACATAATGGTCTATAATTTGGTTGATGAATGGTCTAATCTAAAAAATAATAACAGGTCATTGAAATTTAGTTTTCACGAGATTTTAGTATGTAGATCACATTCAGTAGCACTGATAGTCTTTCAAGTTTCAAAGGTGTAGATTTAATACAAAGTACCAATACTTTTTAGCTTTGAATAACAATATAGCATGACTCTATATATACAAAAAGAACTGAAATTTGAAATTTGAAACAATATATGCAATCCGTGTTAAATAGGCATGATATATGCAATCCATGATATTTGGTGTATGTTTCGTCGTACATGAAGTGATTTAAAATTTTAACGATTATAAACTAGTGACACTTGATGCATCGTCAAATAATACTTAAATTGCATAAAGTTTGATTATTAGGCTATCTATATGTCCAATAAATACTAATAAATTTTTTCTTTTATAACACCTACAATATAAACAAATTACTATTATTAGAGCACTTTCAAAAGGATATATCAAATTTTAAGCCAAAAATAGATTGATGTGGTCCAGCACTAACTGCAATTGCATGCATAATTGATATTTTTCGTTAATTTTGGAGTTATTTCAATTGATTAAACCATCAAAATTTACAATTATACCTCAAATATTATCTAATACTTGCAAAAAGAATTATTAAAGTGATTTCATATGAATGCATCAATTTTTGTGAAAACAAAATCTCAAGATATTAGATGTCTTTGTTTAATGTTGGACACATTTGTAGTGATTAAATCACCAAAACTGATATTTGCCTTTGAATAATATACAAAACAAGCAAATCAAATATTTTTTTGAGAAGCTTGATAGTGGAAGAACAAATCATTATTAGAGAAGTTTCAGAACAACATACCATTTTTTACTCCAAAAATAGTGGTAGTATAGCAATTTACTACAATTTTCTGCTTAATAAATATTTTGAATGTGTAATCATTTCAAGTGATTAAACCACCAAAATAGACACAGTTATGCCTCAAATATTACATAATACTCACATGAATAATTACTAGAGTAATTTTGCAAATACATGTTCTGCAATAATACATTTAAAGCGATTAAATTACCATGCTCTGTTTCTACGCCAAAATAGCTTTACTAGAGCATTAAACTGAACTTGCATGCATAAGATATTTTTGATTAATTTTAGAGTCATTTTAAGTGATTAAACTACATTAATTGACAATTCCACCTTAAATACTATCAAATATTTGTAGAGACAATTCTCAGAGCAATTTCATAGGAATAAATCAGTTTTTACACATACAAAATCTCTAGTAACTCAATTCAGCAATTTGCATGTATGAGATGTTTTCAATTAATTCATGACATATTTAAGTGACTAAATCAACAAAAATGACTATCATTCTCCAATAATATCTATAACTTACACTAATTATTTTTATAGCATTTTTGAAGGATGTATCAATTTTTATGCCCAAATTAGGTGTTGTATATATAGCACTAACTACAAATTGCATGCACATTTGATGTTTTCGGTTAATTCTTGGCTCATTTCAAATTATTAAACCGTGAAAATTGAGCAATGCAAACAAAATCTCGACTAATAAAATTTGACAATTTCATGCATATGAGATATTTTAGGTAAATTATAGACACATTTCAAATGATTAAATCATCGAAACTTAATTTTTTTTTATATCTAAAACTTGCACAAATTATTTTGTACCCGCCAAACTTACTCGTATTGACCTGTACCAATATGTACTTGTTTGCCTAATTTTCATATGGGTAAAATAGCTGTGGCCATTTACTTGTTTACCTGGCCGGCTATCAATACCTCGATTTAAATGTAGAATAATGACAATATTAGTTTTTGTTTCTTAAGAGGAAAAGGTTATACCAAATGGTATTAAGATCAGGTTTACATGAAGAATTAAATCCTTTTGGCATGGAGTGAATGTTACCTATTCGTATTGCTGGTTAATTGCGTCCGATGCCCATAGGACTCAAATTTGAGTCCCATAGATTATTGTGCAGTATGATCCGCTTTAAGATCCGTGTGCACTAGATCAGTACGAATCTTGAAGCGAACACACACAGATATTGAGCGACGTACACAAATTTTAAAGCAGATCGGACAGTAGAGGAACACAACCCATTCCCGTATGGTACATCATAGTTGAGACTGTTTATGAACCTGCTGATTATTTTTTAGCTACAACAGACCATAAAAGTTGTTCAAGATAGATCATTGATGGAATTATTCATTTCGGCAAGGGAATTCCATAACTTCTTTTACAAGAAAAAATTGCCAGGAATCTGTATAAGGTGGATTTTGAGAAGGCTTTCGATATGATCGACTGGTGCTTCATGGTTAACCTACTCATAGAAAGGGGATTCCCCCCGGAATGTATATCATCCAATAACCTGAGCATTCTTTGGACATCATCATCATCGATCAAGGTGAATGGGACTCAATCGATATTTTTTATGCACAAAAGGGGACTAAGACAAAGGGACCCACTCTCTCCCATGCTCTTTATCTTGATGGCAGATTCACTCAACCGTTTCCTTCATAATATGATGCCAATCATGCCACAAAATATTCAGTTACAACCTCAGACAATCCAATACGCAGATGATACATTGATAATTTGTGAGGCACATCCTACCGCTCAAAATTATTAGCCATTACTCAGTCTATACTCCGAACTTTCGGGCCTCAACATGAATAGGGGAAAAAGTACCTTTGTCCATTGCCATCCTGCAGGGCCTAATCCCGGTAATTCAAGCTATTGTGGCTTCCCCACCGTCACAGTTACCAATTAGATATCTGGGGTTACCGTTATCGGTCAGGAAACCGAGGAAAATTGACTATCAGCTGATGCTAGGAGCAGTACAACGGCGGAGGGAGGGGTGGACCTCAAATCTACTATCCTATGGAGGTAGAATCATGTTGGTGAAGGCTGTCTTATCTGCTATGCCCTTGCATTACATGCAAGCTTTCAAGCTCCCAGTGGGTGTAATAAAACACATTGATAGAATGAGGAGGAACTTTCTGTGGAAAGGAAATGAAGTGTGCAAGGGTATCAATTGCCTCGTCAATTGGGAAATGGTGTGTATGATGAAAATTAATGGGGGATTGAGAATCATCGATTTGCGATGCCAGAACGACACACTATTGGGAAAGTGGATCTAGGCAATCGAGTCTAAGTCGGAATCCCTTTGGCCAAGCACCGTCAATCTATTACAAGGAATCTCTTCGACATCGGCATTGCAGTCACCGAGATCAGATGCTTCTTTTTTTGTGAAAGATCTCTTAACAGTGTAACCGTTCGCCAAAATTTTGATCCAAAGGGAGAACGGAGTTCCAAAATGGGACTGGACTAAATCGGGAGAATCCTCATGTGCTTCAGCTTACCGAGCAATGCACCATAGTGGTTCATTTCACCTTTCCACAAGGAATTATGGAAGATTAAGATTCCCATGAAGGTAAAGATCTTTATCTGACTTATGCTGAATGACAAGATTCTTACTCAGGAGGTCTTGTTTCACAGGGTTGTATCGTCCCGACGGGCTGTCACTTATGCGGGGCCAACATAATGGAATCAAAAGACATATAATGTGGGAATGAATCTATGCGAGAAGATTATGGATCGGCATGATGGCACAATACAACATTCCGACAAGCGGGACCGAGGACATCCTCTCAGCATGGACTCAGATTAACTTGGTTCAAATGCGATCACTTAGGATGTTATGAAATGTGGTCTGGGTGGCAGGGGCTTGGGCACTGTGGCGTGAAAGGAATAGAAGACTATTCTCAAATAATCGAAGGGTGGTGCATCGTCTCATAGGAGACACGGCGCTTGAAATTGAGAAATGGAGATCATGTGTTTAGAAAGAAGACAAAGGTAGATGGATGGGGGATAATAAGACAAAGGTAGACTCCTTGTGTAGTGTATGAGGGAGTGCCTTTGGCTCCATTGGAGCATGTAAATTTTTTCAAAACAATTTATGTAATTAATCTTTTTTATCAATATATCCGTTGACGGCAATTACTGCCAACCATAAAAAAAAACATACCATAAAGTCGTAATGTTTTTACTTCTCACATTGTTTAATCATGAAAACAAGCATAGTATTGATACTACCATACAGAACAAAATGTTGAAGAATATCAACTTTTCGATAACAAAATATTGACAGCATGCTATCTATAATCACGTGTATGCTGTATGCAAAAAGCAAACTCGACTAAAAGTCTAAAATCAAAGAAAAGTAAACCAAGTAGATCACTGAAAATATCATTTGACACATCAAACTCAACATGCGGCTCTTTGAGTTCTATACAAGCCAATACGGAAAATAAAAAACAGACCTACCAGCGGTAGATCCTTGTAAACATTGTGCGTCCATTTACAAATAATATGTCCAAATTAAAAAATATATATATTTGTAAACATTGTGCAAATGAAAAAATATATATATATATTTACTAATAAAGAGTTTCGATAGAATTGAATCTTTGATTGATTCGGGTACTTGAAATTTTCTGGATGAGAATATGGTTTCTACTAATTCCAATTCGTACCAATGTAAACAAGTCCAAAATTAAGGTTTCCATATGCATAAAGCATCAGTTTTGTCAATCAGCATTGCAAGAGTTCTCTCAAAAGCTTGCTACATTTCACACCAAATGTTGATATATCTTTGTCAAGACCAATAGCTACAGATACATAAAAAATCCTACATCAACATCTGACAGAATGATTTAGAGAAGCAACAGATCAATCATCAATGGAATTCAACTGGTAGCTCGAGTGATGAGCTAATAGATAACTTTAAGAAGTTTTGGATTTAAGCCTGGAGTGAGACAATATGATAAGAGAGCCTTCTCCATCAATAAAAAAAAGAAAGATAGATTATCAATTGCTCAATGTCGCAGGAAACTAATTAATAAATTATCTTCTTCTTTGTTCACGTCTTCTCCATTTTCTTCTTGGTTTGCTTCCAGTTCCTCCATCTCTTCTCCTCATTGTTCTACATTTCCTTCCTCCTCTTCTTCTGCTAAGCCTTCTTCACCTTCTCCCGCCTCTCCTTCTTCCCACCATGCTTCTCCTCCCACACCACCACCACCATCCTCTTCCTCTGCCTCTGCATCCACCTCTGCTGCTGTTACTTCCATCATCATCTTCTCAAAACGAAGCATGTACCGAAGCAACAATTTCTTTAATTCATCTAGAGATTCATAAATGTGCTCCTGCTGCTTGCTCTCAACCAACTGACAATTTTCATGTTCAGATACTACCTCCCTCAACATCTCCAAAAGTTCAATTTTATCAGATAAATCCTACAATTTTTTTTAATAATAGTAATAATGATTAATAATAATGACAGAACAAGAACAACATATACAAAAAAATGGGGTTATGGGGTGGCATAAAACAACAATATTTATGACTGAAAAAAATGGACAGAGTGAAAGGGATAAATCTAGGGGTGCAAACGGATCGGATAATATCCGACCGTATGTGGAACCGTATCCGAATTAGATACGAATATCTGATATGGATATCCGAATATCCGAATATTCGATATGGATATCCGAATATCCGAATATCCGTGCGGATAAAGATACAGATATGGTTTTGAATTTTAATTATCCGTATCCGAATAGTAGATATATACCATATAGTTTAATATATATACTATGAAAATATTTATGTATATATCTACGGATATCCGATATCCGATCCGTGTCCGTACGTATACATATTTGATTAAAATTATTCTGAAAATTATTGTATAAAAAATGTATTTTGATATTTCCAAAATTACTCCTTACTCCTTCCCCTTCCAAATTCACCCATTTCCGCTACCACCCATAAGAGCGTCTGATTGACTAAGCCAGTATCAAATCCAGAAAGGATCTTCTCAGACTTGGTAGACCTTTTTTCCGAGAATAACAACTGACTTATGACACAAACAGGCATTACAGAGAGGTGAATATTGCTGTTCTTCCATATTGCATCTTCTGTACCATAACAACATCTGCTCAACTCATAAGCAACATACTGTGCACCCAGCGACTCAAGATACATGCAATTTTTTCTAACACATGCTTCTCTAGAGTACAAACAAAATCCCTCAGATTCAAAAGGCAATGGCCATCCACCAAGCAAAGACAGAGAACAACCCATTAGTAAATCTGAGTGATCACTAGTAGAACCCGTCAACAATTTCGATTGACCCTGGCCACCTGGTAAAGACGAAGAATATCCCATAAACAAATCTGAGTAACCACTGGCAACAACAGTCAAGAATTTTAATTTACCCTCTAAAACAGCGTCACTCCCTTCAATTTCACCAAGAGAAGGAAGGTAAATGTGTTCCCAGCTGAGGTGAAGGCTCCACATAAGTTGGTTTCCTTTCAGGAGCAATTCCTGGAAAGCTGCACCCAGCGTGTGAGCTCAAGGAGAGAGATAAGCACACCTAAACGTGACCCAGTTTCTTTTGCAAACATGTGGGCATCAGTTATAGCAGAAACCAACTCCCAGCTAGCAACTCTAGAGGCCACTAAGAATTTAGCAATGTCAATCTTGAGATTAACCTCGTGATTTTCAATTTCGTCACCTAATGAACGATCTTTCTCTAACGACAAAATTTCAACTCCACGGTTTCGCATGGCTCTTGAGACCTCACCAGATCGAGGGTTTACAGTGAATTTGGAAGGGGAGGGGGTAAGGGGTAATTTTGGAAATATTAAATTTGTTTTTTTTATATAATATTTTTCAGAATAATTTTAATCAAATATGTATATTAAATGTATAATTGTGGCAATTTCATAAATTTAATAATTTTAGAGTGGCAAATAACTAATTTCATATTTTGAGGTGGCAATTTCTTAATTTTCATATTTTGAAGTGGCATAAAAACAATTTTCCCTATAAAGTAAGACCACCAAAATAAATAGAGAAACAAATAAATAAATAATTCAATGATAACTTTTTTAATTCATAAAAGCACTTGGAATATATTAGTAAAGTGATTACCTCAGCTTCTGATCCATGAAGAACAACATCAAGGTTTTTCACTCTCGAAAGGCTGTTCGGGATATTGGCCTCTCTATTATAGAATGCCGTCTCAAATCTAGCATTAGTAAAAAAGCTAACAGATGCTTTAACTAACGATGACGTGTTTTGAAAAACAAACCCTGCAGTCTGAGAGGACACAACAGTGACTTTCAAATACTGGAGACTTGGAATGGAAACCCGAATCTCCGCAAAGTTGCAACAACCATAAAAAACTAAACTCTTAAGGTTGCTACAAGAAATCTGAGAAAGGTTCAATCCGCAAGCATACAGCTCCAACTCTTCAAGCTTGGGACAACCCAGTAGAAGCTTGCTCATGAAATCAGTTTCGATTGTAAAATAACCTAGGTTTAATCTTCTCAGACTCGGGAGATTGACCATCTTTGATTCTAGGACTTCAGGCAATCTATTGTCATATCTAAGAGGATATAAATTCTATGGTTGTTGAATGTTTTGTTGGATCACTTAAAGCGGATTGCCATAGATCCCCATCAGCAAAAATTTCAATGAAGAAAACATTTTTTTTTCTTTGTTTGAAATTATGCTGAGATTACGAGTGCTTAACTTTAAAATTTTGACGGTGTTTTAGTTTCCATAGCAGATAATTATTATCTTGTTACAAACATTGGTAAAATCCAGAATTTTATCGAGACCTAGTAATCAAATTTTAATCCACATTCATCTCGGCGTTTGATAGGCCAAGTTAAAATAAAGTAGATATTTATTTAATCATTTTTAAATATTGATAATTTCGTTCTCGTAAACCAGGACCGCAATTTGCCATTTTTGGGTTTATAGCCGCATATTGAGAAATAGCCATGCTAGATGTAATCTGGACCCGTCCATGCCCACTCTAATTCTTACTTTAGATCAAGGCCTGGTAGGCCTGCAATCGAGTTGAGCCCAGCCCAAATATCCCTTTTCTTCTACCTTTCTCTCCAAGCAAAACCCTTGTTTATTTTCACTTCACCTCTCTCTCTCTCGGTTCAAAACAAAAACAGAGAAGAAAACAGATCAGAACTAGAAAAAGAGACATTATAAAGCAATGGCTCGTTACGATCGCGCGATCACAGTTTTCTCGCCGGACGGCCACCTCTTTCAGGTCGAGTACGCGCTCGAGGCGGTGCGCAAGGGTAACGCCGCCGTCGGCGTGCGAGGTACGGACACTGTCGTGCTCGGCGTCGAGAAGAAATCTACGCCTAAGCTCCAAGATTCGAGGTATCCCTACTCTCCCTCTCAGTCTCTCTGATCCTTCCCCCTTTGTGCTTGCTAGGATTAATCACGGTTCTGATCCATACTTACTGTTAACTTCTATGCTTCTTTGAGCTGAAATTTGACCAAATGTCCAAATTCTATGTTAATTGATTGAGTGTTTAGCGATTTCAAAACACCCAGGGTAGGTACTTATATCTGGTCGAGAATGTCCCAAAAGGGTATGAATGTTATTTCTGTTGTTTCAATTTTGTCAATTTCTGCCCCATTTTTCCAGGAGCGTTCGTAAAATTGTAAGCCTAGACACACATATTGCTCTTGCATGTGCGGGTCTCAAAGCAGATGCTCGTGTCCTAATAAACCGGGCCCGCATCGAGTGCCAGAGCCACAGATTGACTGTTGAGGACCCAGTTACAGTTGAGTATATAACTCGCCACATAGCAGGCCTTCAGCAGAAGTACACACAGAGTGGTGGGGTCCGCCCATTTGGGCTTTCAACTTTGATAGTGGGTTTTGACCCATATAATGAGAAACCCTCTTTGTATCAAACGGATCCTTCTGGAACCTTTTCAGCATGGAAGGCCAATGCCACTGGAAGGAACTCGAATTCGATGAGAGAGTTTTTGGAGAAGAATTACAAGGAAACTTCTGGAAAGGAGACTATTAAGCTTGCCATCAAAGCTTTGCTTGAGGTTATTTTTATTTGTTAATTATCTAATATTCACAGTGAATTGCGCATGAATTTCCAGCTCAAAATTGCTCAGATTGAATTGAAACAGAGGGAAAATCATGCGCAGCACCGTGGTGCGCACAACTCCCAAGTCGTGCGCAACACCACGGTGCGGATGTGGTAAGTTTTTAATTTTTCAGAAATCGATGGTAAGGTCAGAATTTTGAAATATTGAGGTGGTAACTAAAATTTCGGCCTTATTGATAATTAATTGAATTATCATTATTCCTTGGAGAAGTTGAAGCTTAAGCCTCAAGCGCGAGCTAATAAATTCAATTATGCCTGAACTTAAAGCAGTTAAAAATAGAATAAATAGATGAAATTGTGGGTTGAATCAATATCAGGCAGATACTTAAGAAAAGTTTGGCAGAAATGCACCAGGACCAGATCCATACTGATACGACACCAGATTCTTCTTCCATAACATCTAAGTATAACATAATTATGCATCATAAGCTATGTTTTTTTTTTCCAGGAACAAGTGCATGGCATTTCTGTTTAACCTGTATCACAAAACCCTGTCAACATAACATTTTGGAAATACCTCTTTTCTTTTGTTTCCTCACTCTCTCTTGTTTCTCTTATAGGTTGTGGAGAGTGGAGGGAAAAATATAGAGATAGCAGTGATGACACGCAAGGATGGATTGCGCCAGCTGGAGGAGGCTGAAATTGACGAGTATGTTGCTGAGATTGAGGCCGAGAAAGCCGCTGCTGAGGCTGCCAAGAAAGGTGGCAGCGCCTCCACCTCTGCCACAAAGGACTCCTAAACACCTCAAACTTTATTATTTTAGATTCTAGCGTGGTGTTTCTGTACTGGTGTGCCTTTTTTTATGTTGTCTGTGTTCGTTGGGAACAGTGTTGAACTATATCTTATGATCCTTAATCAATTGTTGTGTTAGTTCTTATGCAGTGCATTTCTGTACTTCCCATTGTGATTAATCTTAAACACCTCACTCTCTGTTCTTTTTATTATCTGTCTTAACTATAAGCTGGTATTGTCAAGGAAGAAAAAGGATTATAAGCTGTCAGTTGAGTTATTTTAACCGAATATTTGTGTATTTGTGCGCTGAATAAATTAAGATCTATGCACCCTGTTAAGAATCACAAGAAATGCACCGTCGATATCCATTTTGGTCCATGGAGTTCATTCAGTTCTGTTTGTTCGAATTTCATTTTCGTTTTAGAGAAGCTCCTACTTATATCCCACCCAACCAGGCCTATTAAACCCAATATCTTGAAAATCTCCTGTTTCCTATCATCTAAACATTTGTTGCAACCCTGCACCTTATTCTACACAAGCAAACATTAACAACGGGATTTTGCGGATTGTTCCCCAAAATACAATCGACTGGAGTTGTCCGGGGCTGGACAATATAATGTAAAGGATATATTTGTCAAATATTAATGGATGAGTTCAGAACATTTTTCATGTGCCTCGCGTCCCGAAGAGTTCATTCTGTTAATTATCAAATTAGACATGTCTCTCTTGCTGTGAAACAATGTTCATTCAAAATAATTGATATATTATGATGAGTAAGACCAAATACTAACTAAATACGTTTTGTTGCTGGACGGATTGAAAAAGTAGTTGTGTATGGGCAGAGTTATAAAAAAATACAGAGTTTGCGGACTTAAATTTTAGGGATCGACTAACAGTCCCCCCATAGTCCCCCCATTCAGTCCCCTAAACGTCCCCCCGCTAACTAACGGTCAAAGTACAACTGTCAGACATTTATTCAACTGTCAGACAAAGAAAAAATAAAATTGAAAGTATTCATACCTAATGAATGAAGTATTCATACCTACCCAATGAAGTATTCATCACTAAAATTCAACTGGGGACCATTACTTTTCGGGGCCAGTAACTGTCAGACTGAATTAGGGACCACAACCAAAAAGTCACGTGGATCACATCACCAGTGCTACATTCATTGATTAAATTAATTCACATACAAAATGAAAAGTATTCATACCTAAGAATCAAATATTCATATATAATTCATCAAGTATTCATACCTAAGATATCAAGTAGTTAAAAAAAAATGGACACAATACCTACTCATTTTTTACACGTTTTTCAAGGTGGGTTTTTTTTCTCCGTTCAACTAACTAATTTTTTGGACGATCTATGAGAAATTTTGCAAATCTAAAATCACGAACGTGTTCTACACAATTTTCTCTTTCAAATGAGATCCATGATGACATACTTTTACATGTTTTTCAAGGTATTAAATATTCATATATGGAAAGTATTCATACCTAAGATATCAAATATTCATATATAATTCATCAAGTATTCATACCTAAGATATCAAGTATTTAAAGAAAAAACTAGACTCATCTTTTACACGTTTTTCAAGGTATCAAATATTCAAATATGAAAAATATTCATACCTAAGATATCAAATATTTATATATAATTCATCAAGTATTCATACCTAAGATATCAAGTATTTAAAGAAAAAACTGGACTCATCTTTTACACATTTTACACGTTTTTTAAGGTGGTTTAATGATTGACAAAGTTAGTTAGAATGGGGGGGCGTTTAGGGGACTGGAGTGCGGGGGACAACATCTTTACTCTAAATTTTATGCTCAATATAATAACAATAATTCAGGGCATAAAAACTAATATAAGATAAATAAAGATACTACATTTTTTTTGTTACTACAGAAAATCCATATATTGTGATGACCACAATAAAAGGTTCGACCGTCGGATATACAAAAAGTTGTCAATTTTTTAATATAATTTCTGTAGGAAAAAAAGTATTACATGTAAAGAATGATAATATATGGATACACTTATATATGCACATGTATTTTATGATATAATTACATGGTAAACTTTTGTGGACTAAATAGTTGGAATAAATAGAAATCAATAATTGTATGAATAAGAAGCAATGTTGTATTTATGATAACTAATAAGTAATGTTGTCTGCAAGTATTAAATTAAGCCGGGTCAATGGACATGCAAAATATAATCTGGGTAAGCACATAGTAATACTTTTTGATAGTGAGATATTAGATAAATAAGAACGTTGAATGAATAAGCATGGTTCATTGACAGACAACAAGCATCTAGCGATTTGAAGGAAATTAATCATTATAAATACATTTTTGTATTTAATAGATTGTTGGTATAATTTGATGTTTACCGACAAACAGTAGACAAACAAGTATACATTTGGATAGAACTGAGCAAGCACAAATGAATGATGTAGATATGTTATGAATTTGTACGCAAGAAAATATTTATAGTTTCAAAACTCATCATATATAGGCACAACACTGCACTGAATTCAGATCAGTTAAGGAACTTCATCCTTTGAGTTTGAATCTGATCCGTTCGTTATATTGGACACAAATCTTAAGAGAGTTTCGCTCATTACAGGTTTGGACTGAATTGGTTAGGATTATGATCGGACGGTCCGGATATAAACACAAACGGTGAGTTAATGCAAGGATCCAGACTCCTCTATATTACTTGCTGGTAAGACATGCTGGTAATAGATATGCTGAACAGTACCACCAAGGTCCTGATTATGTCAGTAAGACATGCTGGTAATAGATCATAGATGTTCCAAAGGAGGAACCATACACCACTTGCTGAACCAGTAACCACTAATCTATTATATCATTACGACTTTAGCAAGGTCTAAATTCTGTGATTCAGTTAGGATATAAGTGTAATTCAGGAATAGATTTGCCATTAAAACATATATTCAAATACTGATAATTCTAGAAAGTAAACAAAAAATCATAAATTCTGTAAACATTTGGGTATGAATTGGAATAACAGTATTACCGCAGCTTCTAAGGAAGTCCTAGAATCTCCTCTGATAGAACATAACCCTGCAAAGTGTATTGGCCCACTTGACAGCCTTTCTCAGCCAACTAAGAAGGTAAATTCTTTACTTTCTGTTTGGTCCATTTGGTAACTCTCTTCTCCATTGCATGGCTCCATGCTCTCTCAGCCATGTAAAACACGATATGAAGATACCTATTTCAACATCCAATGTTATATCAGATAAACGACTACAAAAGGAGAATCTAAACTATTCATGATATGAGGCAGGAGCATATGATCCTGACATCTGTAATAGTCGTCTCTAGAAATAGTTCTACGAGTAAATGTGCCATGGCCGTGTAAGAACTTTAGTGAATTGTATAACCTTCTCAATCTTTCTGTACAATATTTCCTAATATGCAATTAATTTTGCTTTTAAGTATAGATTATGATGAGCAGAGCACAAGAATGTACTCGAACATTCAGCAAAAGGCAAAAGAAACCAAAATAACCATATCTCCTATGCTTCAGTCCATGCTGCATCTGCGCCGCTTTCAGCAATTGCAAGACTGCGAGATTTGATACAATTTTCTTAATCAAACTAAGATCAGCTTCCTATTTACTAAAAAATAGCATAATGTTTAAAGGCCAATTGAGAAAAAGGTCTAGCTATGCATAAAATCACACTATATGAACAACTGTAGATGCAAATACACAACAAAACTCACTTCACACTTCCATTGAGCAACCAATGCATAAAAACTAGAAACAAATTGATCTCAATTTATGATTTCGATTGAACAAAAAAAGGGGGTAGATAGGACTCACCATTGATTTGAAACTTAGGACCAATCTGTTTCTCATCGTCGATCTCCATTGCCGACTGTGCTTCAGAAATTGAATAAGAGGGGAAGGGGAGGGAAGGGAAGGTGGAAGGGAAAGGCAAGGCAAGGAAGTGAAGGATTTAAATGGAATCACTTGCTTCACGAGTCTATAGGAAGGGAAGGAAGATTGTGATGTAACTTTTAATTTTAACATATATTTTATTTAAATATGACTATTTTACCCTACTGTTAACATGGCATTACGGATGCACAGCTCAAACTTCAACAGGAAACAAATGTTGTTGACCGCCTCTTAGCTCTTTTTTTATCTCTTCTTTTGGCATTCCAGCAATTTTCTTGTCATCACCTTCATAATCAACCTCACTATGTGCTGATTTTTCACTTATATCATATCTAGCAATGATATTTGCTCTTGTGTTTCTACTTCTCATAGCCTGAATATAATTAATACCAACAAGTGCTAGTGTAAAAAAAGAGAAGTAAAACCAAAGTCAGAAAAGTTTTAACTTCCGATATATATTTGTGTCGGGCTTCTATGCAGGCATAAAAACAAACCAGTGTGCTGATTACGTTCATCAATTAAAAAATAAGAAACCAGCATAAATATACAGAAGAAATGATATATTAACATCAATTATATACTAAACCAGTTTCTAGTACACAAAGTACTACACTAGTACCAGAATTAGACAGATACCTTGTATAAGTGTAATCAGTCTGAAAAACTAAAAGTCGAGCACAAATTGACAACACGAGTTGTGGAAGTACAATGGTACCATACCATACTGGTATAGTGCTACAAGATTTTCCATACTGTTTCCACAAATTGCACAAATAAAGCCAAAAATTATAAAATTACAAAAGATCAATCATACAAATGCAGCATTAAATTTTGTAGTTGTAAACAGCAACCATTACCATACATTTGCATACCACTACGAACTGGCACATACCAAAGTTTTCTTAATTACGCCAGCTCAATCATACCATAATTAGGTGAAAATTGCAGAAAATAGCAAACTGCTTACAACACAAAAGTATGACTATTATAGAAAGCATTACATCAACTGCAAACAAGTCTTCATATAAATATGACAAAAGTATCAAGGTTCATTCACAAAATATGGCGTCCTCATTACAAAAACTATCACCAACTATCACAAAATATACCTTCCCATTAGATGCCTTCACAATTATTTATCCCCAAAACATAAGGGCAGTAGGTTCAAGTACCTTAATTGAGTGATATCATTTCTAAAAGAAGACTCTTGCGCTCACTAGCAAGACATCCAAGGAAACCATCTAACATATTAGGATTTTTGATTAAAAAGATATATGCTTTTTTTCTTTCTAGCCCATCAAAACCTAGCTCGACCAAAATATCCAGATTTCACTCTTTGGCATTGGAGGCATTGGCTGAGATTTGACAAGCTCCATAGTTGATTTCAAAATAGCATCAGCAACAGCTTGGAATGATTCTTTCAAAATCACAATATCATCTTTCAATTCCTTTGTCTTAGCTTATTTTGTTGGAAGAAGTACCTGCGAAATTGTTCAGTTATAAGCTAAATTTGAGAATAAAGAGGATACATATAGGAATGACGTTTAACAATACCTTCAGGTTGCCTATTAAGTAGTGGAGACCTTTCAGTTGTGAAAGCTGTGTAGCTTTCCAATCTTGCTTCATCATTAGGTTCAAGTACCTTAAAGGATTCTTCCTTGCCAGTTCCAGCAGAGTTGTATGGATCCTTCCTTTTTCCCATTGCAAAGCTGCAACAAATACAAGTTTTCAGTGCTTAGAAGGCTGCAAAATACAGGTGTTTATTAAAAAGGCATTGTTTTTTTTGCTTTGAGTGCTTAAAATTAGGAAGGCATTGGTACAAATATAAATTACATACAAAATTATTGTTGCTTTACACAGAAAGAAAACAAATTATCGTTGCTTCCCTGTTGATATAACCAAGTAGTCAATTTGCAACTTAATATGAGGTAATACACTAAGGGGCCATCCCAAAGCATCAGCTTTTGTGTTGTCAACAAAATTAGTAAACTAAATAACGGTTGTCTTCAGGGGCGGATCTTAGATTTCTGTCAGGGTAGGGCACTAATGGGGTTCAAACTCATTAATTTGTCGGGTATACAATTGCAACTCAATCCCTATAACTATATTTATTATAAAATCTGTTATAATCGCAAAACCGATTGACACAGCATTGAAATATTTTTCCTAATCTAATTAGAAATTCGTTTGGCACAATTCAAAGTGGGACTGTTCTTAGCCAATTAGCAAATCAAAGTCAAAGCTTAAGATAAAAAATTTAACCGAAATATAAGTGATGAATAATAAAAAGCACATAAAGTTCGGCCGACCCATCTCCTTAGAATTGTAATAATAGGTCCTACCGTCAGACATTTCTTGTTCTCTTGTTCTCTTTCATTCTATTTACGAAATAGAGTATCGCAGATCTGAAAAAAATGAAATATGCAGAATTGACCAAAACTCAAAAGGAATCGGTTCAAGAATTGAACTAACTCGGACCAGGGGTAGGCACTACATCAGACCAGGGGTAGGCACATTGAACAATTAGTACTGGATCGAAATAAAAAATTCAAATCCAGGGGTAGGCACTTGCCTACCCCAATCTCTATGTGGATCCGCCAGTGGTTGTCTTGTGTGTCGTTGTGCATCACTGGAGACGGGTTGTAGTTAATTTAATGAATTTATAAATATATTTCACATCAAACTTCTGTTTTTCTTCCCAATTTGTGCTGGCATGCTCAGATTTGATTCTCAACAAAAGGTAGTTTTATTTTACTGGCCACCTCTAGAGGCAGCTGTTGAGCATTGTTTTTTATCTAATATCCATTTAGCTAATGAATTTGAACCCGATTAGCTATTTAAATCCGATTCGTTATTTTTTTGCTTCGCCCCCCTGCCAATAGTCATACATTATATATCATAGTGACATGACAGTTACCAAGAGCCATATGATAAAATTAAAATAGTTATCAATTGAGATCACCAAGATCAAAGTCATCACTTCGGTTTTCATCAGAGGCTCCCATACCCATTATCCCTTCTACCATTATGCAAGGATGACAGCAAATACAGGTTTTATGCATGCTTGCTTGCTCAGCACCCCATTAAACTACCATAGTATTTTGCCGTCTCTTATGTTCACTATTGTTGCTAATTAGTACAAATTTTGGTCTAGGAAACATCCAAAATATGAAAATAGTGAAACGCATACCTCACAAGAAGGGTTGCACAGTAAAGACACTTTTAGAAGAAGACCTTACGATTGAATAGTAAAACTCGCTCTGAGACCTTTTGTTTGCTTATGGGAGAGAAAACAAAAGGCGGAGTGGTAAAGAGGCGGGAAAGGGGCAAATTCGGTAAACTTTCCGTGGCCTTCGGTTTTTTTCGGCTTAAATCGGGGACGATTTTCCCAATGAATTCATACACCAAAGTAAATCAAATTCGTATTTTAGATCCGCACCGTCAGATCTGTTTTGGCACAAATATTAAAGGAGTACCGTGCATTCCACCTCGAACCGGATTGACCCGGATTCTGATCGGACAGTTCGATTCTAAACTCCAGATTTGAGTTACTTCAGAGTATCCGACTCCTTAATTTCTGAGGGTGCGGAGTCAGGTGACTCAGGTCCGTCCCTTTTAGATCGGATGGGTTGGACAGGAAAATAAGGGTTTGGTCGGTTCGGATTTAGATTTTTGTTTGTGCTTTTCCTTGCATACCTGACAGATTACATTGACATTTGAGTCGTCAGTTTTAACTTGGCCCGAATCTGTAAACGGACCCCAATCAAACGGTAATCAATCACTGTTTGGGCTTCTTAGTTGGGCTAGTTTTAAAGTCCAGTCCTCACTGAAATTTGTTATTCAGGCCTGTAGTACTGACTTGTTCAAAGTTCTCATACCGACGTGCATATGGAATTCATATCCTCTGCATTACCGGAACGTGCGTTAATAGATCTGAACCGTCCGATTGAGATTCACACTAATATTAAGGGGCCCGTGGGTTATAGGCGTGGGCCGGATTGGCTCTGATCCTGACCAGATGGCCGAGATGTATTAAACTCAAAAGATGCTCTTTTGAGTTAATGCATAAGATGTGGACTCCGTGCACATGCGAGTGTAGCGTGTAGTGAAGTGCTGAATCAATATCCTTCGAGATGAGATAACAGAACATTTCTATTTAAATTCGAACCGTCCAATCAAAATTCAGACCAATTCGGTCTGAAATAGAATGCACGGGATCCCTTTAATTTTTCTAACCTCAGGAGAAGTGAATTCACGAAGCGTTAGTATAAACAATAAACAGTAGTGTAAATGATACTCCATTTATAAACAATAAACAGTAGTGTAATAGTGTATTTATTGATGTTTAAATCAATATAGATCTTATTTTAAGTCATAAGGTCATTAAAAGTAGAAATTATTCACGTAACATTATAATTTAGAAAAAAAATATTTGAGCCAATTTTAAATAATATACCATTTGTCAGCCAACAAAAATAATTGGACATAATTTATAACATGTAGTGTGCGTTGAGTGAGTCTATGGTACTAATGCATAGCACGGATTGGTCCGTACTACGGATCAATATTTTCGTTTTCAAAATTATAACGGTCGATCCGAACCGTTCAACATGATTTCCATATGAAATATACTTGTGGGCTAAATTTTCTATTTTTTAGAATTTTCTTACTATTTTTTAGATAGATAGAAAATCACTGTTTTTGGATGGTTCAGAATTTTCAGATCAAGTGATTTTCTATCTATCTTAAAATATAGTAAAAAAATTCAGAAAAATATGAAATTTAGTCTGCAAGTACATATTCATGTGGAGATCACGTTGAACGGTTCGGATCGACCATTAGAATTTTCAAAATGAAAATATAGCTCCATAGTACGGACTAATCCGTGCTATGCATAGTACCAATAGACTCACTCGTGTGCGTTTATTGATGTTGTTCAATAATTTAGACCATATTTTAAGTTATAAGTTCAGCTAGCATACTACACTTACAGCATGCCAAATTTTATGTAGGGTGCATTTGAATTTGTATGTTTTTGGGCATAAGATACTGTGCAAAATTACGCTTCTAAATGGCAGCACGTCAAGATTTTTGTGCGAAAATAACGCTTCTAAATTGCACTATAGCACGCTATGTGCAACTGTTAATATTTTTCATCAATGCAAGTCTTATTTTAAGTCATTAAATCATAGAAATAAGATTAATTCCCTACAAAATGTCTTCTACATTTATGCTAATTTTGAATGATTTGACAACTTTTCTGCGCACAGTATTGCAGGTGAAAGATGTGAAGTGCATCCAATGATATTTTAATCAATACATGTCACATTTCAAGTCATAAAGTCGTCAAAATTAAGTAATTAACAAACGAACCTTTGATTTGATGAATTCAAATCAACATGACATCAGCCTCTCTGAATTCAAATCTAAAGATCCAATCGAAATCAGCACTTGAAGAATTGGAGGATAAAGACTTTTCTTTTTTATTTTTATTTTTATTTTTAGGAAAGAGGATAAAGACTTAGAACGGATATGATTCAAGTTATAAGCTCAAAATTATTAAAAAAAACAAATAATAATTCCCCAGCATTTATACTCTTATGATACTTTGTAGATGGTGATTTTAATTAAGATTAAATATCATTTCATTTCTTTATATAACTACATATAGCAAAGTAAAAACCAAGATTTCAGTCAGAATCTACACTTTCTCTTGCTAACGGTTAATAACGATATAATAGTAAAAAGCCTTTGTATGATTAGTAAGAGTTTTAAGATTGTGATTTTTAAGGGAAAATGAGCGTGTAACGATTAATAAACAGCATAAGTACTGTTATCTATAGTTACATGTTTTTTGTGATTTAAGGAGAAATAAATGTGTAACAGTGAAAAACTGTCATAGCACTGGTCATCAGTGACCACTGACCACTGACCCTCCAACAAATAGAAATTGATTTGTTATAATTATAACAGTTATATAAGTATAATCTTAAATGTTATAAAATAACCGGCACAAGCTCTCTTAATCAGTACAACGTTTTAGGAATTACAACGTTTGTTGTCTCTGTTGTAGATTATTGATTATTCATTGAGGTATCTAACTCTTTTTATCTCCTCTCAATTTCTTTACTCAATGACCATCTATTTTCACATTTTTTTTTTTTGTATATTTGATTTGTTTCTGAATTGTTATTCATAATTTCTAAATCTTTTTGTTTTTTTCAACAATATATTTCTTTAAAGATCAACAGTATTGTAACTATTGTTTCAATTTTTAACTTATTGATGTGAAGCAATTTTTCGTTTCAATTAGAATTTTTAATTATTTTTTGGATATAGATTTGAAAATTAAAAACTAATGACTAATTTAGCTAATAACAAAAGTACATATGCATATGGAATAAAATTTTTTGGAAAATAAATTTCATCCAACTTTCTATTACAAAACAAGTTTTTATCTAGTACCCGATTAGTTAATGGGTTTGAACCCGATTGACTATTTGAATCCGATTAGTGCCCTACCCTGACTGAAATCCTGGATCCGCCCCTGCATGCGAGTGTACTAGTGTAGCGTGTAGTGAAGCGCTGAGTCAATATCCTTCGAGATGAGATAACAGAACATTTTTGTTTAAATTCAGACCGTCCAATCAATCCAGACCAATTCGGTCCGAAATAGAATGCACGGGATCCCTTTAATTTTTGTTACATCAGGAGATGTGAATTCACGAAGCGTTAGTATCGCCTTTCTTGTAACTTGGTTTGTAAATGAGACTCCATTTTATAAACAATAAACAGTAGTGTAATGTATTTCGTGTATTTATTGATGTTTTAATCAATATAGATCTTATTTTAAGTCATAAGGTCATTAAAAGTAGAATTATTCACGTAACATTATAATTTAGAAAAAAAATATTTGAGCTAATTTTAAATAATATACCATTTGTCATCGAACAAAAATAATTGGACATAATTTATAACATGTAATGTGCGTTTATTGATGTTGTTCAATAATTTAAACCATATTTTAAGTTATAAGTTCAGCTAGCATACTACACTTACAGCATGCCAGATTTTATGTAGGGTGCATTTGAATTTGTATGTTTTTGGGCATAAGATACTGTCCAAAATTACGCTTCTAAATGGCAGCACGTCTAGATTTTTGTGTTTTTGTGCGAAAATAACACGCTTCTAAAGAGTATGGCTGCTATAACATCAGTGTCATTTCAGCCTATATAACACCAACTCCAAAACCTATCAAATCGACTTCAAATGGTGAATCCAAACCGTTCAAACTGATCTACTTCATTAGTATTGCGTTTACATGCAAAATTTATAATTTTTCGAATTTATTTAGTATCAAGTCAAGCGGTCAAATGTGTGAGTTTTTAAGTTAATTTTAATACATTCATTTTTCAACATTTTTTACCGCTTGATTTGATACTAAAATAACTTGAAAATATAAAAAATTTGCATGTAAACGCATCACTCATAAAGTAAATCGGTTTGAACGATTTGGATTAGTTGTTTAAAGTCTATTCAATCAAATTTAGAGTTAGTGTCATATGACACCGATGTCATACTAGGCGGACTCGCTTCTAAATTGCACTATAGCACGCTATGTACAACTGTTAATATTTTTCATCAATTCAAGTCTTATATTATGTCATTAAATCATAGGAAGTAAGATTAATTCCCTACAAAATGTCTTCTACATTTATGCTAATTTTGAATGATTTGACAACTTTTCTGCGCACAGTATTGCAGGTGTACTGGTGTAAGATGTTAAGCGCATATCCAATGATATTTTAATCAATACATGTCACATTTCAAATCAACATCACATTAGCCTCTCCGAATTCAAATCTAAAGATACAATTGAAATAAGCACTTGAAGATTGGAGAATGGAGGATAAAGACTTCTCTTTCTTTCTTTTTTAATTTTATTTTTAGGAAAGAGGATAAAGACTTAGAACGGATATGATTCAAGTTATAAGCTCAAAATTATTAAAAAATAATAATAATAATTCCCCAGCATTTATACTCTTATGATACTTTGTAGATGGTGATTTTAATTAAGATTAAATATCATTTCATTTCTTTATATAATTACCTATAGCAAAGTAAAAACCAAGATTTCAGTCAGAATCTACACTTTCTCTTGATAACGGTTAATGACAATGACAATATAATAGTAAAAACTAAAAAGCCTTTGTATGACTAGTAAGAGTTTTAAGATTGTGATTTTTAAGGGGAAAATGAGCGTGTAACGATTAATAAACAGCATAAGTACTGTTATCTATAGTTACATATTTAAGGAGAAATAAATGTGTAACAGTGAAAGACTGTCATAGCACTGGTCATCAGTGACCACTGACCACTGACCCTCCAACAAATAGAAATTGATTTGTTATAATTATAACGGTTATATAAGTATAACCTTAAATGTTACAAAATAACCTCTCTTAATCAGTACAGCGTTTTAGGAATTATAACGTTTGTTGTCTCTATTGTAGATTATTGATTATTCTCCTCTTTTGCCATTCAAGTTTCGTCTCCCCTTCAGCTATGTTGATTTTGACTGATACAGTGATACTAAACAAATTAATACAAGTTCTTTCAGACATCTCTTTCTTGAATAGGTCTTGAAACTTTCTATTCTTAGATCTTGCTGGTTAATTATATATTAAGTGTTAATTTAAGAAATAAGGCTTACACAGGTTATTGTGAGTTCTTTGTTTTTTTTTTTTTTTTCCTTTTCACAAGGTCAGTTGTTCTCTCATATCCCGTTGAAGTCGTACAATATATCTAAACAGGAAAATCTAAGCAAAATTATTTGTTGGTCCATTGTCCATGAATATTCATAGCTAATGTCACATTGGCGTTGTAGTCAACATATTTAAAAATCCGAGAAGAAATCAAGTCCTTGTAACTTGATGTCCATAAACTTGTACTATTTAGTATAGAGAGGTTCAAATGTCTTTACTTTTGTGTCACCATCATGTCTTATTTTTAATAACTTAAAATTTAAAATTTGAAGGTCAAAATATAATCTTTAGATGTGATATATATTATTGTATCTATATACATGTAAAAGAATACGATATTTCACCTGTGTTTTATTTGTTATCAAGGGTTTATAAAAATACACTGATTTGGATAATTTCAGAACGTTGAATTTTCAAATCATTGATTCGTATAAAACAAAATAGAAAGTGATAATTTGTATGTGCATACAGAGCAAATAATATAGATCAAATATCAGAATTTTATTTTGACATTTAAGTTTTAAATTTTAAGTTATTAAATTTTAAAAAATGTAGGTACTGGAGACAAAAAAATATTGCGGTATTTGAATTCTTCTTGTATTGTATATATGTATAATAAATGCTAAGGTAAAGACATTTTTTTGAAATCTAAGGTAAAGACATTATTGGCATTCCTATAACACTGCTAATGATAAAAATAATATATCTATGTCATAATTATAGTTGGTGTCGACATTTCAATATAATCAACATCCCAAGTGTTAATTAACGCCCTATTATCATACGGCAACCCACAATAATAATCTCATTTACTTCATAGGTCGCAATTGGAATTCTAATTTTCACAATTTATGTACTCCGGATTAGGGCTGTAAATGAGTCGAGTTTGAGCGAGTTACCTCCAACTCGAACTCAGCTCATTAAATAAATGAGCAAGTTAACTCGAGTGGGGATGGTAATAACGAGTTGTAGAGCTAACTCGAACTCAGGTCGTTATCAACTGGAGTTGGCTCATAACTCGTTTAACCAGTTAATTATATACTACTAGTAAAAGAATTTATCAGTATTCAGCAATTTTTCATACAACAATAGTACATAAGTACCAATAATTTTTCATACAACAACTTAGTACATAAGGACCAGTAATTTTTCATACAACAGTTTTGCAAAAATAATTTCTGAAATTTATTGTGACCAATACTATGTAACTCGAGTTATAAATGAGCGAGTTGGGGTAAGCTCAAACTCAGCTCATTTATTAAACGAGTCAGCCAACTCGAGTTGGAACTGACTCGAGTTGTAAATGAACGAGTTAAAGCGAGCTGTAAATGAGCGAATTATGAGCGAGTTACGAGTTTGACCAATTTTGCCCTGCCCTACTCCGGATCAATATATCATCTTCAAATCTAGAGGTTGATTTGTAAATCTAATTTTCTATAATATGATTATCAGAGGCTTGCTAATTATACAATGGCGCACAACTAATACCAACAAATGCCAACAAATCCGACAAGCAAGAATATGTAGGTCATTAGAAATCGGACGGTCAAAATCAACTGTTAACAAATTCCAACAAATCCGAAAGGTTGAAAATATGAATATGTACTTGGAAATTAAATTTTATATATTATAAAAGTTTATTTTATTTTTTAAATAGATTGAAATCGCTACTTTCTGATGGTTCAAAACATTTAGATTGAATGATTTTTTACCTATCTGAAAAATAGCAAGAAAAATTTAAACAAAATGTAAAATTTGGTCTCCAAATATATTCATACGGAGATCATTTCAAACGGTTCAAATCAAATGTTTAAACTTTTTAAACAAACTATTGATCTATAGCACAGACTGTTCCGCACTCTGTAAAGTACTGCTCAATCCAAAATCCTAAATCAATAAATATGCAATTTTTACTTGGAAGGTCGCAGGTTTAAACTAAATTGAAAATATTATTTTTGAATATATGTAAAATTATGGAACTTAATTCTGTCTCTGTCTAAAAGCCAATACGCAGTTAAATTGCTGATGTAGCACAATTAGAGTCTGTTCGGCTGCCACTATGTCTGTGGGAAAAAAAATTCACTCAGAGTGAATTTTTTTTCCCACGCACACAGTGTTTCAGCCATTCAAATTGGACCCGAACTCAAATTCATTCCCGTTCCCGTCTGATAGCCGAAACAGACCCTTAAAGAGATCATCACATTTTTGGTGGTATGAATAAATTGCTAGTCCTAATGTGGCAGGGTTAATGTCAATCATAAATCATGGTTTGATTATAGAAAATCTGAGCCCAAATACTCAGAATGCACAATGCTATAGTAAAAGAATGTGGGCCCAAAAGAAAAGGTAACGACAGTGATGTCAATATGTCATGCCAAGGTAAACGGAGCCTAACCAGAAAAAATAAAAGATTCAAAAGTGCATCCAAGTAGGAAACCACTTAACCCACTGCCGGAAAATTTAATTAATTTTCTATTTTTCTGTTCCTAGTTGTATTTTTTTTTTTTTTTTTTTTTTTTTTCTGTTCCTAGTTGTAGTTCTTTTTTTGCTTGGTTTCTATTATTGGAAGGTATCTGAGATATGTCTGTTCCAACTTTAAAATGTCTCATTTCTCATTTTTTTTTTTTGCCAGGTATTAATTTGTTGTCTATTTCAGCTGCAGGGGTGTCGACGGTTACGAAACAGTCGTGTAGAAGTATACCCTTTATCTGTTATGTTAAAGAAAAAAAAAAATTTACCTTTATCCGAACCTGATAAATAGAAAAATACGGTACATACCAGATAAACGAAAAGAATCCTATTCATGTCCATCTTATTAAATACGGTACATACCAGATAAACAAAAAAAATGACATTAAATAGATAAATATGAACCATGAATAAAATTGTATCATATCATACATCATCTTCGTATACCTACATACATATACATATATATATATATATATATATATATATATATATATATATATATATATATATTGACATGGACAGTGCTACGGTGCTACGCATATATAAGGGCCCTCCGTGCTACGGCTCACTTTTTGAGTTTTTAAAATCCTAACGGTCGATCCAAACCGTTCAACATGATCTCCATATGAATATGTACTTGCAAACCAAATTTTACATTTTTTAGGTTTTTTACTATTTATTAAGCCACTTTAAAAACAGTAATTTGTACACTACAGTAAACTTTTCTGGACCATTGGATCAGCGATTTTCAAAGTGGCTTAATAAATAGTAAAAAAATTCTAAAAAATGTAAAATTTGGTTTGCAAGTACATATTCTTATGGAGATCATGTTGAACGGTTCAAATCGACCGTTAGGATTTTGAAAACTCAAAAAGTGAGCCGTAGCACGGAGGGGCCCTTATATACGCGTAGCATATTAGCCAGATTCTATTGACATATACATATATGAGGAGAGATCCAAACATCATTTTTATGGTGACACATCTTAACACCAAATATATATAAATTATTTTGGCGATTTCAAAATTTAAACAGTTGATCTGAACCGTTCAACATCATCTCCATATTAAGATGTCCTTGGAGAAAAAAAATTGTATTTTTTGGAAATTGTTTACAATTTATTTAGAATTTTTTAAAATCATTTTTTTCATTTGTTCAGAATTGTTTGAAAACATCAATTTTGTACACATCTTAATAAATACTAAAAAAAAATTCAAAAAATGTAAAATTTGGCCTCCATGCACATTTTAATATGGAGATCATGTTGAACGGTTCAAATCGACTGTTTAGACTTTGAAATTACAAAAATGACTTATAAACATATGGTGTCAAGATGTGTCACCATAAAATAGTGTATCCAACCTCTACAAATATATGCATATACAAACGTATACATAATACATATATACATATATGTACACATTTTAATTTTATAATTTTTGTTTTTAATTGTTAACATATAGGATAACAAATAGGGAATAACTTTTGCATGTATCCTTATCTGTACCTGATAAGCTAAACAGTAAATACTATACAGGATGACACGGCATTTCACCTAACAAAATTGGTCCACAATAATCAGGAATTTAAAAACCAAATTAACTGAATCATTTCATTGGTGAAGCATGAACAATGAAAATTAGGTGAGAAAGGTAGATGAATTAATTAATGGTAGTTATGAATTTGTTGAACATGTTTCTATCTAGCCGAGAATTCAACCAATGAGAACCCAAAATTGTGCTATCATGAAGTGATGTATTTAGGCACTATGTGGCGCTTTTTCATGCACAAATTTCGGTGAATTTGAACAGGACTCTGCTTTTCTTAGAGTTCATTCCATAAAAGACCACTGTAAAGCTTTGGATAAAGCTTGGACTTGGTGCATCTGGCCCCACTGGCTGTTAGCAGCATGAACCGGCAAAAGTAGGATAAGAGAAAGAAATATTCTCATGTTATGATTCTATTATCTATCTTTTGAAAATATTTATACTTATAACATTGATGTTAGTTATATCCGGATTCATAAATGTTTTATTTAATATTCTAAGTCTTTATAACCATTTCTTCTTTTAGAATAATTATACTTAAATTTAAGTTGAACACAGTGTCAAATAAAAAAATTAACTTATTCCTTCGGAGTAATGTAAGGTATAAATCTTTTTTATAAAAAATAAAATATATTTAGAATGAAAAAAAAAAAAACTGATGATAGTGAGAGAAAAGGAGCCAAGATTCCCTATAAATTGAAAATTTTCAATTTTGTTCATAAAATCTTGTAATTTTCGTCTACAGCGATACTTTTCAGTCCTCCTCATAAAATAAATTGAATCCAACGTGATTAGAATGAACAATATCATCCGTGTATAATGTTTATAAAAAAAAGTATGAAATTTAGTGTATATTTTACTGTACATAAAGTGACTTTAAGTTAATGATCTAAAATTATCAGTCCTTGATGCAACAGGGTACCTATAAAATTAATTGTCCTTGACTTTGATTTACATGAAATTTAAATCAAGATATAAAATTAATTGTCCTTGACTTTGAGTTCCATGAAATTTAAATCAAGATGTCCGACAACATACCTATATGCTTTCTTTTTTGTTGTTATTCTACTATTTGTGTGTAAATACATTGTCATGTCAAAAATAACAATTGTCAAATCATCCCTTGAATGTTTTTATCATAAAATATTTATATCTGAACTTAGCATCCCTGTTGCTAGGAACTTACAATGCATTCAGAAATGTCAAATTAGTTATTGAACTTTAATTTTTTTTCCTAGTAGTTATTATTTTAATTTTATTAAGTCCCGATACACTCCAACTTTTAGATATTATTCTCGAGAATTGAATCTACATTCTTTTGGAAGAGAGACGAGAACCCGTACCACTACACCAAGTTCACGATTTTTTCCTAATAGTTATTAAACTTTTATTTTATTCATATTAGACATTCCATAAAAAATAAAAAATAAATGAAAACTAGTACGATGACATGAACAAGTTTTTTTGTGCCGCAGAAGTTCATTTTTCTTGATGCAGACTAACTATTTTACGAATGTAGGCAATGATTTTTTTTTTTTTTGAAGAGAAGAACAGGGGTCAAGCCCCTGTTTACTTAATTGATTGAAATGAGAAGTTTACCTTTTACAAAGTATTTACAAAAGCAGATCAAGACAGTTGAGCTATTTAAAACAGTAAAACAAAGAGATTAAATATAACTAATAAAAGGTAAATAATCGAAAGACTGAAAAGTGTAGCACATCCAGAGGCGCATAGATTTCTTGTTATTTAAAAGCCAGTTGTCAGGTTTGCCATCTCTCAGTGTTCGTGTATTTCTTCGATCAGGTATTCTACGGTTTTAGCTTGATCCTTGAATATTCTACGGTAGGCAATGATGTTAGTCAAATTTATTTTTTATTAAAAGATGAGGGAATGATTTGACTGAAATCTTCTTAAACAAATTTTTTAAGCATGGAAAGGTCAATAACTTGACAAATCGGAATTCATTGACTAATAATTCATATTCATAATAACAATCATACGAGATATATGTTAGTGTGCCTTCTAATAACTCAAAAATAGTCAATAAATAATTCCAATGGACTTATCCAAATTTCATGCTCTAATCATCCATCACTAGTTATCTACCACACTGACAATTTTTATAATAACACTGCAGATGTGCTTATATTTATTAAAAGTATTTATACTGATAGAATTATTTATATCTCATGTTACTATAAATTATAATTCAGAAAGCTGTATTTTTATTTATTTAATAAATTATTTGATCTGAACTTCCTTTACAATCATTCCAAAAAAAGGTAAACACTATTACAAACTAAGTATAATAAATACAAAATCAAATATAAACAATTTCATGTTAGATATAATATCCATGGGGTGCATATAAAATTGGCAAACCATAATATGCATAATCAATTTCTCATTTATTAAATATTTATTTCCATTTTTTGCAGACATGTTTTTGGTGCCCCCACCTAACTAATAGATATCAAGTGGGCTTTCAAGAGGATTTTTTTTAAAAACAGTAAATAAAATAATCGAAGTTAAAAAAACGACATGATGACAGCGATTGTTATAAAAACAGCAAAAACCGAATCGCGCATTCGGTTAAGCTATTTTTTTCCGCTTCACCGAATCGCGGATTCGGTTAAATCAAATTTTCACGCAGGAGATCCCTGAACCGTGTAAACTCCGTGTAATACCATCCTTAACCGAATTGGGAATTCGGTTAAGATTTTTTTTTGATTTTTTTAATGGTTAACCGAATAGGGGATTCGGTTAACACTTATTTTTGATTTTTTTATTGTTAACCGAATCACGTATTCGGTTAAGATTTATATTTTGATTTTTTTATTGTTAACCGAATCCCCTATTCGGTTAACAATTTTTTTTTTGATTTTTTATTATTAACCGAATAGGGGATTCGGTTAAGAATTTTTTTTTTATTTTTTTATTGTTAACCGAATTGGGGATTCGGTTAGGAGTATTTTATTATTTTTTTTTAAACAGAATAACCTATCTGATTGGCTGTCTGATTTGTTATTTGTTATTTTGTTAAATGGAATTGGCTATCTGATTTGCTATTTGTTATTTTGTTAAACTGAATTGGCTATCTGATTGGCTATATTGGCTATCTGATTGGCTATCTGATTGGCTATCTTGGGGCTATCTGATTTGCTATTTGTTATTTTGTTAAACTGAATTGGCTATCTGATTGGCTATATTGGCTATCTGATTGGCTATCTGTTGTTTTGTTAAACCGAATTGGCTATAAATTACATTATTCTCTCTTCTCTCCTTAATCATCCCCTCTTCTTAATTATTTATTTTAGAAACAGAGAGACAGAAGAGACAGAGAGACAGAGAGACAGAGAAAACTTCATTTCTCTCCGAGACTTTCGTGGTTCTCCAGTGTAAACAGTTTCAGTTTTCCAAATCACATATCGGACCCTTCATTGTGTTTATAGACTTCGTCTGAAGATTATAGTAAGTTTTTTTTTTCAATTATGATCATATTTTTGCTGTAAAATTAAAAATTATCGAATGTTGATCGTGAAATTTTTGTTCAGGAAATGTCTCAAGTATTAGTAAATGTGTACCACAGACGCGAAATTACAGACGCACCGACCTGTACATTTTCTGTTACTAACTCAACTAATCTTGATGAGCTAAGAAGACAGATATATGTTGGCATTCGTTTACTCCCTAGCCGGTTCGATCTGACAATCAGTGCGCGTTTGAACACGGCACCACTTGGCTTAGCAGAAAAATACCAGTTGTTCAACGTAGACCACGAAGCGATCTGGGATATGGTGCTTGCGAATGCCACTCCGGTACTGAATTTTAAACTTCTTGAATTAGTGGTTGAGTCAGTACCAGTTGTTAGTCAGACCAATTATGACCCGTACCCGGGTAGTGTACCTGGAACTAGCAGAGGCATACCGGTGAATGATTCACCCATACATTGTGATGAAACCACCGAAATACCACCCGGTGATTTGCATGATTATTTGACCTGCTGAATAATAATACTGGCTCAGACACAAGCTCTGACTCTGGTGAGCCGGTTGTCGGGGAAGAGGATATGGCCGAAATTGAGGATCAGATTAGGTTGGAAGAAGTAAGGAAGGAGTGGCAATCGTCTATTCCTTTTATTAATCGGGGATTGCAGCATCCTTGTTCGGCATTTCATGACGATGTTGAGATGCCGTACAAGGATGAAGCATTTTTTGGTTATCCACCCAGAACCGACGGTCCATTTTCGGTGGGACAGATATTTGAATCCAAAACTGATCTTAAATCGAAGTTGAATGGATTTGCCATAGATAATAACTTAGAATTACAACAATCCCATAGCAATCGTAAGGTATATATTGTTGTATGTACAGCGGAGGGGTGTCCTTGGAGATTATACGCGAAAACCACTGAGACGGGCAACTGGACAATTGCAACAAACCCATACGCGCACAATTGTTACAGTACTGCTTGTACATCAGACAGTCGTCAGATGACTGCCAGGATGATTGCAGATATAATCAAACCGGGTCTCAAGGAGGACCTGGAGATGTCAATAAAAGCATGTCGAAATGCAGTTAGACAGGAGTACAAAACGGTGGAGCCTTCATACAACAAGATTTGGAGAGGGAGGGAGCTGGCTATTGCCGATTTATTTGGTTCTTGGGAAAAAGCTTATGAACTGCTACCTTCTATGCTCGGTGCAATCCAGAGGTCTAACCCAGGTACAAAATACATAATTGATCACATACCATCTAGCACGTTGGGCGAACATATTTTCATCCGTGCGGCATGGGCTTTCGGTCCATGCATTCAATCCTGGCCATATCTCCGACCAGTTATAAGTGTAGATGCAGGACACCTATCCGGCAGGTACAAAGGAAAACTATTCATGGCATGCGCTTATGATGCAGAACAGCAATTACTGCCAATAGCATTCGGAATTGCGGAAGAGGAGACTTCAGATAATTGGGCTGGTTTATGCAATTTGTACGCGAAGAAGTTGTCGGCCCCGGTCGGATATGTGTTATATCAGACCAGCATGCTGCAATCCGTTCAGTGTTGATCGTACTGATTTAGGGTGGTGTGAGGAGAGGGGTGAAGCAGTTCATCGATTGTGTGCTCATCATATTGCGGCGAATGTGTACAAGTTGTGCAAGGACAGAGTAATTGAAGAAATTTTCACGGTGTTTGTGGGTAAGATGAAACCTTGGAGGTTTGATGAGGGTATGGAAATGATAGAAGGTAGGAGTATTACTACTCACAAGTACATCATGTGGTGTGGTAAAAGGTTGCAAAATCTCGAAGAGGAGCCTCTGCAACTCCATAAATGGGCACAATGTCATGACGGAGGCCCAAATAGGTGGGGTATTATGACTACGAACGGATCAGAATCATTGAACAATGTTTTCCGAGTGGCTCGCCAACTGCCTGTAACGGCAATAGTTGATCGCACATTCTATAAAGTTGTGGATTGGTATGTCAGAAGAGGTGCGGTTGCTCGAAATTGGCATCGAAATGGAATGAGATTATCAGGAAAAATCATGTCAGCGCTAGAACATCGGATTGCCAAAGCAAAGGAGCACCGAGTGATACCAATGGGTGGTGAATTTCCCGTCTACGAGGTCGTCGATCATGATGGAACCCAAAGAACGGTATGTCCGATATTTACTTAAATTTAGTATAACTTTCTCAATTTGTAATATGTAAATAACATGATTTATTGATTGTAGGGGGTGAAGGGAGACATGAAGTACGAAGTTAGATTTCCAGAAGGGGAGCAGGGAATGCCTGTTTGTGACTGCCAGAAACCGCAATTTACTGGCATTCCCTGCAACCACGTCTTGGCGGTGTGCTGTAAGAGACATCTAGATCCGATGAGATATGTAAGTCACTATTATAGCGTTGAAAATTATGGTCAACACATGGAGAGGTGGGTTTCACAGCTTCGGCGCCGCAGAACATTGGCCATGTGATTTGTTAGCGCATAAATCAAGCCGGACAACGATAAAATTAACAAGGGTAGGAGGAAGCACAAGCGAATTCCTAATGCTATGGATGTTATGGAAGCTCGATGTAGGCCACGCAGTGGAGTACAACGTCCAGAGGGATCCGGTAGAAGAAGACCGTCAGGTTAGAAATCGTAATTGTGAATTAGTGCATATTTTTAATTAAATTAAGATGTTACACACTTAATTATATTTAT
>JAJGRW010001056.1:735785-829996 GCA_025461045.1 Carex parvula | reverse complement strand
ATGAATATGTACTTGCAAATCAAATTTTACATTTTTGGATTTTTTTACTATTTTTCGAAAATCACTTGATCTGAACATTGGACCATCCAAAAACAACCTATCTAAAAAAATAGTAAAAAAATTCAAAAAAAAGTAAAAATTTTGTTTGCAAGTACATATTCATGTTATAATCATGTGAAACAGTTCGAATTGACCGTTAAAATTTTAAAAGTCAAATTTTAAGCCATAGCACAGACCTAATCCGTGCTATGCATAGCAGCGTAGCCTCACTCTCTTTTAAATGTTGGTGAAAAATATAGCATGACATGTGTTTTTGATAGCTTGATAAGCAGATCCCCTATTAAATCTCCCTTTTATGATTCTCTCCTTGCCTTGTTTTTAATCAAACACTGTTCCTCGTTGTACCAACCAACCAGCAGCGATGATAAGATCTAAATGTTAGGCAAGATGTCAGAATCTGCCAAAATAAGCTGCAAATATGAAGAAAAGTACAGTGAGAGCGACACTACAGGTAATAAGTACAATTGTATTGGTTCCCACAAGAGACCGTTTGCAATTAACAAGATCTTTAATTACTTCATAAAAAAAGAAGAAAGAAGAGTAAGAAAGCAAGCTGAAAGAAAATTAATTTATATATCTTACAAGAGTTAAAATGTCTTATTGTTTAGGTGTCTAAATCATGTTCCACATTTTTATATTTATTTTGAAAGTTCAAATAGTCAATTCAAACTCCTCAATATAATTAATCCATATTCAAATGTGCTTGGAGACCAAATTTTATATTTTTTTTAAGAATATTTATTTTTTAGATAGATACAAATTATTGTTTTGTACTTTAAAAAAAAATTTGGTCCTCGAACACATTTTAATATTAAGTTTATGTTGAACAGTTCTGAGTTCTGATTGATTATTTGAATTTTGAAAGCAACAATAAAAAAAATATGAGACATAATTATAACATAAATTAAAATAACGAAACATTTTAACTCTTGCTCATCACTCCAATTATTTTCAAGAATTTTCTCATAGGATCCGACTTTAATTCTCAGTACATAAGATATGATTCATTAAACTCTAATAATCAAGATAGGCACACAAAAAGCCTACTTCGTGGTCCCATTTGTACCGAGAGCAGCTTGGGTCCAATGTCCGTCGAACTCAAATTTGAGTCTGATGGGTTTCGGGACCGTCCGATCTACTTTAAAATTTGTGCGCACGATCATATTTACCAGGGCGCAAATTTGAACGCAAATCTTAAAGCAGATCGGACGGTCCCGAAACCCATCGAACTCACTTTGAGTCCGATGAGCATCGGACCCAAATTGACCTCATTTGTACCGGCCTTAAAAATCAGTACAAAAGCTAACTAAACTTATACTGCTGTTAAGATCACATATTTTGCATGTACAAAGGCTAAAGAGCCGTAGGCCGAATTTTATTAACTTTGGTCTTGCAGAGGATAGACAAAAAGAAGAAAAAATCATGAGCTAATTCTTTCATATTTCTTATTTTATTTTTAGAAAAAGAATTAAAGATGAACCTCATAATTTTTTTTGCACATTTATAAGTTATAGAGGTTCAGCTTGGTCGATCAAGGGTGAACTATATACAAATTTAAAGATGAAATATATACAAAATTTATGTCTTTTAGAAAATTAAAGAGGTTTAACCTTGTTCGCTCAAGGATGAATCATGTAGAAATTAAATATGAACCTTGTACAAAATTTGCTTTTCAAGAAATTAAAAGGTTCAGCTTGTTCAGTCAAGAGGAAGAATCTTGTATAAATTAGAGGTAAATCTTATAATTTTTTGTTTTTTTAAGAACATTAAGGACATCTTCAGATGTCATGAAATTACACGGGACGGGACGCGATGGGGGGATGGAAATGGAAACTCACTTTTGAAAAAGTGGGAATCTATGGATACGGATACGCATGAGATTGATTACGAGAATATGCTGAAATGAGTGCTCGGTGTATACACATATTAGTTGCATGAAATCATATTTTTCTTTTAAAATGTTTAATATTATACAATTTTCTTTATTAATAAAATATCAATAATTCAATTAAATAATAGATTAAATAATAACATAAATTACTTATAATTATTCTTTATAAATACACAAAAATATTATTAAATGAGAAGTATTTAATAAGAAGAATATGCACTGTCTTTGTTTATTTTTTTTTTATAAATAAACTCAAGGCATGATATATATATTCAGTTATAAAATCGAAACTTTTATCTCTTGAGATGAAAGAACTTATCCAGGAAGAATATTTTAACAAAATGTACGAGGTATAATTTTTTTCTATTTCATCTTTGCTTGGACATAACATCTTCGATTATGAAAAAAGGGTTAATACCAAACATGTCCCGAAAATTCCAGATTTCATTGCATCTAGGTGAGATGCTCACAAAAATTACCTAAACTCAAGTTACGCAAAAAGAAAATATTTTGAATAAAAACTAGGAGAGGATAAAGTAGCAGCTCAAGCGTTTGGGAGAATAATTGGCCGATTTTTTCAATTATAACCAATTATTTCCGGTTAATGTTTGACGGTGCCATTGTCCGTCCGATTGGAGCGCATACCGTTTATTTACAACACTGGTCCGAACACGCCCTAAAGAGGTTCAGGTTACAACCAAGGGTGATTATGTATACATTAAACGTGAGCTTTATTACGAATTTTGATTTCTCATAAATTTATTTAGAAGTAAAACATATTCAATCAAATATACACCATATGTGACAAATACATTTAGAAACAAATATGACACCATATGTCACAAGAGGAGGGCTCAGATGTCCCATTATTTCATGTTCCTAATCGTATCCAAACATCTTTATTATCGATTTCAAAGTTCAAATAAAAGATCTGAACTGCTCAACATGATATCCACGTTAAAATATTCTAGAGATCAAATTTTATATATTTTGAAATTTTTTTACTATTTTTTAAGATGAATACAAAATCACTTATTGGGTCCACTAATTTCTTAAAAAACATTGATTTTGTACTTATCTTAAAAAATAGTAAAAAAATTCAAAAAATATAAAATTTGATCTCTATGCACATTTTAACGTGTAAATATGTTGAGTGGTTCAGATTTTTTGTTTAGACTTTAAAATAGAAGATAAAGATGTTGGAGTATGATCGAGACATGAAGCATAGAGCATTTGAGCCGCCTCATGTCACAAATACAATTTGGAAACTATTATAATAAAACCGTTCTAAAATTGCAGTAAGAATATAGGCTGCATGAGTTGTTGCCGCTTAGACCCTATTAATCAGTATTAAATTTAAATATTATGTAGCAAAAGGAGGCATAATTGTGAAAAGTAAGAACGAATTTGTTATACAAAGATAATTCTTCCCTCATCATGACTCAGACAATTTTACAACCTGGACTTTGTTATTAATCTATGTCCAATGCACGTCATCAGTGTACCATTATCACACCAATTGCGGAATCAGGATGATCGGTAAGGGGGCCTAACTAGTTCTCGGGCCAAGCGGAGCAAGGAGGGGCCTAACGAGTTTTAACTAGTTATCAGATTTGAAATTTTTTCGATCCGAGCGTTTTGACGATATTATTCTGTACAGATGAAATCTGATTACATTGTTGTAGTTGTTTTTAGATGATATATATCTGTATATTTTTCTGGACCAAGACCCAGGCTGGCTCAGGCCTTGGTTCCGCCCCTGTTCACACCCACATAACACTTAACAGAAAGAAGGCGTTGATAAAAAGTAAATTTTTACTGTTTTCTTTAAGCTAGGCAAGGTGTTCTCGGAGTAGGGTGAAAACGGTGTGAAAAGTGGTAAAATCAAATTCATATTTTTTTTAATTTTCTTTTTTTTTTAGATACGAATACGAACCGAATATTAGGCGGATATAGATTCAAAATAAATCGGATACTTATTACAAAAATATAAAAATATCATTAAAACAATAAGTTCAAAATATTTATCTAATTATAAGATGTAAATAACAGTATTCTTATTCATAATACTATTAACCTATATGGTATATATCTAGTTAGCAAACGGATAATTAAAACGTAAATTCGAATATCCACATCTAATTTTTGAATACGGATCAGATATTATCCACACGGTTTCATCCCTATCTAGCCGAGATTTTAATATCCAACATTAATATAAAATTGAATTATACCAGCTTAAACTGGGTATTTTAAAAATGCCCAAATCGGCCAAAAAAATGGCTGGTTGGATTAAAATTAGGACCGGCCATTGTTTGGCCGGTCAGGAGAGTTATATTCTCATTTTTTGTTTTTTTGAAATATTTGTTAGATTACTTCTTTTGATGTATAATTAGCATAGTTATACAAAATATGCTAAATTAACGCTAAGAGAGACGCTATCTTCACTGAGAAGCTAAAACCAATGACAAAGCTTCAAACGGCCATAAAACGACACTCGAGTGTCCGATTAAGCAAATGATCACTTTTTGAAAAACTTACAAAAATATACATGCGTCGGTGATTGCTTTGCCATTTTTAGAAATTCAGAATTGCCAAAAAACAAAGGGAAGAGCCTCAAAACCTGAGTTGAAGTTTCCGATTAAGATTTTTATTTTTATTTTTCGATCTAAGTAGCTCAGTAAGTTGGTTATATAATGAACTTGTAGAATATCAATTTTTATTATTTTTGAAATTTTCTTACTATTTTTTATGATTTATGAAAGATGGCACAAAATCGCTTAAAAATAAAAGAAAATTGCCAATTTAGCGTAATTAGCATAGTTTAGTATAATTTAGCGTAATTTAGCATAATTAGCATAATTTAGCATAATTAGCGTAATTTAGCATAGTTAGATTTTAGCGTAATTTAGCGTATTTTAGTACAATTTGAGTAATTTAGCGTAATTTAGTATAATTAGCTTAATTTAGCGTAATTTAACATAATTTAGCGTAATTTAGAGTATTTTAGCGTAATTTAACATAATTTAGTGTAATGTAGCATATTTTAGTATAATTATGCTAATTATACATCAAAAGAATAATCTAAGAAATATTTCAAAAAAAAAAAGAACATCCTGATCGGCCATTTTTGGCCGGTCCAAATTTTAAAATAGCTAGTCAAATTTTTAATCCAACCGGCCAAAATAGCGAGTTTGGACATTTTTAAAAATACCCAAAAGTTTAGCTAGGTATAATTAATATTTTATAATTAATTTTGAATATTAATAAAAATGTCGGCTATCTCAGAGTCGGACACCCCAAAAAAATAGAAATGAAAGAGAGGAGAAAGCATTATGAAATCCAATCTACACTGGTTGGGCTAATTTATAAAATACCATCTTCAAACGTAAGCCCAAGGGGCTGTAAGGCCCATAACGACCCAAAATAATAATAGCCCATGTTATTTTTTCTCTCGCTTCGACCTCGCCTCACGAGATGTCGTTTAATCGTTTAATCTCCATTACTCAACAGAGCGAATCCGACTACATAGATTTGAGTAGTTTCGATCGAAAGACAGAGAGAGATCGAAGAGATAATGTGAATGGCCGGGAAGAATACGATGTTTAAGAAAACAGTCGCCGCGCTGCTTCTCCTTGGAATTTTCGTTATCGTATTCGTGATCTCCCGCAAAGACGTAATTTTTGTTACTTTTTAGTATTTTAATTTCTCGCATTTTTTAAACAAGGATTCAAATGCAAATGCTTGTTAACTTTATAGAGTCCGATTAGCTCTTTTCTGAAGCTCAATTTAGTCTTAATTGCCGAAAAATGCCCAATTAGGCAATTAGCTATCAAAGAAGCTCAGCAGTGAAGCAGTTCAGTACCACTAACAGACCTTGATTCCACTGATGTCACTGGTACAGTGGTACCAGCGTATGTTCCCCTTTTATATTGATGCAGTAGTGGTATCGTAGTTGACCGATCTATGGTTCTCTCATATTTTGGTGCAGAGAAATGTTAGCATAGTGAATTTGCCAGCAATAACACATCGAGTCTATCTGGATGTTGATATCGATGGCCAGCACCTAAGTAAGTTAATTGTTTCTTATAGATAAATATATACTAATTTATCTTTGATTTATCATACATTTACTTTATTGTGTTATGAACTAGTAAAAGTAAATCATTTCAGGTAGAATTGTTCTTGGATTATATGGAGGCGTGGTGCCAAAAACTGCAGGTATTTTTTTGCCTCATGTCATTTTCTTACTAGACATTTTTTCCATTCTATTAACTTCTTCTATGATGGTTTTGCAGAAAATTTTAGAGCCCTTTGCACAGGTACTTGTCATCTTATTTTTTTCTTTGGAAAATAATGAAGGAAAAGAACTAAGCATCTCTTCAATTGCTTATATCATTTTTTATCTTTCATGGGCTAAAGGTGAGAAAGGGAACGGGACAAGGGGCAAACCTCTTCACTACAAAGGAACACCATTTCACCGCATAATTCCTGGCTTCATGATTCAAGGTGGAGATATATTGCGGGGTGATGGTAAGGGAAGTGAATCGATTTACGGCGGTAAATTTCCAGACGAGAACTTCATAATAAGGCACTCTCATGCTGGTATGGTACATTAAGTGAATTGTTTTCTTTTCTTTTCTTTTTCTTTTTTTATATGTTAATTTGTTTTATTTTCTTTTTCAGGTGTTGTGTCCATGGCGAATGATGGCCCTGATTCAAACGGTTCACAGTTCTTCATAACGACTATCAAAACAAGCTGGTGAGTGCAAATTTTATTCTGGATAATACTGTACCAGAATGGTATAAGCACTCTTCCTCCTTTTGGCCAATTGGACAATGAATCGTGGTGCCTCAATTTGAATCCAAATTAAATGGGTGGCCCAAAAATCCTGAATTTATCCAAATTAAGCCACAACGATCGTTGTTCTTTTTCCTCGATTCTGTAGGTTGGATGGGGAGCATGTAGCATTTGGTAGAGTAGTCCAAGGCATGGATACTATATTTGCAATTGAAGGTGGGGCTGGTACATATAATGGAAAGCCTCGCAAAAAGGTAGTTATTGTCGATTCAGGAGAGTTACCAAAGTCTGAATGGGAGGATGCTTAATATTACAATTCACCCCCAATGAAGCTAAAGGTCCGTCATGTGGCCATACAGGAATGTTGTTTTCATAATAATATTGGATTTTTTTTTTCTTCAGTTATTTTTTGTGTAGCTTTGCTGATGAAATTACAATTTACTACTTCACCATTGCCATAGATTTGAATTGCAGAAGCACTTCATGTGTAGCTCTTGTAGGGTGTAATTCTGTATTAGATTTTTTTTTAGGTTTTGCTGCTGCTGATTTCTGGCATATCATAATGTATTATTTGTTACGATTTGTATTTGACCTGTGTTAGTATTTGACTTGTTTATTGATGATTTGTATAGAAGTGGAAAATTTTGTGTCGCATAGATGTGTACTGTGTGAACTTCTTTAAACCCATGCTTTAATGATGATAAATCAAAACCAAAACCTCTGAAGCGGCAATCAGTTGTCAGATTTTAAGAAAATTGAACGAATGTACCAATAAGAGCTTGCAATACAAGTTGTGCTGGTTGTGTTGTGACCTCGACGTAAAACTAATCAAATGAATTCCCTATAATGCAGTTTTTTTGTTCTACGAATTAATTAATAGTACATTTTTATTTCGAAGAGGGTTCTAACACCTTGTGCCTTTCATACTTCATATTTTATAGTTTTGTTTTCATAATCCGAACTGCTCAACATGATATGCATATTAAAATATAGTTGGAGATGAAACTTTATAAATTTTGAAATTTTGAACGACCCTGAAACAATAATAATTTTGTACCTATTTTAAAAAATAGTAAAAAAATTACAAAAATTATAAAATTTCATTTCAAGCATATTTTAATATAAATATCATATTGGGCAGTTCAAATCGATAGTTTGAATTTTAAAAACGAAGATATAAAATATAAGGTATGTTGAAAATATAAGATATGTTGAGCAGTTCAGATCAACAGTTTGGAATCCTCTTTTATTTGTTGCTAAATGACACGTATTTCTGTAACAATTTTCTGTTCATCCATACAAATACTCAACTGACAATGAGCAAGTTTTGCACGTAATAGAATCATAAACAAAGTATCCATAAAACTAAACCAAGGATTCTAACGTACAAGAGAATTATTAGCTAGAAAGAAGCAGATATCTGAAATGCCTTTTGACAACAATATTACCAAATCTACAAAATTCAGACATGTCAATGCACCAAGAATTACAACAGATATACTATCTGATACTGTCCAGTTCTCATAAGGAACTTTGCACATGGAATACAACCAACCAACATACAGATTAGCTTTGATTCAATCAACATCCACTAACTATGTTATTATGTGGATACTAAGTTATTCCTAGCAAGCAGTAATATGATGATTCATCCATTGCTCCTATTTAGTACCAAGAGGAGTAATTCCAGAAGCCAAACAATCATCATCCACTAGCTTAGGTCAACGTAAAATTTAAAACAAAATAATCAAACAAAACCAAAACTATGTATGTTCCAACTTGGCACTATATAAGCTGCTTGAAGCCATAACTAAATGTCTCCCTTTCACGCTCCTGTTCTCTCCATCTCACCCCGTTACCTGGTGTTTGTACTGCTGGCTGTGCTGTTGCATTTATCACTGGCTCTTGTACTGACCCACCATGATTTTGCACAAAGAACTGTCTAAAGCCTGCAACTTCTCTACTAGTCACTTCCACGGAACCAGAACTGGCATTCAAGTCTAAACCAGGACGAAAATGGTTCGACCTGTCACCTGACATTAGAGAAAGCCCAATTGAAGGCCCATTTTCTGATACTGAGCCCACCATCTGTTGCGGGGTGAAAAGTGGTGATACCGCATAAGACGTGCTCGGCTGGCCATACCACACATGTGGTGCTGCACTATACTGGTGCCCATAGCTCGAAGAAGGTATCATGGGAGAGTGATACAGGTTACTGGGTCCAGAAAGAGATCCAAATTGAGCCGGCGCAGCAGCGTTTGGTCCCAGAAATGAATGAAACATTGGAGGTGTGGTTTGATTTTGCGGTACAGTACCACCCGACATATTCCATCCCATAAGTTTGACATTGTTACCATTTTGCACGACGTCTTTACGGTAATAAGGATCATCATTCAAATCAAAATCAAATTTCCCCTGATTTTTCAAAGATGAAGAGGAAGCTGATGAGTGGCCATGGTCCCGAAAGACGAAGGAAGATTTTGGAGGCAATTGTGCCAGTAGTGGTTCAACCACCTCATCTTCATTGGTAAAATTCAGGTCGAGCTTCAATCTCTTGGTTCGCTCAGAGCTGACCTCAGTTGAAGAATCGACAGATGGAGGTACATTCACCTCAGCAGTATTTGTCTCAGCCACATTCAAATCAAATTCAAATGCAAGACAGCTGGAGGATTTGTGTTTCAGGCCCACCGAATTAGCAACGGGTGTACCCGTACCAGAGTGTCTATATGTTCCACTGCGAGGAGAGGCGGGGCGGAAGGCGCTTGTGGCGGCAGCTGTGCCCGTCCAATTGGCAGCAGTACCAACACCAAAGCGGAAAGGAGAGAGTGGTATCGAAGAGGAAGGTGGTACACGTTTTGAGGCTGCCACGTGTATCAGCTCGGGTGTGGTCTCATAATCTGTGCACAAATTTTCATTCAGATCAAGTCCAGACCCATCAGCATTGCTAGCCTTGACCTGACCTTCCTCACGTGTCCCAGTAGTTAGGCCCGACTCTTCTTCCCTGAGAGGGGGGACTGAGCAGACCTGGTCAACTGTATTTTGATCATTTTTCACCTCAATTGGCTCTGCCAATGGCAAATCAACTTCCACCGGCCGGCCCTCTTCTTCAGGGGAGCTGTAAAGTGTCTCCCTATATTGGACCACTTCTTCTTCCACTTGGATTGCCACCTGGCGTGCAAATTCTAAGGCATCCATGTCATCATCATAAACTGACTCCACTTTCTTCTTCTCCTTCTCTGTTGGAGAGACCACAGGCTTCGTATCAGGAATCGAGCCAGAGTCTGACGAATATGCCGGGCTTATTGGATCTGAAGGGTTATTCGCTCGCTCTTCTGCCTCTTCCTCTTCTTCTCCCTCTTCAACATTTTTTCCTTTCATGGAAGAACCAGATACATCGAGATTGGCACTTTGGTTAGGTTTTTCGGGGTTGTCCCTTACTGACTCTGAAGTTTCTGGGATGGTACTGTTGGTAAGGTGACAGCTCGAACCAGCAACCACCTCAGCAGGTCTCCACTTATCATGCAGAGCCGAAACCATCTCCTTTATAATGGAACTTTTGCTCGTGCCAAGTTCTTTTAACACACTGAGGATACCTCCATCAGCTGGCATGCAAGTTTCAATTGGGAGTCTGTTGAGTAGGTTGAGTAGTGAAACAATCAGCTTGTCAATAAAATCGTCGCTCACAACAGCAGTGGTAACCTCATTGCCGAGATTTCGGGCCATGTGGGCCCAATCTGTTACTAGGGCAAGTCCATTCAGTTTATCAACAAAGTGACGAATACATGCCTCATCTGATGTAGCAGCTACCGCATGCACAAGGTTGGACCAGTGTGCCGATGCATCATTACAGTTAGAGTTAGGGCTAGGTTTCCCTTCTTTAGAGGAATTAGAGTTTACTGTTGCTATTGCCGAGACGATTTCTTCGAGTCGATTAGTTGTGATCATGCCATCAGTCATCTCAGCTTCGGATGGTACAAGGTGAGTACAGTCATGTGACATCGAAGTTGCATCATCGCTGGTCATTGTGTTACTGTTGCTTGAACCCTATAAAAGAAAATATGTAAGAAGGTTCTCATCAATTATTGGAGTCTAATATTAAGTGATAAAATTGGAAGCAGGCAGTACCCAATATGAACTCAACCCTATCTTATTTGAAATACTGAATCCCAAATTAACTGTCACTTATTTTAAGTTTGCCCATAGTTTCGTATGAACTTGCGGTATATCCCGTCAAACCAAGAAATCCTGTCAACTAATTAGAGAGTTTTCGGTTTTGGCCAGTTCACCATCTCTACTTTGTTTGAATCTATTGCTACACCCTCTTTTGAGATAATATGACCAGGATATTCAACTTGAGGCATGCCAGAAGTGTATTTCGACATTTTTGCATACGACTTGTGTGCTCCCAACTTTTCAAAACCTCACTCAGATGGGTCACATGCTCTTTTAGGTTTTAATTGTACATCAAAATATCATCAAAGAATACCAACACATTGTTTCTCAATTCCTCTTTAAATGCATCATTCATCAAGTTTTAGAAAGTTGCAGGTGCATTGGTTAAACCAAATGGGATAACCTTAAACTCATGGTGACCACAATGAATCCTAAAGGTTGTTTTGTAAATATCCTCTTCCTTGACACAAATTTGATGATATCCCGACCTTAAATCAATTTTAAAAAATATTCAACCCCTATCGATTCATTTAAAATATATCCTCCGTAGATATTTGATATTGTTCTTGATGGTTATAGAATTGAGTTATCTATAGTCTATGCACATCCTCCAACTAACTACCATCTTTTTTCTTAACCAAAAGTGCCGGGCTAGCATAAGGACTAGAACTTGGTCTTATTATAGAGGCTTGAAGCAACTCCTCTACAACATTATATATCTTTCATAAGCATGAGAACACCTATCGGCCTTAGGTTAATGACGTCTGATCCCGTCTTTGATTGGTATACTATGTTCATGGTTTTTTGGTGCAGGTAGGCCCTAGGATATTGGTACACATCGTGATATTGGTCAATCAAATTTTAAAGAGAATTTGGAAGCAAGATGGTTTTCGGACTCTTGGGTAATTGGGTACAATTGATTTCAAACAAGTACCACCCAATTCTAGCTCCGAATTTAATTCTATCTCCTATAATCAAATTGACCCGCAAATGGACCTTCACAAAACCCTATTGTTAATGTCACTGCATCGCAGATGACGTCATCCGGTCGCATGTTAGACTTAAATTTGAAAAGAAAAGGTAAACATACACAAAGATTCCCATTAATTCACCAGAAAAAAGATAACTTGCCTATGGCCCTGTATTTCTATCCTATTCGAGCTCGCTCTTCCCACTTGAGAGTTGAAAGGACAGACTCCGGCGCCGCCTAAAGTGTCACCGACCTATAGGAAGAGAAGGGGGGAGAGAGAGAGTATCTCGCCGTCGCCAGTTCCGATCAATAGAGAACCGCCGGGTCAGATCGAGTGAAAGCGATGAATCGGATGGAGAGATAACCTCGGGGATTAGGGTCGGTTTGAGAGGAGAGGAGAGGAGAGGAGGGGAGGGGAAGGGGAGATTAGGTTTGAGAGAAAATTGCGAGGGTTAGGTTTCGCAGAAATGGCGAAGGGTCGAAAGGGTCGGGCGATGTTATTTTGATCCTGCGACCGAACTATTGTCGCGGATCTGGTTTGTCTCACCAGCCTCGTCTCTGTATTTGTTCTCTTTATTTTTTTAAGAAAAATATACTATCTACAAGACTATTCAAAGGCCGTTCGCATATGCTGTATATCGCTCTTGACAATTTTGGTGCATTGATTTATGGAACGGTTTCATCCTGTACATCCGAAAGGATCCTGTGATTAAAATCTGTGTCAAGATCTTTGGCGAGGACTCCGTATCTATGGGCCGTAATAAAAAAATGAATGTTTTGTATTGTATACAAAAATTCAGATCTGATAACAATCTTCGTTAACTCACCTGGGTATTTTAGAATGAAACAATTGTTGATAACTACAACTGTCAACTACAAGTCAATATTTGAACTGTAATGCATACTACTTTTTATGGTTACCTCGTAATGCACACTTAATATTTGAAACGTACCCACAGTGAACAATGAGCCAATGACCAATCAGCCCAGTCAAGTCAGGCGCTGTTTTCCTTTTTATTTGTTGTTGAACTTGAACGTACTTTTGTCCTGTACACTGCCACGGTGTCGCCTGCACCTTGGTCCACCTTGGGGTCCACGTGCCCATATACTACTAGTCTACTACTGCCTTGGTTCCTGTTCGCTGTCTGGGAGCCCACAGCTGGTGTGCGCAGTCGCATTTTTTTTCTGAATAACTTTAATCACTTTTACGGATTAGCCGGATCCGGTTCAGAACCGAACCGAAACTGACCCAGATCCGATTAATTTGAATATGATATGGTCTAAAAAATATAACATGTTAAATTATGAGTACAGTTACCAAATTAATAATTTAATATTCGATCCAGAACCGATACTGTCATGGATATGATATGGATTTGATTTAATTATCCGACACATAACCAAACCTGACCAGATACCCGTATAAATACCCGATAAAATGATAATACCATTTCTTTATAATTATTTAATATAAACACATATATTAATAACTATGAAAAGACAATCATTTGTAGTACTTTTAATTTCTTGAATGAAATTTATTATTGTTTTAGCACAGATTTGAAATCAATGTCACGTTCACCTTTTGCCTATAAATTTTTGAAACTAATTAATTTATTTCTTGATCTTTTTTGTCTACCATGTATCTACCTTTCTGCACGGATTATTAAAATTTATTGCTCTCTTCGCTGATTGAAACAAATTGGTATTAATATTTTATTTCTGGATTTTTGGAACCACATAATGAAATCACCATCTCTAATATTTTACTTTCTAAAATTATCTCACCATTAATATTTTGGAGCAGATTTTAATTTATAATATAATGATATATTATGTGAGATGTTTAAGAAATTATAATTATATTTAAATGTAAAGGGTTGTGAGTTATGACATGTACCCACTCTGGATCTTGACCCGTCCCGGATCCAAAATATTTACGGGTAGATAGGTATTCGGAGTCGCACCCGACCTGATTTGAAACAAATAAGTATATGGATCGAAATTCGAACCCGAACTTTATTAGGATACGAGTCCAAATATAATAGTATCCGGACCCTACCCGACCAGCAGCGAAGCCAGGATTTGAGCCAGGGTAGGCATAAATCGGGTTCGGGTTTTCTTTTTAACGGGTTCAAGTTCTAAACGGGTTTGAATTCAAAACACTTTCGAAATTATAAATAACAAATTGGTACATATTGTAAATTACAGATTCTTATTTGTATCTTTATTGTTCAAATGAGACTAAAATGTACTCTATTCTGCCACTTTTGACGGATTATCTATGAAATTATTCTCAACTTTAATGATTTGGATTTATACTATTTATGAGCGAAACAAAATATTTTCAAATTTTGAATTATTTTTTCTCAATTTGAAAAATATTATTGATTGCCAAATTATGACATCCTTGTGCTAATTCAAATTTCTTGCTCGCTATTGCATTATGGTACCACAAACACTAATAATTAATATCTCAACTTTATTTAAATTCTCTGTACATATTATGCATCTTATTTTTGTAATCCATTTGACACATAGATCACTTGAAACTAGACTGCAACAAAAGATCCTTACTTCATAATTAACAAGAAAAATATATTTTCAAGTTTTTACAAGGTAAAAATTTTGTTATAGAATTGTTTAGTAATTTATTATTTTTATATGTCTGTTGGAGACTTTGATTGGCCCGCAGGTAAAAAAAGCATATGTTTGTTGGAGACTTTTACAAGCCTTGTGAACTTCTTGCGGGTAGGGCTGTCAAAAAAGCTCGCGGCTCGCTCGGTAGTGGGCCGAGCTGTTAACGAGCCAGCTCGGTTCAGGCTCGGGCCAGCTCGGCTCGTTAAGCTACAGTGGATTTAAGGTTTAGCCCCGTATAATTTTAAGTCCAGTCTCATTTTTGATACCTCGCATATTTAGTCTATTTTAGGCCTGTTTTAGTACCAGATTCGTGCCCTAATTCACCAGAATCATGTGCATTTCATCGATATATCTTTAGAATTTGGTACTGCTGAGTGTTTGTTTGTTTTCTGCAGGTTTGGAGCAAAACACACGAAGAAACGGCGATTTGGATGATGAGGTACGACCCTTACCAGGCTTGGTACGGGTCTCACCAGACTTAGCCGATTTTCAGCTCATCACGCCTGGTACGGCCAGGCCGTACCACTTTGGTACGGGCCGTACCTAAAGGCGGCCTGACAGATTCAAATCTTGGCAGAGGCTATTTAAGGCGGGGAGCTCTCCAATTTCGAAATTCATTCCATTCCAGATCTATTTGAGAGCACAGTAAGAGAGAGAAAGAGAGCTGAGGAGCTAGGAGCAAGAAGGAAGGAAGAGGAAGAGGCGAAACTCGACGGATCAAGCTTCTTCCACTCGATCCCTTCGATCCATGGCTTTCTCTATCCCTTTTATTGTATTTTTAGATCAGATCATGTGCTGTGAGTAGTTATTTTAGTTTCTAGGGTTTAGAGATGGATTCTTGATTTGCTTTGACTTTCTTTGACTTGTATTTTGTATGAACTCTTTTGATTGATTGATTGTGATTTCTTTGCCATCTCTTGCTTTGATTGCTGTGATTGTGTATGATGAACCTCTAGGTTTAGATCAAACCTATCAAGGTCATGTGATCATCTCAATCTCTCAACCAAATCAATTGTTTAGGGTAGACTTGTTCAAATTGAAGCCGAGAGGTTGAATTCTCCTCTAATCGACAGATTAGAGGGTGCCTTAGGTCTCCAATCAACCAGCTAGGGTAGATCTGTACCAACACATGAAAATTGAGGTGTAGAAATCCCTAAAAGGGCAATCAATTGCATTCCAACCTAGATCTTGATCCAATACACGAGAGTTGAGGCTTAGGAACCTTAGGTATGGTCAATTGAACCTTTCTAAAGAGTTTAGCACAAGGTACCAGCAAGGAATGCATCAACTCGAACTGGTAAGCTCTGTTCTGGCAAGCCAGTACGGGTCTTACCAGAGTGGTGCGGCCTTGCCTTACCAAGTGGGGTACGGTCTAGCCGTACCAACTTGGTACGGGCCGTACCACTAGAGGCAGATCATAGATGAAATCTGAAACCCTGGAAACGCCTTTTATCCATAATCAAAACAAAGTTTACATTTCTTCTAGCACTTTATTACACCTGTTTGCATTGTTCAATTTGTTTGAATTGATCTTTTAGGAACTTAAATACCAAACCAAATCTTTCTCACTTCTAGTTTTTAATTGAGTTTGGTAGATTCTAACCTAACAATTGCCCGTCCCTGTGGATCGATACCCGATTATATTACTCGATAGGGGTTGTGCACTTGCAACCCTTACTCGTGAAGTGTAAGCGCGGTTTTAAAAGGTACGCCCTCAAGCGTACCGAAACTTGCGTTGCGCTTTTGCGCGAACAATTTTCAAAGGCGCAATTATGCAAAATTGATGTATTTTCGGAATAATATGGGCTTCAGTTGCTTGAAGATGTGCCTGCTGGACGATTTCTTAAATTTTTTGAATGAGCTTTCTTATTTTTTATTTTTGAATTTGTATAATAACAACCCAATAAAGCCCAACGAGCCAGCTCGTCAGCTCGCGAGCTAGCTCGGGCTGGCTTGTCACAAGCTGAGCCAAGACTTTTGGCTCGGGACCCCTAGATCCGGCTCGCTCGGCTCAGGCTCGGGCCAGAATTAACGAGCTGAGCCAAGGCCCAGCTCGGCCCGAGCAAGCTCGTTTACAGCCCTACTTGCGGGGCACTGGCACGTGACCTAAGATTTTCACTGTCGTAGCTATAAGATGACATCAGCCGCTGAATAATCGTCTGAGCCTGGTTTTGCTGTGACTTAAGAATTGTTTGTTAGCTGATCATTCAAAAGAGAGCAATATTTTTTTTTAATATTTATAAATTCGAAAATGCTATCGGTTCGGACTGCAAGCGCACAATCCTATTGAGTAGTATATTCGAGGTCGATCCACAGGGAATATTGGTTCAGTGCTTTGAGCGATCGAATCACAATCTTTCGAAAGGCTAGACGAAACCTGAAAATTGAGAGATGTTGTTGTGATCAATGTAAATTAGGAAGCAATTAAAAGTAATTAAAATAAAGATAGAGATGAGAATTCCTAGGGTTTCGGCACACCATTGCCACTCAATCCGCCTTGATAATACATTCCTGTTGTTGTTTTATGAAAGACACCACATAGGTCACTGCGATTTATGTTACACAATAATGTCAGATCTTTCATCGAGATTCTACATATGACACTGCGAGTTTCCTTACGCAAATGACTGATCTCTTAAATATCCCAAATTACTACACAAATCACTGCTATTTTCCTTACACAAGTGATGGAATTTGGTACGCGTTTTGTTGGTCTGGTTTATGGTTTCTCCGCTAAGGTTCTCTTCACATAAACCTAATAAATTTCAACGAGGCTAATTCATACAAATAGTTTCTCTTACCATTAAAGTACTATCACTACTCTAACGGACTCAAACTAGATCGAAGTTAGATGAAGAGATAGTAAATCACAAAAGCATTTAGATTTAACAACAAGAAATCATAATCAACAGAAATATATATATCAAAACATCAAGAGTAACAAGATTTACTGCCTAGCCCTAAGAAAAGAAACTTAGCCGCGGAACGGCATCGTTACAAGCACTCCTCTCTATTCACTTTAATCAAATCTAACCATAATTAGAAAGATAAGTTATTCTTCTGCCCAGGGGCCTTATATAGGAGTGGAGGGACGTCTGGAGGTTGAGTAGTGGCTAAGAAACTGATCTGGATACAGCTATCGGCAGTTATTCTCCAAAGGACGCCTTCATTACGGTCCGTATCAGGTGATACAGTCCGAATTGAGATTTTCATTACGGTCCGTATCAGGTGATACGGTCCGAATTGAGACTTTCATTACTGACCGTATTAGTTGATATGGTCTGAATTGGGCTGGGTCCGTATTAGGCAATACGGACCGTAATAAAGACTTAGTCGATGAGCGTCGCTTATCTGATTGACCCGATTCTTGCTCCATTTGATGTAAAATAGTCCCAAAACCTATTTTCTATAATAAAACATAAAGAAGGGTGACAGTAGTCTTTTTCTCTAATAAATTAAATATAAGTGTGAGAAAATATGTAAAATCTAAGCCAAAACCCTACGTAAATCATCATTATTTTGACTCTGATCATTAGCGTACTAGGAAAATATATGGACCAGGGATAGGCAAAATCAAATTTAGAGGTAGGCAAGTCCACTTAAGAACCTGGTCCAATCTTATTTTTTTTTCCAGGGGTAGGCAATTGCCTACCCCTGTTCTCATGTAGTTCGCCCATGTACCCGACCCAATAACACCACTACATCTACATGTGATATATATCTCACACTCCTATAAGAATCAATAAATTGTGGTGTATTGACATAACCAACATCAAGCAAAAAATATTTGCCTCGTGGTACCGTGAATCAATAAATTATGGTGTATTGACATAAGAATCTGTTGTGATCACTCAAAAGAGAGCAATGTTTCTTTTAATATTTATAAACTCGAAAATACTATCGGTTCGGACTGCAAGCGCACAATCCTATCGAGTAGTATATTCGAGGTCGATCCACAGGGAATATTGGTTCAGAGGTTTGAGCGATCGAATCACAATCTTTCGAAAGGCTAGACGAAATCTGAAAATTGAGAGATGTTGTTGTGATCAATGTAAATTAGGAAGCAATTAAAAGTAATTAAAATAAAGATAGAGATGAGAATTTCTAGGGTTTCGGCACACCATTGCTACTCAATCCTACTCCTGTTGCGTCTGATTTCCTATTGTTATTTTATGAAAGACACCACATAGGTCACTGCGATTTATGTTACGCAAGAATGACAGATCTTTCATCGAGATTTTACATAGGACACTGCGAGTTTTCTTATGCAAATGACTGATCTCTTAAATACACAAGTTACTACGCAGATCACTGCGATTTTCCTTACGCAAGTGATGAAACTTGGTTCACGTTTTGTTGGTCTGGTTTATGATTTCTCCGCTAAGGTTTTTTTTCACATAAACATAATAGATCTCAACGAGGCTAATTCATACAAATAGTTTCTCTTACCATTAAAGCACTGTTACCACCCTAATGGACTAAACTAGATCATTGAAGTTAGATGAAGAGATAGTAAATCACAAAAGCATTTCGATTCAACAACAAGAAATCATAATCAACAGAAAATATATATATATCAAAACATCAAGAGTAACAAGGTTTACTGCCTAGCCCTAAGAAAAGGAACTTAGCCGCGGAACGGCATAGTTACAAGCACTCATCTCTTCTCTCTTTAATCAAATCTAACCCTAATTACAAAGATAAGTTATTCTTCTACCCAGGGGCCTTATATAGGAGTGGAGGGACGTCTGGAGATTGAGTAGGGGCTAAGAAACTGATATGGATACAGCTGTCGGCAGTTATTTCCTAAGGGGCGTCTTCGGTTACGGTCCGTGTCATGTGATACGGTCCGTATTAGGACCTTGTCGCTGAGGGTTTTAGTGCTTCTCACGCTATCTCCTGGTCTGTGCTAGGCTTGGTCCGTATTAGGCAATACGGACCGTAATAGAGACTTCGTCGATGAGCGTTGCTGATCCGATTGACCCGATTCTAGCTCTATTTGGTGTAAAATAGTCCCAAAACCTGTTTTCTACAATAAAACATAAAGAAGGGTGACAGTAGCCTTTTTTTTCTAATAAATCAAACATAAGTGTGAGAAAATATGCAAAACCTAAGCCAAAATCCTACGTAAATCATCATTATTTTGACTCTGATCATGTTGCCAAGTGCACTCTTTAGTACAATTGCATCTGAAGCTTATCTTTCCCATTCGGCCATTACATAAGTAAATCGATAGTCGAATTCACAAACAGGCATAACATTATGTGACAATGTATGTTTTCTATTACGATATGGAGCTTGATCTTCGTAAAAAATAGTTATAGGGACATGTGTACCATCAATAACACCAATACAATCCTGTATATTAAAAAATAGTGAATAATTAAACTTACCTTAATTTAAAAAGACATTCATTTGAGAATGATTGAAATTAAATTACCTTAAAAAAGGATTAAATATTGTTCTCGATTGGATAAGTTGGGGCGTATGAAGTTGAGGGGGCATTATGATTTCTGCAGATAGTTGAGTAATAGCCTTAATTACAATATGGAAGTAACAGCTTATTGTATCACCCGACCGTTGGAATCGTTCTTGCACCAAGCGATTGCTTACATTTTTGCATGAGTGTATAAGAACATTGCAACTTGTTCTTCAATCAATTTTTGTCCATCATGGAGCAATTTTTTTTTGTCTCTCAACAGCTTGACAAATGCACGGAAAACAAAAGTCTCCATACGAAATTCTCTCTTACAACGACACTCATGACCATCTAAGACTTCATTGACATACATCAATCCAGTTAAGATTGAAGTATGACATGGAGTTGGTTCTATTATATTTCTCTCTATATGTGGCATGATGAGATTTGTATAATCCTCATCATCATTATTCATTTTCCATTGAAGAAGATGATCCATTATTTTGCTATAAAAGATGTGAAGAAGCATTTGTTGCAATAGCTCTATATATAAACAAATTAGATTTTTTTTAATGAAAGTAGTCATGATCACTCCTTTGTTACTCTGTAGTGTATGGTCATTTATCACTTTGCAGTGTGTGGTCAGTTCACTCATTTATCACTCTGAAGTGTGGTCAGTTCACTCTGATGTCACTTTTCAGTGTGTGGTCAATTCACTCATTTATCACTTTGCAGTATGGTAAGTTCACTCTGATATCACCTTTTTAGTGTGTGGTCATTTTACTCATTTATCACTTTACAGTGTGTGGTCAGTTTACTCTGATATCACTTTGCAGTGTATAGTCAATTCACTCATTGAAACTTTTTTAGAATATGGTATATATTGATCATAATCAGTGATTAGTATCAATACACTTAATATAATTTAATTGTAGTATTACATCTTCTATAAAAAAAAAAACTAACATGGGTTAAATGACTTATCCATTTTATTTGCCGAACACCTATATTCTAAAATTTCTCATGGGTTAAATGACTTTGATTTTGACCAAGGTTCTAAATAGCGATTATAGCGGCATAGCGGGCAGACAAAAAAAGCTATTGCGAATAGCGTAGCTATAGCGGAAGCTATCATACATAGCGTTTTTTTCTTTTCAAAATTTATTTCTTATATTTCTACTAATTATCAACATTATCAATATTAGAGAATTGGGGGTAACAATCAAATGATAACTAATCTAAGTCTATATTTTTTTCAATCATGCAAATAAGAAGAAAAAAAAGGATCTACAAGGTAACATTATTTAATAGTTCATACTTGATAGTATTACATATTATAATAGACAAAGAACAGTTAATTTTACAAGTGAAATGAAGTAAGTATACTTATTTGAACATTTTATATATTATAATAATCAAAATTAGTTTTCAATTGAAATGAACGGCAATAATTTTACAAGTGAATACTAGACAAAGAGCAAGCAAAAGAAAGAATTAATATTTGAATATTTTCTGATATATAATGAGAGACTAAATCACAAATATGAACATAAGCACATAGTTTGGTTTAAAATACTTATCATAGTAGACCATGTAGCATCATAAATAAGAACAAAAGCCCATGTAAATCGCAAAAAAAAGCTCATGTAGCATAGCGGTAATAGCGGTAAACTATTACAGCTATAGCAGTCGTAGCTGAATTAGCGCACTTTTATCTCATAACTTAGCTTTTATGGTCTGAAAAAGCTATAGCGCTCCTATAGCTAGCTATTTAGAACACTGATTTTGACAAATTAAAATTTTCATTCCCATATTAAAAAATTTCATTCCCACAAAATTTTCATATTACCGAAATTAGTATCAGATTGAAATTAGTTTTACTTCAAAACTTGCATTTTTTCACAGGGAAAACGTTGCTTTTTTTAACTAGACTAAAAATTGGTTGAATTCACATCACTTAAGGTAACAGGAATATTTCTGTTAGAGCCAGACCATCCGACTAAAATCCGTATGAATATAAGAATATTGAATGGGTTCTATGCATTTTCATCTTAGACCGGATGGTCCGGATCTAAACAAAAATATTATGTTACCTCGGATGATCTAAACTATAAACAGATTTGTTCCTGTGCATCTCCAAGATGAGTAGGGTTAAAATGCACCATTGGGTTTGTGCTCCAATCATGCTCCACATTCTTATCTTTGTTTATAAAGTCCAAACAGTCAATCCGAACCGCTTATCATCATCTTCGTATTAAAATGTACTTGGGGACCAAATTTTATATTTTTTTGAATTTTTTTTACTATTTTTTAGATAGGTACAAAATCACTATTTTCAGAAGATTCTGGACCATCCAAAACAGTGATTTTGTACCTATCTAAAATAATAGTAAAAAAATTTCAAAAAATATAAAAATTGGTCTCCAATCACATTTTAATATAAGATCATGTTGAGCAGTTCGGATCGATTGTTTGAACTTTTAAAACAGAAAAAAAAACATAGAACATGATTAGAGTACAAAACTAATAATGCATTTTAACCTTACTTCTCGAATTTTGTAACTTATAACCTGACCCAGAATAAATTTGAAAACGCACGGCCACCTATTGAAGAATAAGTTCTCCCGTTCTGTCAATTTTTTTTTCCCTGCAAAGGAATCCGGAGTTTGTCGTTTCCAAGCCCGGATTTTTTCCCACGGGAGGGAGTTAGGGACGGAGGGTAATAAACTCAACACTAACGTCTCCCAAAATGTCTGGCTGGATGCACGGACTACCGTCCGATTAGTAGACATTGGCTATCCGATCTTTTGCATGAAACTCTCATCACAGTAAATAACTAAATATCAACTGCACTAGAAAGTAGTACGCAGACAAGTTGTACTATAAACGTCGCATGATATATATACAGAACTTTATTACTACTGTTTTTAATAGGATCCATATGGAACAACAATATGGTAATGGGACCCTGACAAGTGAGAGATGACAGATTGACAGATACAAGTGGGTGGGAGCAGTGGGACTGTGGGAGCAGCGCAGGAAAGGGATTATTTTGCGATGCTTGAAAAGGACGTGGTGGTCCAAACAAGTACGCACCAGCGAGTTGTATTGATTTGCTCGTCCGTCCTTTCATTTCCTTCTCTGTTCCCCAATCCCAATCCTCCTTGTCTTGGACAAGTATCATCTCCATTACTGTAAAAGATTCCTTCACTTTATGGTTTGAGATTAACTCTCATTTGAGATTCGGGCTAGCGCAGGCCCAATATTATTGGGCTTTGAGATTCGTGCCAAGTTAAAAAAAACGGTCAAGATCTAGTAATGGTAAAAAATTTCCTGGAGGATGTGAATTCCCTTGCCTCCCGATTCTCTGCTTCGGAGGCAGATAGACTACGTGATGTGGTGAGTCACCGAAAGTTCTGTGTATCAATTGCATTCTAAGTTTTCTTCTTTTTAGTCCTCAAATTTGAGCAGTACTGTGCCTAATTTAAATCTAAGTTTTTTCCGACCAAGATATAAGATATACGAGGAGGATTAAAATACCTCATATCTTTTATGCTTTATTGTGTCTTACATTTATTATTATTATTTTTAAAATTTAAATGGTCGATTCAGACCAATTAACATGATCTCCATATTAAAATGTGCTAGGAAACCAAATTGTATTCTTTTTATATTTTTTTATTGTTTCTTAGATAGATACAAAATTACTATTTCTAAGTCATTCATAACTTAAGTCATTCATAACTGATTTTGTACCTATCTAAAAAAAAGTAGACCTGAAGATCATGTTGAACAGTTCAGATTACCTGTTTAGATTATGAAAACAAAGATAAATATATAAAGCACAACGATGCATGAAAGATACAAGACATTTAAACCCTCCTCTAGACACAATTGTTGGACTTGGATAAATTATAATTGTTTGAATTAGATAAAACTATTTCTCAAGGAGATATCTACAGTTTCCGAACATAGTAGAAAATATATTTTAATTTTTCTTTTAAAAAAAATTGATAGTCGACTCTTTATTTTTTGATACCAATGTTATCAGAACTGGACCGGACATCAACCCGGTAAAGCTTCGGGTTAACGGTTTACTGGTTGAACCAATGGTTCAACTGGTTCAATTGTTGGTTTATTTAAATACTTACATATATGAAGATATGAGAATTATTATAAAATAGGGGAAATTGGGTCCATGCCACCCCAAAATGGTGAATTAAGAAAAATGTCACCTCAAAATTTCTCTTTTGCTAAATACCACTCCAAATCACATTTATTAAGAAAATTGCCACAAATACCATATTAATGTATAATTTTAAATTAACAATTTACAGATATAGTGAATTGACCGAAATAGTCTTCATCTTCAAAATTTCTTTTTCTCTTCTAAATCAAATGAAATGGAGTCGCCAGATACACGAGCTCGCCTCCTCTTCTAAACTGAAGTCGCCTATCACCTTCGGCCCGCCTCCTCTTCTAAACTGAAGTCGCCTACTACCCTAAACCCTCCTCCGCTCTCCTCTCCGTTCACCTCCACCTTCGGCCCGCCTTCCTCTCCTCTCCATTTGGATCGGATCAGGTATGGTGGAGACGAAGAGAGGAGACGGGTGAGGGTTTAGACCATTTCTTTTGGATCGGAACGGACCCATTAAGGGTTACTGTAAGGGCATTTTTGGAATATACGAAAATAATACTCAAAATACAACATATTCTATTTATTTTTTATTACAAATGTATAATAATTTGTTAATTGTGGCAATTTTCTTAATAAATGTGATTTGGAGTGGCATTTAGCAAAACATAAATTTTGGAGTGGCATTTTTCTAAATTCACCATTTTGAGGTGGCATGGAACCAATTTCCCCTATAAAATATCATATTTTTGTATAATATTTGTAAAAATTCATACATACATATTAAATAATATAAGAAAGTATTTATAAATATATTTCAAAATTTAACATTTAAATAAAATAATAATACTGATTTTAAAAAACTTTGAATGTTTTTAAGGTGGACAAAGCTTCTATTTTTGTTTAATAATTTGTAAAAATAATAAATTATATCTTAATAAAAATATAAAACTTCAACACAAATAATGAAAATTAGAAAAAAAATAAAATAGTGATCATTGTTAGTTTGAAGAGAATTAAATATACAAAAATAAATATAGTTTGATTTAAGCGTAACCTAGAGACGTTTTATCATATATGCATAATTTATTCTCTTAGAATATCTAATATTTTGAGGGTTTATGTGTAAATTTTATAGAATAAAATAAATTCTAACATAGCATGTACTTTACTGACTTTAGATGTGATGGTGTACGGATGTAATAAGCTAGTCAATAACAATCTCTTACTCCAGAAAGGGGAGGTAGCACAGTTGGTTAAAAAAAAAGTCATAAGATTGTTGGTTATTCAAATGTTGAGAGTTCGATTCCTCCTCACGACTTAGCAGCTTCTGCGAAGATTAAAAAAAAAAACAATCTCTTACTTCTCTCTCATATTTAATGCAAGAAAAAGGTTGTACAAAAGTAAACAAGTGTATAACTGGGTTTCTTAAACTGAGTTACTTGTTTTTTTTATCAAAAACCGGCCCATTAAGTTGTTTTCTAGCGGTTCAATAACAGAAGCGGTCTCCTAATCAAACTGGTTTAATCCAGTTCCGATTCCGGTTTAATCCGGTCCAACCGGCCGGTCCGATCTGATTCTAATAACACTGTTTGAAACAAAAATTATACATAGCTATCCAACCTTTTTTTATGATAAAGTTAGTTAAAAGCAAATTCTTCCACCTTAAAATATCATAAGATATTCTTATTTGAATTTCAAACTTAATATTTCTCACACCAGAGACATTATTTTAAGAGTGAGGCTACGGTACTATGCATATCACGGTTTGATCTGTGCTACGGCTCAATATTTGAGTTTTCAAAATTCTAACGGTCGATTTGAACCGTTCAGCATGATTACAAAATGAATATGTACTTGCAAACCAAATTTTACATTTTTTTTTGAATTTTTTTACTATTTTTTTAGATAGATAGAAAATCACTTGATCTGAAAATTCTGGACCATCCAAAAACAGTGATTTTCTACCTATCTAAAAAAATACTAGAAAAAATAAAAAAAAATATAAAATTTAGTTTGCAAGTATATTCATTTTATAATCATGTTGAACAGTTTGAATCGACCGTTAGAATTTTAAAAATTCAAATATTGAGCCGTAGCACAGACTAATCCGTGCTATGCATAGTACCGTAGCCTCACTCTTATTTTAATCATCAAACTGAACATTAGTTCCCAATTAATATGCCAGTCAATGTCTTCTTCATTTTTTCGTAAACGAATTCAGACTATTCTTTGCTAGCTGGCATCTAATTCCTGTACCTTTGTCATAAATTAACCTTAAAAAGGCATTTTCTTTCTGACTCAGGGAAGTAAACAGATGCGTTTTGACTCGTGATTCGTGAATATTGCAATTACTTTTTTTACTGTACACTTTATAATTGAACAGTTAACTTGTTGGATAACGATTGAAAATGATAAATGATAAAATCACCAGTTAACCACATGGGAAAAGGATGGTTCGAGAAGAGCAAAACTGGTATTTAATTTGACAATTATAATTCAACCGTTACACGTGCGAAAGCAATTACAATATTCACGAATCATGAGTCAAAACGCACCAGTTGCTCCCCTAAAGGAAAATGCCTTTTAAGATTAGTTTAAGCAAAAAGTACGGGAATTAGATGTTCTCTGGCAAAGAATGGTCTGAATTCGCTTGTTAAGAGAAATAAAGAAGACATTGACTCGCAGACTCCACATGAAACACAGTAATTTGCTCTTTATCATATCTTAACTGGCCCAATAACTCACAAATTTAATCCTGGCTATAATAGCCGTTATCTCATTTGTTGTATAAATAAGCCCAATTCAATTTGATGGATGGGTGCGCACAGAAGAGATATAGAACTTCTCTTCCAATTGACTGAAAATTTCTGCCTATAATTAATCAAATAATTCCTCAATTTCTATCCCAAACATTATTCGATATATATATATATTCAGCTAGATATTAAAAGGAACTATCGTTGGTCAATTCTATGACCGTGCCTTAAATAATGACAATTTTTGAATTAGAGGAGGGTTCAAATGTTTTTATTTTTTTGTCTCTATTATACCTCTATTTTTTAGAACTGCAATAACTTAATATTTAAAAGTTAAACATCAAAATAAAACTATTAGTTATAATAAATATCATTTTCTCTATGCATACGTAAAAGATCATGGCATTTCGATTTTGTTTTAATTAATATCAAGACCTTGCAAAAAAGCACCGATGTGAATAAATTCGAGACGTTGATTTTTCAACTTATTGATTCATATAAAACTAATATCGAAAAGTGATAAGTCTTATGTTTATATAGAGAAAATAATATAAATCGTATTTAATGATTTTCTTTTGACATATTAATTTTAGAATTTTTGTTACTAGAAAATAAAAAAAAATGTAAAAGTATGATGAAGTCAAAAAATGAAGGCATTTGAAACCTCCTCTTTGAATTATCTTAGTGGTAATTCCATTGTCATACATGTAAAAGACATAATTCATTTAAAAATTGTGTCTTGCAATCTCTGTAACATAATTCTAATTCTAATTATTTTATTTTGCTTTATCGTAATTTTCTAAGGGTGAATAAAGGTTTTCTCGAGCAAACAAAGGAAAATTCTTGGTTCTTTTTGTGCAAACATAGGCTCCTTTATCATCAGCACTACCATTACACAGTTGAGTATCACTTATTATAATTTTTTATGATCATTTTGATAAACAAAAATATAAAACGGAAGCACAGCGAACAAATCAGCAGCAGCAGGATGGCCCAATAATAATAACAATGAAGCAAGCTTATATTGTGTAACTGATTAACTGTAGAAGGCCCAATTAGCATCTGAATTATAATTTATTAACAGAGGAAATAACCCAATTTCACATACCAGAACATATAGTAGGCAAAAACAGTCCTCAAAATTTGATTATGTTTTATATTCAAGGTCAAGGGGCAACAAACTATATGTACAACGGAACCGAACCATGATCTTAAAACGGTTACAATTGCAGTAAGGAAAATCCTGCCAACATGGTCAGTCTGTCCATCCATCCATGATCTGAACGGTTACAATACAAGTATGGGTTGTGTCTTTTTCAAAACCCAATACTCTCCACACTTCAATTATGACTGTCCAGATCATGAAAGCATGAACGAATTGACCCTGTTAGCAGGATTTTTGCGATTCAAATAAGCAACATAAAATATTTTACCAGAGAATTGTCAGTGGTTCAGAGATTTCTTGGATAACACTGCTGCTCAGCTTTTCATTTGAATGCATGGAATTTAGGAATGACAATTGATGTGATAGAATAGCAATAATATATATTTTTTAATTCTATCCACGTAAGTGGTTATTTCATTTGTTTCATACTTCCGGATTAAGATGATTTGATATGGTTTTAATATTGATTTGATATTGATCATTTGTTTCATACTTCTGGAAGTAGGGATTAAGATGATTTGATATGGTTTTAATATTGATGATTTGATATGGTTATTTCATTTGTTTCATACTTCTGGAAGTAGGGCTTATTTGATATTGATTTGATATGGTTTTAATATTGATGATTTGATATTGATGATTTGATATGGTTATTTCATTTGTTTCATACGTAAGTGGTTACCTCATTTATGGTTTTAATATTGATGATTTGATATGAGACTCTGAAGTCTGAACCTTACAATGGGTTTGGTTCTCAGTTGTTTCTTTGCGCGAGTTTGTTTCATCAGAGATTACTTCAGAGTTTAAATTGTACTTAAAATTATACTCTTTTAAGTTTTTCTGAATACATAAATACTGGATGCATATACCAGTTGCCAAAAACAAAACCTCTGAGAATATTCAGGTCTAGTTCATTTTCTCCCCTATGAAAATCTTCGAAATCAACATAAGTTTTGAGCCCCATTTTTCTGTAAGCATTCCATTTCTATACTAGCTCTGATTGTGTGCGAATGAAACGCCTCAATTTAAATATTCTTAATTATACTCCAAAATAAAATAAGCCCTACTTCCAGATTCAGACGATGTATTTCTTAGTTTGGCCTATAACTGTAATCCAACTGAGCACCATACCAGTATCAGGCATGTATCATTAGAGACAAAATTCTTGTGGACTTCTAAATTCTTCCATGTCAATCACTTCTAACAGATAAGTGGACAAGAGAAATAAATAAAACATAAGAAAATGGGTTTTGCTATAGTGTTCCCCAGACAGCAAATTAACTAACAGTACAACGGGATTATCACTGGTAAACTGGAGTACGTGCTTCCTTTTAAAAAGAAATGGAGGTTAAGGAGTATCGGACATGCAACTCCAAAATCTTGCACTGTTAGTTAGGTGGTGGTGGAGACTATACACTACCAATGATGAATTGTGGTCTCAAATTATATCCAACATATGCGCATACCTATGCACAAGAAGTACCGGTACTGGTACAAATGGGCCTAGGACATGGGAGGCAGCTGAGTCCTTTTTTCGGAAAATTTTGCTAAAGATAAAACATTTCTTCCATTGGAGTACATCATGGCAAATCGGGGATGGAACGAGAATTGCGTTTTGGTATGATTCATGGATTGGATTACCGATTGTGGGATATAAGGACAGTTGTAGGCCACCTTTTGCTACCATCTCACTCAGAGAAGCTGACCCAATGCTGCAATCAATTGCGCCACACATTGATATTCAATTCAATGATCGAGAAGATACACTCTTGAGGAAATGAAACAAAACATGTACATAAACCTCTAGATCTTTATATAGAATTTTAACGGAGGGAGGAAGAACAGGCTGACACTTCAAAGAGATCTCGAGGGCTAAAGTACCACCCTCAGTCAGGATATTCGAATATCTGGTCCTTACCGATAAAATTCTGACAAAGGACGTTTTGCAAAGAAGGCACATTAATTGCGATACCAATTGTGTGTTGTGTGGGGGGGCAAAACCGGGAAACAACGAGTCAACTACTTTTCAGCTGCTAGTATGCATTGGCAGTCTGGAACTTCATCCAAAATTCAATCAAGAAAAGACTTCTGATACAAACACTGGTACAGGGACAGTCGGTAAAACAGAAATTTGGGAGAACTCGTGGGGAGAAGTCACACAGCAGGAAACAATGCAGAAGGGGGAATGGATGACACATGTACTATGTGCGTGCTGGTGGATATGGCGACAGTAAAATGAGGTTGTTTTTCGGGGGAAAAGAATGCCAGGCAAATTTATTGCCCATAGTTTATCCTAACTATCGGATCTGCACTGTAAAGACGTATATGAGTACGATTTTTTTTCGTTAGCTTATTAGATGATATTTTGAATAAGAGTATTTCCGTACCCATTGCCCTATGGGATAATTAATAAATATAAAATTACATATAATATTTTTATTTATACATATAACTATATAATTTCATATTTATGATTAGATTGATTTAATCTTCATGTTTCCACTACAGCAGAACAAGGCATCAGCGACCGGCATCAGAGACCGGTACAATCGCCGGTCGCTGATGACCTCCTCTCAGGCAAAAAAAAAAAAAATTTTGATTTCGGCGACGAAACTTTCAGAGACCTTCAGAGACCGGCGCTATTAGTCTTCAGAGACCGATTTTGCCCGGTCGCTGAAGAGCCTCAAGAAAACCCGCGCCCCGCGCGCCATTGCCTCTCTCGCTGTCTCCTCCCGCGAACTAGGTTACCCAAAAAGAAAAAAAAAACGCGCGGATCCGCGGCGCCCGATCCTCACCGCCTTCGACCACTGCATTCTCAGATCGGATCCCCCGAATCCCTGCCTTCGACCACCCCCGCCTTGTCAGACCCCCCCGACCCCGACCCCGAACGCCGACTCCGACGTCGCTGAGAAGACGCCGATCTGTGGCCGACTCCGACCCCGAACTCCAAGCGACGAAGGCATTGATTAATTAGTTCTCGTAAGTATCGATTTGACTTTCGTTTTGCTCAATCCCAAAACAGTGGCGTTTTTGCTCCAATTTATTTGGTTTGTATTTCCTCTTTTCCAGCATTCGTTTTTGCCGGGCTTTTTGCGGTGCTGTGCTGCCATCTCTACTCTATTCGGTGCGGTGCCTCCTTTCTTACAATGAGCACGACTTATTCCACTCATTCGGTGCTGTGCTGACATTTTAAGGGGTTTTACGGGGTGGCTGCTGATTTGCATAACGCTCCTCCTTCAATTGAAGAATTTCGAAGAGTGGCTGCTGATTCTAGAAGGAGGTGAGAATGCTACCCTTTTACAATTTTTTTCAATTTTCATGTATTAGTTTTACTAATTTTCATGCAATTATTTCTTCAACTGAGAATCAATCAAGAACATTGAACAAGTAAACTTTGACTTATACAAAAATCTAACTTTTCTGTTAACCAAATTTTATGTATTACCAATTTCTTTTTATGGGTTACTGCTGTATTCTATTGTTGCTTGCATCGAATTGGTATGATCTATCTTACCAATTTTTCAATAGTTAATGAAGGTTATAGGGATAAGTTAAAAGGATAAGCATTACTTTATTGGATAATCTTGGTGTTACCAACTGTACTAATTAGAGATGCTTATTATTAATTATTACTTTATTAGAGATAAATTTCAATTTGCACATCATGTGCAAAGTTATATACGAAGAAACGAATTAAGTAGTATTTTAGTTATTTCTTATGTATTAATTTATTACTTATTGTTATGTTATTTTTCTTAAAGAGGTGGAATCAATTACAGGCGGTTCCACTGACTTTGAAACCAATATATGAAGTTATGCCGGATTTATCATATTTTGCCCCAACTGCAGTTATGCCGGATTTAAAGATTTGTTGATTTTATTACCAGTACCTCCCCAGTCTTTTTTGCTTTTTGTCCCTCACTTTTTCTCATTTCAAAATTTCTGACTGTTATACTTCCTTTTTGTTATCAGAGAGATTACCTAAGAGAAACTTAGATAGAAACAGGTTTGAGAGTAGTGCTTATGTGACAGATAAACAGGATCACAGGTAAAGTTTCTGGTATCATAACTCATAAGCATGTTACTTTTTTTTGCAATTTGACCCCTCAAATTAATTGAATTTATTTCTTTGTAGGATTTTCGTTGCGACATGGAATGTAGGTGGTAAATCTCCACCCGATTATTTAAATGTCGAAGATTGGTTGCTTTCTTCGTCTCCGGCCGATATTTATGTTCTCGGGTATTTTTCTTATCAATTGATAATCAAATTCAAATCATAGGTTACCTGTACTTGTACTGGTATTTGGTTCGTGCCGTTACCAATGTAACTTACACTGTTTCAATAACAAAGGAAAATAATAAAATAATTTGCAATAGTCACAGTGAAATCTCACATGATTTCAATTCATTCACTATTCCATCAAAAACAAAAGAGATACATATCTAATTTCACTTGATTTCATTATTCTTTTCTGGTATCATGGTGCTCCAATTAGTGTTGTCAACTTCAAGTATATTTTTCAAGTATTGTTCTAATTAAAGTACATTACCTGATGCATGCTTCTAATTAAAGTACATCACCTCTTCACCAAATTAGGTATAAGTTCTACTCCCTGTTGGTGTAATAGCTGCTGTAAGTTCTACTCCCTGTAAGTTCTACATCACCTCTTTACATTACCTGATGCATGCCACTCCCTCTTCAAGTATATTTTTGTTGATATATTTGGTTTTTAGCTGTACCAGTTTGGATTGTTAAATCAACTCTTAGTTGAGATATAATTGAATGATAGCAGACGAATTAAGGTAGAATTCACTTAATTGACAAATAATTATATCTCAACTATCTAGGCTAATGCTTAATTGAATATTGAAGTCATTCTGGTTTATGCTTAACCTGATTCTAGGAGTATGCGGGGGGTGGCAGGGGGGCGGCAGCCCCCTGCGAGCGTTGTCTGAGGTTACGAAGCACCGCTCTGTCGAGCTCGGCGAAAATTATTTTCGAGAAGTCAATTGCATATGAATTCTTGTATCCGACGGCCCAGATTAGTCAAGTTACCTATTAATTTTCAATTGGTTGAATGATTGGTGGAATAGAATTGATTGGAATAGAATTGATTTAAAATTGTTATTGTAAATTGTTGTAATTGTGGATTTTAATTACTATTGTAAATTGTTGTAATTGTGGATTTTAATTACTATTGTATCAATGTCTTGTATTATGTGTATGCATGTATCGATGTTTATGTTGTATGTTGGTACGTGTGGTACCAACTATTAAATGGTGCAAATTTAAATAATATAATAAAATCTAGAAAACCGGTTTTAGGTATCAGCGACCGGTTTTAGATATCAGCGACCGATACATTTGGTCGCAGAAAATTTTTGCTGACGTCAGAAAAAAACGACAGCGACCAAAAAATTTGGTCGCAAAAGAGTATCAGCGACCGGGTGACGTATTATCAGCGACCGGTGACGTCATCAGAAGAGTATCAGCGACAATGCTTACAGCGACCGGTATATCAGCGACCAAATTTGACTTTCTGCGACCGGAATTGGTATCTGCGACCGGCGACGTAAGTATCAGCGACCGGAAATCCGGTCGCTGATAGTCTGTTTTGCTGTAGTGTTCCATTTTCATCCCATTTAGTTATATATGTTCATTGTAAACATATATATATATATACACATTGTCCCATGATTTTCATTATTAAGAGTAACCTATTTTTTTTTTCATCCTCTTTGTAAAATTATTTTCTGTACAGTGTGCGTGCATGAGTGTATAATTATATATTATCAACAATTCAAGGTGTTCTATTTTAAAAAAAATATATAAGAAAAGAAATTCAAAGTGTTCTTGTCTTGTTGTGTCGGTGACCTGTCCGAGATTGTTCATCATCGGAATGCGAAACCTTTTTATTTCCAAAACGATCCAACATAAGACACCGAAAGCAGAAATAAAAAATTTAAGGCCTGCTCCAGTCTTAAGTAATTGCTTTGTTCCCATCTCCATCTCACATGATTTCTCCGAAATTCCCAAATCTGAATGACAAAATTAAACCATCTCCTTATCGATATGGTACTCAATTGATTCCTCTTTATCAGAAAACCATGAGCGCTGCATCTGCTATCCAATTAGTGGTCCTTGATATATAGCCTGTGACTCTGCATTTGCCCAATTAAGACAGTGGGAAAAAAAAATGGAAAAAGAGATTGGTGAAGGATTTATTATCTTTGGCATTCTGCAAAATGTAATGATTCTGTGTAAGGCTAAAGCATATTGGGCCTTTTAGTAAAGCAGCATGCACAAACTTGTCTTATTGTGTGGGTGACCTGTCAGAGATTGTTCATCATCGGAATGCGGAACCTTTTTCTTTCCAAAACGGCCCTACAAAGAAAGATGAAAGAAGAAATAAAAGATTTAAGGCCTGCTCCAGTCTTAATTGCTTTTGTTCCCATCTCCATCTCACATGATTTCTCCGGAATTTCCAATGTAACAAAGAAGATAAAAGGGCAATAAATTTAAAGTTTCCTAACCATTTAAAGTTTATATTTCATATATGGCATAGTTTTGAAAATATGTTCATATATATTGAAATTATATATGGTGAAAAATCAATGTTTATAAATTTTAATGAATGTTTTTAATATTTTACTATTTTTTAAATAATGGAGAAAACCATTAATTATTACATAATGGTCTATAATTTGGTTGATGAATGGCCTAATCTAAAAAATAATAAAAAGTCATTAAAATTTAGTTTTCACGAGATTTTAATATGTAGATCACATTCAGTAGCACTGATAGTCTTTCAAGTTTCAAAAAAGTACCAATACTTTTTAGCTTTGAATAACAATATAGCATGACTCTATATATACAAAAAGAACTGAAATTTGAAATTTGAAACAATATATGCAATCCGTGTTAAATAGGCATGATATATGCAATCCATGATATTTGGTGTATGTTTCGTCGTACATGAAGTGATTTAAAATTTTAACGATTATAAACTAGTGACACTTGATGCATCATCAAATAATACTTAAATTGCATAAAGTTTGATTATTAGGCTATCTATATGTCCAATAAATACTAATAAATTTGCTTTTATAACACCTACAACATAAACAAATTACTATTATTAGAGCACTTTCAAAAGGATATATCAAATTTTAAGCCAAAAATAGATCGATGTGGCCCAGCATTAACTGCAAATTGCATGCATAATTGATATTTTTCGTTAATTTTGGAGTTATTTCAATTGATTAAACCATCAAAATTTACAATTATACCTCAAATATTATCTAGTACTTGCAAAAATAATTATTAAAGTGATTTCATATGAATGCATCAATTTTTATGAAAACAAAATCTCAAGATATTAGATGTCTTTGTTTAATGTTGGACACATTTGTAGTGATTAAATCACCAAAACTGATATTTGCCTTTGAATAATATACAAAACAAGCAAATCAAATTTTTTTTTGAGAAGCTTGATAGTGGAAGAACAAATCATTATTAGAGAAGTTTCAGAACAACATACCATTTTTTACTCCAAAAATAGTGGTAGTATAGCAATTTACTACAATTTTCTGCTTAATAAATATTTTGAATGTGTAATCATTTCAAGTGATTAAACCACCAAAATAGACACAGTTATGCCTCAAATATTACATAATACTCACATGAATAATTACTAGAGTAATTTTGCAAATACATGTTCTGCAAGAATACATTTAAAGCGATTAAATTACCATGCTCTGTTTCTACGCCAAAATAGCTTTACTAGAGCATTAAACTGAACTTGCATGCATAAGATATTTTTGATTAATTTTAGAGTCATTTTAAGTGATTAAACTACATTAATTGACAATTCCACCTTAAATACTATCAAATATTTGTAGCCGTGATTTTTATTTTTACCCAAAAAAAAATATATTTTAATATAAATAACCAGATTTTTAAAAGATTTTTATTTCTACCCAAAACGCTAGGAATATTTGCGGTTCGAATTAAAAATTCGGAACGCTAGGAATATCAGCGGTCCGAATTCTTAATTCGAAACGCTAGGATTCCTAGCGGTCCGAATTCTTAATTCGAAACGCTAATATTCCTAGCGTTCCGAATTCATAATTCAAAACTACAGTCGCCAACCTTTTCATTTATTATTATATTAAATGGTAATTTTTCACCGATAACCCTAAAGTTATTTTTATTACAAAGAATTATATTATAAAAACTTATCAATAATATAAAATTTCATTTATTATTATATTAAATGGTAATTTTTCACCGATAACCTTAAAGTTATTTTTATTACAAAGAATTATATTATAAAAACTTATCAATAATATAAAATTTCATTTATTATTTTATTAAATGGTAATTTTTCACCGATAACCCTAAAGTTATTTTTATTACAAAGAATTATATTATAAAAACTTATCAATAATATAAAATTTCATTTATTATTTTATTAAATGGTAATTTTCACCGATAACCCTAAAGTTATTTTTATTACAAAGAATTATATTATAAAAACTTATCAATAATATAAAATTTCTTTTATTATTTTATTAAATGGTAATTTTTCACCGATAACCCTAAAGTTATTTTCACCGATAACCCTAGAAATTTATTCACCGATAACCCTAAAGTTATTTTTATACAAATTATTGATAAGTTTTTATAATATAATTCTTTGTAATAAAAATAACTTTAGGGTTATCGGTGAAAAATTACCATTTAATAAAATAATAAATGAAATTTTATATTATTGATAAGTTTTTATAATATAATTCTTTGTAATAAAAATAACTTCAGGGTTATCGGTGAAAAATTACCATTTAATAAAATAATAAATGAAATTTTATATTATTGATAAGTTTTTATAATATAATTCTTTGTAATAAAAATAACTTTAGGGTTATCGGTGAATAAATTTCTAGGGTTATCGGTGAAAAATTACCATTTAATAAACTAATAAATGAAATTTTGTATTATTGATAAGTTTTTATAATATAATTCTTTGTAATAAAAATAACTTCAGGGTTATCGGTGAAAAATTACCATTTAATAAAATAATAAATGAAATTTTATATTATTGATAAGTTTTTATAATATAATTCTTTGTAATAAAAATAACTTTAGGGTTATCGGTGAATAAATTTCTAGGGTTATCGGTGAAAAATTACCATTTAATAAAATAATAAATGAAATTTTATATTATTGATAAGTTTTTATAATATAATTCTTTGTAATAAAAATAACTTTAGGGTTATCGGTGAAAAATTACCATTTAATATAGTAATAAATGAAAAGGTTGGCGACTGTAGTTTTGAATTATAAATTCGGAACGCTAGGAATATTAGCGTTCCGAATTAAGAATTCGGACCGCTAGGAATCCTAGCGTTTCGAATTAAGAATTCGGACCGCTGATATTCCTAGCGTTCCGAATTTGTAATTCGAACCGCAAATATTCCTAGCGTTTTGGGTAGAAATAAAAATCTTTTAAAAACCTGGTTATTTATATTAAAATATATTTTTTTTTGGGTAAAAATAAAAATCACGGTATTTGTAGAGACAATTCTCAGAGCAATTTCATAGGAATAAATCAGTTTTTACACATACAAAATCTCTAGTAACTCAATTCAGCAATTTGCATGTATGATATGTTTTCAATTAATTCATGACATATTTAAGTGATTAAATCAACAAAAATGACTATCATTCTCCAATAATATCTAAAACTTACACTAATTATTTTTATAGCATTTTTGAAGGATGTATCAATTTTTATGCCCAAATTAGGTGCTGTATATATAGCACTAACTACAAATTGCATGCACATTTGATGTTTTCGGTTAATTCTTGGCTCATTTCAAATTATTAAACCGTGAAAATTGAGCAATGCAAACAAAATCTCGAGTAATAAAATTTGACAATTTCATGCATATGAGATATTTTAGGTAAATTATAGACACATTTCAAATGATTAAATCATCGAAACTTACTTTTTTTTGCTTCATATAATATCTAAAACTTGCACAAATTATTTGTACCCGCCAAACTTACTCGTATTGACCTGTACCAATATGTACTTGTTTGCCTAATTTTCATATGGGTAAAATAGCTGTGGCCATTTACTTATTTGCCTGGCCGGCTATCAATACCTCGATTTAAATGTAGAATAATGACAATATTAGTTGTTGTTTCTTAAGAGAAAAAGGTTATACCAAATGGTATTAAGATCAGGTTTACATGAAGAATTAAATCCTTTTGGCATGGAGTGAATGTTACCTATTCATATTACTGGTTAATTGCGTCCGATGCGCAGAGGACTCAAATTTGAGTCCCATAGATTCTTGTACAGTATAATCCGCTTTAAGATCCGTGTGCACTAGATCGGTACGAATCTTGAAGCGAACACACACAGATATTGAGCGACGTACACAAATTTTAAAGCGGATCGGATGGTAGAAGAACACAACCCATTCCCGTATGGTACATCATAGTTGAGACTGTTTATGAACCTGCTGATTATTTTTTAGCTACAACAGACCATAAAAGTTGTTCAAGATAGATCATTGATGGAATTATTCATTTCGGCAAGGGAATTCCATAACTTCTTTTACAAGAAAAAATTGCCAGGAATCTGTATAAGGTGGATTTTGAGAAGGCTTTCGATATGATCGACTGGTGCTTCATGGTTAACCTACTCATAGAAAGGGGATTCCCCCCGGAATGTATATCATCCAATAACCTGAGCATTCTTTGGACATCATCATCATCGATCAAGGTGAATGGGACTCAATCGATATTTTTTATGCACAAAAGGGGACTAAGACAAAGGGACCCACTCTCTCCCATGCTCTTTATCTTGATGGCAGATTCACTCAACCGTTTCCTTCATAATATGATGCCAATCATGCCACAAAATATTCAGTTACAACCTCAGACAATCCAATACGCAGATGATACATTGATAATTTGTGAGGCACATCCTACCGCTCAAAATTATTAGCCATTACTCAGTCTATACTCCGAACTTTCGGGCCTCAACATGAATAGGGGAAAAAGTACCTTTGTCCATTGCCATCCTGCAGGGCCTAATCCCGGTTAATTCAAGCTATTGTGGCTTCCCCACCGTCACAGTTACCAATTAGATATCTGGGGTTACCGTTATCGGTCAGGAAACCGAGGAAAATTGACTATCAGCTGATGCTAGGAGCAGTACAACGGCGGAGGGAGGGGTGGACCTCAAATCTACTATCCTATGGAGGTAGAATCATGTTGGTGAAGGCTGTCTTATCTGCTATGCCCTTGCATTACATGCAAGCTTTCAAGCTCCCAGTGGGTGTAATAAAACACATTGATAGAATGAGGAGGAACTTTCTGTGGAAAGGAAATGAAGTGTGCAAGGGTATCAATTGCCTCGTCAATTGGGAAATGGTGTGTATGATGAAAATTAATGGGGGATTGAGAATCATCGATTTGCGATGCCAGAACGACACACTATTGGGAAAGTGGATCTAGGCAATCGAGTCTAAGTCGGAATCCCTTTGGCCAAGCACCGTCAATCTATTACAAGGAATCTCTTCGACATCGGCATTGCAGTCACCGAGATCAGATGCTTCTTTTTTTGTGAAAGATCTCTTAACAGTGTAACCGTTCGTCAAAATTTTGATCCAAAGGGAGAACGGAGTTCCAAAATGGGACTGGACTAAATCGGGAGAATCCTCATGTGCTTCAGCTTACCGAGCAATGCACCATAGTGGTTCATTTCACCTTTCCACAAGGAATTATGGAAGGTTAAGATTCCCATGAAGGTAAAGATCTTTATCTGACTTATGCTGAATGACAAGATTCTTACTAAGGAGGTCTTGTTTCACAGGGTTGTATCGTCCCGACGGGCTGTCACTTATGCGGGGCCAACATAATGGAATCAAAAGACATATAATGTGGGAATGAATCTATGCGAGAAGATTATGGATCGGCATGATGGCACAATACAACATTCCGACAAGCGGGACCGAGGACATCCTCTCAGCATGGACTCAGATTAACTTGGTTCAAATGCGATCACTTAGGATGTTATGAAATGTGGTCTGGGTGGCAGGGGCTTGGGCACTGTGGCGTGAAAGGAATAGAAGACTATTCTCAAATAATCGAAGGGTGGTGCATCGTCTCATAGGAGACACGGCGCTTGAAATTGAGAAATGGAGATCATGTGTTTAGAAAGAAGACAAAGGTAGATGGATGGGGGATAATAAGATGGATGGGGGATAATAAGACAAAGGTAGACTCCGTGTGTAGCGTATGAGGGAGAGCCTTTGGCTCCATTGGAGCATGTAAATTTTTTCAAAACAATTTATGTAATTAATCTTTTTTATCAATATATCCGTTGACGGCAATTACTGCCAACCATAAAAAAAAATATACCATAAAGTCGTAATGTTTTTACTTCTCACATTGTTTAATCACGAAAACAAGCATAGTATTGATACTACCATACAGAACAAAATGTTGAAGAATATCAACTTTTCGGTAACAAAATATTGACAGCATGCTATCTATAATCACGTGTATGCTGTATGCAAAAAGCAAACTCGACTAAAAGTCTAAAATCAAAGAAAAGTAAACCAAGTAGACCACTGAAAATATCATTTGACACATCAAACTCAACATGCGGCTCTTTGAGTTCTATACAAGCCAATACGGAAAATAAAAAAACAGACCTACCAGCGGCAGATCCTTGTAAACATTGTGCGTCCATTTACAAATAATATGTCCAAATTAAAAAAAATATATATTTGTAAACATTGTGCAAATGAAAAAAAAATATATATATATTTACTAATAAAGAGTTTCGATAGAATTGAATCTTTGATTGATTCGGGTACTTGAAAATTTCTGGATGAGAATATGGTTTCTACTAATTCCAATTCGTACCAATGTAAACAAGTCCAAAATTAAGGTTTCCATATGCATAAAGCATCAGTTTTGTCAATCAGCATTGCAAGAGTTCTCTCAAAAGCTTGCTACATTTCACACCAAATGTTGATATATCTTTGTCAAGACCAATAGCTACAGATACATAAAAAATCCTACATCAACATCTGACAGAATGATTTAGAGAAGCAACAGATCAATCATCAATGGAATTCAACTGGTAGCTCGAGTGATGAGCTAATAGATAACTTTAAGAAGTTTTGGATTTAAGCCTGGAGTGAGACAATATGATAAGAGAGCCTTCTCCATCAATAAAAAAAAGAAAGATAGATTATCAATTGCTCAATGTCGCAGGAAACTAATTAATAAATTATCTTCTTCTTTGTTCACGTCTTCTCCATTTTCTTCTTGGTTTGTGATGCCTCATTATCATATCTATAAATCCGACATATTTCTGTACCAAAATCTGTGTTCCAAACCACTGAATCGTGTCTTTTACATTGAAAACACATTGAATATCTATAGAATGTGGTACTGCTATGTTTTCATTCTTACTTTGCAGATAACAAGCGAAATCAGGGAAATTATGAAGTTCTGACGCCTTACACGCGGGCCGCGCCACTTCTGACGCGGGTCGCACAAACCCCTGACGCGACCACAAGACGCGACCTCTATTCTTCACGCGAGGAGCACAGACACGCGGACCGCGTCACTTACATGCGGGTCGCGTGAATCTATTTCGGAAAGAAAACAGAAAAGGAAACAGAGGCTCAAGGATGGAAGGTCGGCCAAATGGGCTATATTACGGGATCCCTTGCCACAGAAGGGCATCTCATTCATTATTGTGCATTCCAGAGAGCAAGAGGCAGGTTCGAGGGCGAAGGTTCGACGGCTAGCTTGGAGGCGAAGTTGAGAGGAGCAAGACGAGAGTTTTGCGACGAATCTTCATCGTCTTTCTAGTTTTTCTATGAACTCTTTTATCTTTATTTGTTTTCTTTGTTCTTTGATCATGAGTGAGTAGTTTTCTTTATTTCTAGGGTTACAATGTAGTTTGATACTTTGTTTTGTATGCATGTTGTTTGAATTTGTGTTGAACAATAGTGTTTAATTGTTTGAATATTATCCTAATTGCTTTGTTGAAGTTGATTGAATGATTCATGTTTGTTTACTGTTAGATGCCTATAACATCTTTCTTGTACTTTGGCCTTGATGTTTCTTTCAACCAGACTTAATATCTGAGGTAGGTTTACGAGCCGTAAGGCGAGACCAAAAAGTAACTGAGAGGTGAACTTTACCATTTATCGAGAGATATTGGTTACCTTTAGTAAACCGAACAATTAACTTAGATTAAAACCCTAAGAAGGTGAAATTGCATTTCCGATACCAGGTTTATTAAGCCAACAAAAGAGAGTTGAGGTTTAGGAACATTAGGTTCGGTCAATGAATCCTTACACTAAAGAACAACGCAAAAACAGACAACTGCTGCATTTGCTCGAGGTCCACGCGGGCCGCGTACGAGAGTACGCGGGTCGCGTGTTCCATGCGGGTCGCGTGTGAAAGCACGCGGGTCGCATGAGTACCGAGAGGCAAGGTTGATAATGAATCGAAAACCCTGGAAACGCTTTTCTCCATTTGATAAAACCAAAATTTACTTTTTGTCAATTTAATTACTTGAGTTATTAATTGAATTTAGGATTTAAACAACCAAACCAATATTTTTCCAACTTCTAGTACCTAATTGATTTAAATAGAATTCCAGACTTGATTAAAGAACCGTCCTGTGGATCGATACCTGATTATACTGTACGACGGGATTGTGCACTTGCAATCTAGTCGAAAATTGAATAAGGTTAAAAGCTACAGCTTGCTGTAGTGAAACTTTGTGATACACTTTTGTGCGAACAGTTTGCTTCCATTTCCTCCATCTCTTCTCCTCATTGTTCTACATTTCCTTCCTCCTCTTCTTCTGCTAAGCCTTCTTCACCTTCTCCCGCCTCTCCTTCTTCCCACCATGCTTCTCCTCCCACACCACCACCACCATCCTCTTCCTCTGCATCTGCATCCACCTCTGCTGCTGTTACTTCCATCATCATCTTCTCAAAACGAAGCATGTACCGAAGCAACAATTTCTTTAATTCATCTAGAGATTCATAAATGTGCCCCTGCTGCTTGCTCTCAACCAACTGACAATTTTCATGTTCAGATACTACCTCCCTCAACATCTCCAAAAGTTCAATTTTATCAGATAAATCCTACAATTTTTTTAATAATAGTAATAATGATTAATAATAATGACAGAACAAGAACAACATATACAAAAAAATGGGGTTATGGGGTGGCATAAAACAACAATATTTATGACTGAAAAAAATGGACAGAGTGAAAGGGATAAATCTAGGGGTGCAAACGGATCGGATAATATCCGACCGTATGTGGAACCGTATCCGAATTAGATACGAATATCTGATATGGATATCCGAATATCCGAATATTCGATATGGATATCCGAATATCCGAATATCCGTGCGGATAAAGATACAGATATGGTTTTGAATTTTAATTATCCGTATCCGAATAGTAGATATATACCATATGATTTAATATATATACTATGAAAATATTTATGTATATATCTACGGATATCCGATATCCGATCCGTGTCCGTACGTATACATATTTGATTAAAATTATTCTGAAAAATATTGTATAAAAAACGTATTTTGGTATTTCCAAAATTACCCCTTACTCCTTCCCCTTCCAAATTCACCCATTTCCGCTACCACCCATAAGAGCTTCTGATTGACTAAGCCAGTATCAAATCCAGAAATGATCTTCTCAGACTTGGTAGACCTTTTTTCCGAGAATAACAGCTGACTTATGACACAAACAGGCATTACAGAGAGGTGAATATTGCTGTTCTTCCATATTGCATCTTCTGTACCATAACAACATCTGCTCAACTCATAAGCAACATACTGTGCACCCAGCGACTCAAGATACATGCAATTTTTTCTAACACATGCTTCTCTAGAGTACAAACAAAATCCCTCAGATTCAAAAGGCAATGGCCATCCACCAAGCAAAGACAGAGAACAACCCATTAGTAAATCTGAGTGATCACTAGTAGAACCCGTCAACAATTTCGATTGACCCTGGCCACCTGGTAAAGACGAAGAATATCCCATAAACAAATCTGAGCAACCACTGGCAACAACAGTCAAGAATTTTAATTTACCCTCTAAAACAGCTTCACTCCCTTCAATTTCACCAAGAGAAGGAAGGTAAATGTGTTCCCAGCTGAGGTGAAGGCTCCACATAAGTTGGTTTCCTTTCAGGAGCAATTCCTGGAAAGCTGCACCCAGCGTGTGAGCTCAAGGAGAGAGATAAGCACACCTAAACGTGACCCAGTTTCTTTTGCAAACATGTGGGCATCAGTTATAGCAGAAACCAACTCCCAGCTAGCAACTCTAGAGGCCACTAAGAATTTAGCAATGTCAATCTTGAGATTAACCTCGTGATTTTCAATTTCGTCACCTAATGAACGATCTTTCTCTAACGACAAAATTTCAACTCCACGGTTTCGCATGGCTCTTGAGACCTCACCAGATCGAGGGTTTACAGTGAATTTGGAAGGGGAGGGGGTAAGGGGTAATTTTGGAAATATTAAATTTTTTTTTTATATAATATTTTTCAGAATAATTTTAATCAAATATGTATATTAAATGTATAATTGTGGCAATTTCATAAATTTAATAATTTTAGAGTGGCAAATAACTAATTTCATATTTTGAGGTGGCAATTTCCTAATTTTCATATTTTGAAGTGGCATAAAAACAATTTTCCCTATAAAGTAAGAGCACCAAAATAAATAGAGAAACAAATAAATAAATCAATGATAACTTTTTTAATTCATAAAAGCACTTGGAATATATTAGTGAAGTGATTACCTCAGCTTCTGATCCATGAAGAACAACATCAAGGTTTTTCACTCTGGAAAGGCCGTTCAGGATATTGGCCTCTCTATTATAGAATGCCGTCTCAAATCTAGCATCAGTAAAAAAGCTAACAGATGCTTTAACTAACGATGACATGTTTTCGAAAACAAACCCTGCAGTCTGAGAGGACACAACAGTGACTTTCAAATACTGGAGACTTGGAATGGAAACCCGAATCTCCGCAAAGTTACAGCAACCATTAAAAACTAAACTCTTAAGGTTGCTACAAGAAATTTGAGAAAGGTTCAATCCGCAAGCATACAGCTCCAACTCTTCAAGCTTGGGACAACCCAGTAGAAGCTTGCTCATGAAATCAGTTTCGATTGTAAAATAACCTAGGTTTAATCTTCTCAGACTCGGGAGATTGACCAACTTTGGTTCTAGGACTTCAGGCAATCTACTGTCATATCTAAGAGGATATAAATTCTATGGTTGTTGGATGTTTTGTTGGATCACTTAAAGCTGATTGCCATAGATCCCCATCAGCAAAATTTCAATGAAGAAAACATTTTTTTTCTTTGTTTGAAATTATGCTGAGATTACGAGTGCTTAACTTTAAAATTTTGACGGTGTTTTAGTTTCCATAGCAGATAATTATTATCTTGTTACAAACATTGGTAAAATCCAGAATTTTATCGAGACCTAGTAATCAAATTTTAATCCACATTCATCTCGGCGTTTGATAGGCCAAGTTAAAATAAAGTAGATATTTAATCATTTTTAAATATTGATAATTTCGTTCTCCTAAACCAGGACCGCAATTTGCCATTTTTGGGTTTATAGCCGCATATTGAGAAATTGTAATCTGGACCGTCCATGCCCACTCTAATTCTTACTTTAGATCAAGGCCTGGTAGGCCTGCAATCGAGTTGAGCCCAGCCCAAATATCCCTTTTCTTCTACCTTTCTCTCCAAGCAAAACCCTTGTTTATTTCACTTCACCTCTCTCTCTCTCTCTCTCTCGGTTCAAAACAAAAACAGAGAAGAAAACAGATCAGAACTAGAAAAAGAGACATTATAAAGCAATGGCTCGTTACGATCGCGCGATCACAGTTTTCTCGCCGGACGGCCACCTCTTTCAGGTCGAGTACGCGCTCGAGGCGGTGCGCAAGGGTAACGCCGCCGTCGGCGTGCGAGGTACGGACACTGTTGTGCTCGGCGTCGAGAAGAAATCTACGCCTAAGCTCCAAGATTCGAGGTATCCCTACTCTCCCTCTCCGTCTCTTTGATCCTTCCCCCTTTGTGCTTGCTAGGATTAATCACGGTTCTGATCCATACTTACTGTTAACTTCTATGCTTCTTTGAGCTGAAATTTGACCAAATGTCCAAATTCTATGTTAATTGATTGAGTGTTTAGCGATTTCAGAACACCCGTGGTAGGTGCATATATCTGGTCGAGAATGTCCCAAAAGGGTATGAATGTTATTTCTGTTGTTTCAATTTTGTCAATTTCTGCCCCATTTTTCCAGGAGCGTTCGTAAAATTGTAAGCCTAGACACACATATTGCTCTTGCATGTGCGGGTCTCAAAGCAGATGCTCGTGTCCTAATAAACCGGGCCCGCATCGAGTGCCAGAGCCACAGATTGACTGTTGAGGATCCAGTTACAGTTGAGTATATAACTCGCCACATAGCAGGCCTTCAGCAAAAGTACACACAAAGTGGTGGGGTCCGCCCATTTGGGCTTTCAACTTTGATAGTGGGTTTTGACCCATATAATGAGAAACCCTCTTTGTATCAAACGGATCCTTCTGGAACCTTTTCAGCATGGAAGGCCAATGCCACTGGAAGGAACTCGAATTCCATGAGAGAGTTTTTGGAGAAGAATTACAAGGAAACTTCTGGAAAGGAGACTATTAAGCTTGCCATCAAAGCTTTGCTTGAGGTTATTTTTATTTATTAATTATCTAATATTCACAGTGAATTGCGCATGAATTTCCAGCTCAAAATTGCTCAGATTGAATTGAAACAGAGGGAAAATCATGTGCAGCACCGTGGTGCGCACAACTCCCAAGTCGTGCGCAACACCACGGTGCGGATGTGGTAAGTTTTTAATTTTTCAGAAATCGATGGTAAGGTCAGAATTTTGAAATATTGAGGTGGTAACTAAAAAAATTTCGGCCTTATTGATAATTAATTGAATTATCATTATTCCTTGGAGAAGTTGAAGCTTAAGCCTCAAGCGCAAGCTTATAAATTCAATTATGCCAAGCAGTAAAAAATAGAATAAATAGATAAAATTGTGGGTTGAATCAATATCTGGCAGATACTAAGAAAAGTTTGGCAGAAATGCACCAGAACCAGATCCATACTGATACGACACCAGATTCTTCTTCCATAACATCTAAGTATAACATAATTATGCATCATAAGCTATGTTTTTTTTTTCCAGGAACAAGTGCATGGCATTTCTGTTTAACCTGTATCACAAAACCCTGTCAACATAACATTTTGGAAATACCTCTTTTCTTTTGTTTCCTCACTCTCTTGTTTCTCTTATAGGTTGTGGAGAGTGGAGGGAAAAATATAGAGATAGCAGTGATGACACGCAAGGATGGATTGCGCCAGCTGGAGGAGGCTGAAATTGACGAGTATGTTGCTGAGATTGAGGCCGAGAAAGCCGCTGCTGAGGCTGCCAAGAAAGGTGGCAGCGCCTCCACCTCTGCCACAAAGGACTCCTAAACACCTCAAACTTTATTATTTTAGATTCTAGCGTGGTGTTTCTGTACTGGTGTGCCTTTTTTTATGTTGACTGTGGAACAGTGTTGAACTATATCTTATGCTCCTTAATCAATTGTTGTGTTAGTTCTTATGCAGTGCATTTCTGTACTTCCCATTGTGATTAATCTTAAACACCTCACTCTTCTTTTTATTATCTGTCTTAACTATAAGCTGGTATTGTCAAGGAAGAAAAAGGATTATAAGCTGTCAGTTGAGTTATTTTAACCGAATATTTGTGTATTTGTGCGCTGAATAAATTAAGATCTATGCACCCTGTTAAGAATCACAAGAAATGCACCGTCGATATCCATTTTGGTCCATGGAGTTCATTCAGTTCTGTTTGTTCGAATTTCATTTTCGTTTTAGAGAAGCTCCTACTTATATCCCACCCAACCAGGCCTATTAAACCCAATATCTTGAAAATCTCCTGTTTCCTATCATCTAAACATTTGTTACAACCCTGCACCTTATTCTACTACACAAGCAAACATTACCAAAGGGATTTTGCGGATTGTTCCCCAAAATACAATCGACTGGAGTTGTCCGGGGCTGGACAATATAATGTAAAGGATATATTTGTCAAATATTAATGGATGTGTTCAGAACATTTTTCATGTGCCTCGCGTCCCGAAGAGTTTATTCTGTTAATTATCAAATTAGACATGTCTCTCTTGCTGTGAAACAATTTTCATTCAAAATAATTGATATATTATGATGAGTAAGACCAAATACTAATTAAATACGTTTCGTTGCTGGAAGGATTGAAAAAGTAGTTATGTATGGGCAGAGTTATAAAAGAAATACAGAGTTTGCGGACTTAAATTTTCTGCTCAATATAATAACAATAATTCAGGGCATAAAAACTAATATAAGATAAATAAAGATACTACATTTTTTTTGTTACTACAGAAAATCCATATATTGTGATGACCACAATAAAAGGTTCGACCGTCGGATATACAAAAAGTTGTCAATTTTTTAATATAATTTCTGTAGGAAAAAAAGTATTACAAGTAAAGAATGATAATATATGGATACACTTATGCACATGTATTTTATGATATAATTACATGGTAAAACTTTTGTGGACTAAATAGTTGGAATAAATAGAAATCAATAATTGTATGAATAAGAAGCAATGTTGTATTTATAATAAGTAATGTTGTCTGCAAGTATTAAATTAAGCCGGGTCAATGGACATGCAATATATAATCTGGGTAAGCACATAGTAATGTACTTTTTTTGATAGTGAGATATTAGATGAATAAGAACGTTGAATGAATAAGCATGGTTCATTGACAGACAACAAGCATCTAGCGATTTGAAGGAAATTAATCATTATAAATACATTTTTGTATTTAATAGATTGTTGGTATAATTTGATGTTTACCGACAAACAGTAGACAAACAAGTATACATTTGGATAGAACTGAGCAAGCACAAATGAATGATATAGACATTGTTATGATTTTGTACGCAAGAAAATTTTTGTAGTTTCAAAACTCATCATATATAGGCACAACACTGCACTGAATTCATATCAGTTAAGGAACTTCATCCTTTGAGTTTGAATCTGATCAAACTCAAAGGATATATTGACACAAATCTTAAGAGAGTCTCGCTCATTATAGGTTTGGACTGAATTGGTTAGGATTATGATCGGGCGGTCCGGATATAAACACAAACGGTGAGTTAATGCAAGGATCCGGACTCCTCTGTCTTACTTGCTGGTAAGACATGCTGGTGATAGATATGCTGAACCAGTACCACCAAGGTCCGGATTATGTCAGTAAGACATGCTGGTAATAGATAGATGTTCCAAAGGAGGAACCATACACCACTTGCTGAACCAGTAACCACTAATCTATTATATCATTTACGACTTTAGCAAGGTCTAAATTGTTAGTGTAATAATCTAGAAGTCAATCATAGAATAATTTTATTCTATATATATTTTGTGCATGTAATGGTTGATTAATAAAATTATTATTTTGTTCTTTGAGTTTTATCGAATTATGAATCGTTCCGAGTTCATGACTTGAAATTGTAAAACTTAATAATAGATGATAAAAACTCTTAATTGTCACTAACCAAGGTAATTAGCAAATAACACTAATTTACTAATTAAAGGTTAGTATGTGGATTAAATAATGGTTAAGTTTTACAAATTATAGACAAAGAGTTGTCATTTTAATCACATAGATACATGTTAGAGAACATGGTATTTGACTGACCCTCAATGAAACATTATACGGAAATGTGTACGTGTCATTAATGTTTTCATTTAGTGTTAAGTTCTAAAGTATGAGGTGGTTCGTCGTTTTCTACATAAGAAATGTATATTCGTGAGTGTTGTTTAACGCTATCCGTAAAAAGTAGCTATAACGATGACACTTCAGTATACATGACTTTTGCAGAGGAGAGATGTTCACCAAGACTACTATTGTCCCTCGTATTTAATACGAGTAATAGTATTACTAGGCCTCTTGATAAAGCAGGGTTATCAGCGCGCGGTATGATTAAAGAGTTAATCATATTTGATAATCTACTTAAGATCAAGAAAAGATTAAGTTTGCAAGGATGATACATACCTACCTTGAAACTGATCTGATACTATGAGACATAAGAATTAACACGAGTAAATTGTTTACTGGATCGTGATATTGTATTGTACAAGATCATCTGTGTCAATTGGGTAGTCATAATGCATTATGCCAGGTGCCGCTTATGATTTATAGAATTAAAAGGAGTTTTAATTCTATTGCCAACATAACACGGATCCTATTGGGTCACACCAATAGGAAAGTAATCAGAGAATTAATTTATTTGATTAATTATAAATGTTATAATTAATAAATAAATATCATAGAGATGACAAGCCTAAACACATCAAATTTATAAGCGTGTACGACACGTTGTATAAATTTATCGCAACAAATACTTTCTTGCAAGCACCTCCGCTGAAAGCAGCTTGCAAGCACCTCCTTGCAAGCAGCTCCCTAACCCTATAAATAGAGGGGTAGGGGTTGAGAAAAATATAGAAATCAAATTCGACTCGATTTGATTCAGTTATAATATTTTCTCTCCCAAATAGTGTTTGCGAAAGAAAAGAAAGAATACGTAATATGATTACGTATATCTTATAAGTTGAAACAAGTTCAGAAAGTCTGAGTTCGATTCGAATCAGTTCGGTTATCGTTCTATTTCTCGTTTTCTCTCCCAAATAGTGCTTGCGAAAGAAAAGAAAGAATACGTAATCTGACTACGTATATCTTGTTTGTTGTGAATAGTGTTTACGGTGAATAGTGTTCTCGCGAAGTTTCGTGAATCTGTTTTTGCAAAAGTTGCGAAAAATAATTTTTACGATTTTTGTGAATAGTGTTTTGGCACAAAAAGTCGGTACAGTATTTCTGACAAAAGAAATACCGACTCTCTGATTGTTCCTGGTGGACATCTGATAGAGGCATTAGATTTCTGGTGCTAAGCTACTGAGCCATACAACATTCCAATTCGAATTTGGAAAAAGGTATAAATGTTATTTATATTTATTTAAATGTTAAATAAATATTATTTTAGAAATCAATCGGGGAGTAGATCCTCAAAAGATTAAAAAGTTATGTCAAGGGAAAGACTGGAAAATGAACTTTCGGTGGTCTTCTGACATACATCTTTTAATCCACGGCTTAAGTTAGACGTAAAAATTTTTGTTTTACGGTCTTTCCGCAGCTTAAACCTAATCAAAGAATACAGCGTTACCCAACATAAATTTCATGATTCAGTTAAGATATAAGTGTAATTCAGGAATAGATTTGCCATTAAAACATATATTCAAATACTGATAATTCTAGAAAGTAAACAAAAAATCATAAATTCTGTAAACATTTGGGTATGAATTGGAATAACAGTATTACCGCAGCTTCTAAGGAAGCCCTAGAATATCCTCTGACAGAACATAACCCTGCAAAGTGTATGGCCCACTTGACAGCCTTTAACCACTAATCTATTATATAATTAATACCAACAAGTGCTAGCGTAAAAAAAGAGAAGTAAAACCAAAGTCAGAAAAGTTTTAACTTCCAATATATATTTGTGTCGGGCTTCTATGCAGGAAGAAAAACAAACCAGTGTGCTGATTACGTTCATCAATTAAAAAATAAGAAACCAGCATAAATATACAGAAGAAATGATATATTAACATCAATTATATACTAAATCAGTTTCCAGTACACAAAGTACTACACTAGTACCAGAATTAGACAGATACCTTGTATAAGTGTAATCAGTCTGAAAAACTAAAAGTCGAGCACAAATTGACAACACGAGTTGTGGAAGTACAATGGCACCATACCATACTGGTATAGTGCTACAAGATTTTCCATACTGTTTCCACAAATTACACAAATAAAGCCAAAAATTGTAAAATTACAAAAGATCAATCATACAAATGCATCATTAAATTTTTGTAGTTGTAAACAGCAACCATTACCATACATTTGCGTACCACTACGAACTGGCACATACCAAAGTTTTCTTAATTACGCCAGCTCAATCATACCATAATTAGGTGAAAATTGCAAAAAATAACAAACTGCTTACAACACAAAAGTATGACTATTATAGAAAGCATTACATCAACTGCAAACAAGTCTTCATATAAATCAGTACTACTAATATCACGTTGGATTTTTTGGCATCCAAGCATCTATTCGTTCAGAGAGGATCTGAGCCATCCATTCAAAAGATCTCAGCCACTGATCAAAATCATTTTTCAATCTCAGCCATTAATCATTAATTCTGATTTTATGCATCTGTTTCATATTGTCAAATGTGTAAAAGTCTAAATTTATTTCGAAACATACCTGCTACATGAAAAACCACATAGAAATTATTCACTTAAACAAATAGAAAAACGCGTTTCCTCTGTATTCGCTTCTTCCCAACGCGAATACGCGTCTCTTTTCTTTTTTCGAAGCACCGATCCAGGCGTCTCCTTTTTCAATACGCCGCGAGAGAGAGAGCAGAGAGAAGGACAATGATGGCGCCTCTAGGGTTTCCATTTCGCGGCCAAGGGGAACGATGACGGCTCTGAGACTCTCTTCCTCCCTCTCCCTGACTCTCTCAGATGGGAAAAACAAAGAGAAATGAAAAAGGCGAAGGAGAGGGTTGAGAGGGTTGATTGATGTAATCTACGGTGGATTTCCTCGAACCCAAATCCTCCAAGACCTAAATCCCCGCCTCCCATTCAATTTCTCAGCAGAGGTGGTGCCTCCAAGGCTGCTCAATCAATCAACCAGTGCTTCTCTTGTCCCTTACCCCGCCTCCCCATCGCTCTCCTCACTCTCACCAAGGTAAAATTTTCAAAGTATGGGAACGAAGGCTGTAGACATCTCAGATATTACACATTTATTCTTCCTTTACATTGTACATATTAAATTTTGTTGTTATTATTTTTGGGAAAAAAATTGTCTAAAGACCATAACTGTTTGGAATTAGAAATAAGACACATCTTTAAATTTATTAAAAGGAATTATATTGCGTATTTTTAAATTTTGATGGAAAGCATATAGATACAAAGCTTGGATGACACTCACAATTTAGTTTTCTCCAGCTCTTTCCACGTTTAGCACAATTCAAACTTCAAGTTAGAGTATATGCCTTTTTTCTCACCACAACAGGCTTCTCTAAATATATTTTTTATTTAATAGGACTATTTGTTGTAAAAAAAAATGCTCGTCCCAGGTGCTATTCTTTTATGTTAGGCGGTTGGTTGTAAAATTGGCACTGGATGCAAGCAGAGCTTTCGTCAGGGACATTATGCGTCTCATTGTCAAAGTTAGTTTCTTCTTTCTTTCTCTTTGTTTAGGGTTTAGGGTACTGGTAAACTGGTAAGGAGTAGGGGCTGGTACAATATGGTACTGTCCAGTGTGCTGTCACTTGTACAGTTCACTGTTCACCTTGTTCCGATCGCCTTATAAATTTATATTTTACCTGCGATCCACTTCGTTTAGAAAAACAAAAAAAATTCGAATATGATAAAATTATTTTTTTTATTTTTGTTTGAAATTAGAAATTGTACCGAAACAATGAAAAAATAAAAACAAAAGGTTCGAGCATTTCTTTTGGTAGCATATTATCAGCATTACATGACTACTAAATATCATGCATATTTTTTGGGATCCAAATTTTAGGGCTGCTAATTGGACAGGTCCGTCCATGAACAAACTGGGCTGACCACTTAAAAAATGAAAGTTGAACGATGTGTGATCCGAACTGAGCCCAATGTTCAGTTCAGTTCAATTTTTTTTTTTTTAGGAACAGAATTCGAACAGGACCCGAACAAAGTTCGGTTATGTTCATTCATGAGCCCGTTTGAGAAGCCCGTTTGAATATGTTTTGAGCAGCCCGTTTGAAAAGGTTTTGAGCAGCAGCGATATCTCTCTCTCTTAGTCCGATCTCTCTCTTTCTTTCCCCCTTCGCCTAGGGCACCTGCAAAGCCACCTCTCCCTTGCCGACACCACCTCTCCTTCCGCGCAACACCTCTTTCGTCGCGCCACCTCTGCTGTGTCTCTTAGCCGCTGCACAATTTTCACATTTTCAGGTACCGTTTCGCCTTTTCATACTTCATACTTAACTATTTTAACGTTGTGTGATTTGGTTTATTATCAATTTGAGTATTTGAGTATTTGAGTATAAAAGAGTTCAAATAGTTAATCTTGCTCTTGAAATTTGCTAAGTACCAGTCAATACCAGTATGCATATGTTGCTCTTGCTTTATTTCAAAAACTGCAAAAATGCAATTTCATTCTATAATTTTTTGACACAGTATTTGGTCTAAACTCTAAAGTGGTATGGTACCAGTATTTAGTCTAAAGTGGTATGGTACCAGTCAATGATGAGTTGGAGCAAATATGTCAATGATTTGTGCCGGACTAATTGCGTGTGGTTATTCACCTTTGAGTATGGCTTGTATATATGTTTGATATGAAGAGAGGGAGAGGGAGAAATGTTTCTTTCTATGTTTGTATGCAATTTAAACTGATTTGAGTATGGCTTTTGGAAGGAATAAAGAAGTATACTTATTTTATTTATTTTTAATTGTAATGTGTCACCAATCAATTGTTAAAATTAACAATATGATCAGTTGAATTAGTCCATGTAGGTATATAGGTTGTATTTTCCCCAGAACTATATATATATCTAGGTTGAAAAAATCTCTTCTTTTCTCTGGGAGAATCTTAAACAATTGGAAAGAAAATAGTAATTGCTTTCTTATCTCTGATTATTTGTTTTGTTTTCTTGATTTTCTAGCTTTTGATTAATATGTTATTTTTCCTTGATTTGCAGGCTGCTTTTCCTGTACAAAGTTGAATAGGTATGATCAATTCGATTTTGATTAATAGGCTGATTTGGTATCAATTTGAGTATTTGAGTATTTGAGTTTGATGCAAGTCATTGAATCAATTTCATAGGGTTGCTCAACAGAATCGATCGAGTATTTGAGTTTCATGCAAGTCATTAAAAGATTTATTTTCTGCTATTGTTTTTCAGGGTTGCAAGCTCACTGCTAGAATTATACCACTCTCTGAGAGACTTGCTAAGTGTTAAGGTAATTGTTAGGAATTTTTCTATTTGCTAATTGTTAGAATTATACCACTGTGACTGGTTAACACTAAAATTGTTGCATCAGAAATCTTAATTTGACACTAAAATTGTAGCCTACTTTGATATTTTAGATATGGGAACTAAATTTTATGTTATTTGATATGGTTAACACTAAGCCATATGACACTACTGGCCCAGTCAAAAGAACTAACAGAAAAGATGAAAAAGAAAAATTCAATCACTTGCACAACTACTAGCAATTTTAATTTATATCAAGCTAAATAAAAACTGACCTTGTTCAATTTTTGAAAAAATGAATGAGATTCTACCAAATAAAAACTGTACCAGATTTATACTTGTACCATATTCAAACTGTACCAAATTCGTACTTTTACCAGATTCATAGGTAAAGTATATCTTTGATTGGGTGGGACTGGGTGAAACCAGATTTGTACAATAACAAAACTGATATGGCAACCATACTGGTACAACTTATAATAAAAACCAGAATGGTACTATTTAGCTTTTATGAAATGGTTGCTAATATTTGAATCTAACACCACATGTGCATTGCGCTATTGAAATTACTGGCACATGTTGTAGGCCTTCCAAGTTAGCTAGAAGAAATTGTCACATGTGCTTTGGTATTTTTATGTCACTATGATATGCTTGATTCTTTTTTCTGTAATATACTATAACCTGAATTCTCATCCATTATGTATAATGACAAAAACACAGTTTGCTATAACACATTCTTTTATGTATAATGACATAAAACACAGTTTGCTATAACAAAAGCTTTGACCTCTGATTTCATTTTACCATCCACTTTCTATACAGTACCAGTGATTGTTGGCAATGGCTGACAAGAAAAGGTTTCATCAATTTTTTTTTTTAAACTTCTAATGGAGTTTAATTATCATGTAAATGCTGACTTTGTAATGTATTTTTTTTTTCAGCGTATATAGGGGCTGCAAGTGATGAACTCAGATTATGTTGAAAGAGATGAACTTAGATTTTGTTTATCTAGGATCATTTTTGTCTAATGTTTGAATTTGGATTTTACTTTTCAACTTATTTGGAAATTCTTAGAGTTTGTTTTCATTTTATTTATAATATGGAGTATTATGCACTATACATACTACTGTAGCCTCGCTCTTATACAACTGTCATTTTAATACTACCCCTCAAATATTTATTTAGCTCATTTTTAGTTACAGAATCCAACTTGGTGGGATTTTGAGTCGCTGTGGATTTAAATTTTTGTACTTATTGACTTTGTAAATGGTTTTGTTAATCAAAGGCCCGGTTGGTTGTTCATAACTAGGATTGCTTGGTTGTCCACTGTTCAGCCCGGTTCGTTGAAACGGGCCTGTTTTGAATAGGGCTCAATTCTGAACAGAACTCAGTTTTGAACAGGGCTCATTTTCTGTTCCGGGAAATGTGAAAAATCCTGGTATCAGAAGGATGAATTCAGGGTTAATTCGTGTTATACCAGTTACTTCTCGACCCATACCTGTAGAGGATGCCAATTTCGCACAATCTGATGATATAGAAGAAACACCATCGAGTACTATTTTGTTTCTTTATACCATAATTTTCTCTGTAGTGCTTATATGTGTCACCAATTACCAAAGATATAATGGTTGATATCTTACACCGCCAGCTTGTAGTGTCAAAGTTTTGGTCCAGAACAGCTTGTCATATTCTTGTTTAATTAATTTACTGAGACTACCTTAGTTCAATTGATGTTTAAATATATTTAACAAGTTATGGTCAGTAACTCCAAAAGGCTTTCACCAACACAAGCCAGTAGAAAAGATAATATTAAAGCTTACGGTATTAATTGAAGCAATTAAATACAGGGACCAAATTATCCAACACATAGTTCCTGTATAATTTGCTATATATTGGTCATCAAGCTGATAGTATAGAATTATTTTTTTCAGGTACAGAAGTCAATGATGGAGGAGAAGATATACCAGAAGAGGAGGCAGTATGCCGAATCTGTATGGTAGAACTCGCTGAGGAGGCAGTAATCGCTCCTATTCCGATCAGCGCTAATATTTTTATTTCATTTTTGCGGAGCACCATTCTTTTTCTATTAAATCACTTCTCTATTGAAAATTTCGCACTCCGCAGAGAAAGAAAGGCCTTTGCTCTTCCATCGATTCTCAGTCTTCAGGTACGAGAAAAATCAATTTCTTCTCATGGTCGATTTTTTTTTCCCTGGTAGCGATTGACTTGAGTACACCAAACTTGTAATTTTTGCTAATTTACCTTCATAGATTCAAGAGATTTTGTCATATACACATAACACATAGTATGCTTATTTTCAATTATGAAAAGAATAGGGTTCATTTTGAAAGTTTATCTCTCTCTTGTCAGATTCTCTTTTCAAATAAAAAATATACAAAAACAGTACATAATAGCTTAAATATTTTGATAAAATCTATAAACATGTTTTGTTCTAAGTTTTGGTCTCAATTCCATGGTTCTAAATATATGCGAAACAATAATAAAAAAAATATAGTACTGTACCAGCCTTCTATACATGGTACCAGTCCAAACCAATGTTGTACCAGTCTAATACTCTCCTTTATATATTTTAACATTACTTTCTTCATAAAAATTAAGACATTTTTCTTCCATAGACATGGATAGACAGCCAACTGATCTGAGTAACAACAACATGAATTATATGTGGGATAAGGAGACACTAACAAGACCAATTATTTTTTTTCTTTAGCAGATGATGCCAAGCCAGAGTATGTGAATTGGGTCTTAGGTGGTTGCAAGATGTAGCAATTTTGTAGGGTTTTCCTTTTTATTTTCATCTATTTAGCATTTTGTTTTTTTACTCCAAAGGGATCTGTGTTGTACTGGTAATGTACTGGTAATTAATATTTTAATTAAAGTTGTTCTTTTGATCTTTCATTTTATTTCTCATATGAATTACATGTAGATCATAGGTCATATATCATGACAATATCCAAATCATTACATATATATGACAGGTAAGCCCCAAATCAATGTCTAAACATGTCTCAAGCACTATACCATACATTAGAAATAAATCAAGGTGATTAACACACCACTGGTACAGAAACTGCACCATAATACCCTCTGTCACAGATAAAATGAAAATGGCACTTACACTCTAAATCAGACCAATTTCTCTTGCAGGTAGATAAATAACACCCTCATAAGTGCATAGAAACAAACCTCATATTTTTCTGATTTTTTTACAATTAATGGTGAGGGTCTGAATCTCATACTTCAAAAATCCAGCACTGGTACAGTGCTTAACTAGCATGCAGAAACTGTCAACACCAAAATCACTGTTCAATACACTTAGAAAATTCAAAAAATAATGAAATAAGTCACAGTTGAAGGTCTTGATGTCTGGGAATTTTAGAAACTAAAATCATTCAAGAAGGAGCTATGGATTGACAGTGTCTCTCTCCTATGCTATAAATTTTATTTCGATACGAATGCTATCTAGATCTGATATTACTGATAGTGTATGGTTTTAATTTACCAATATGGCCTAAATTTTGACCGTGTCGATCCACATATAATTATTTCTATAGTATGTAGGCACATTTATAAAAATATCATTTTTATATTGATAAAAGAAATTCAAAAAATAAAAAGTATATGCGCGAAGATATGTCTCGAACTCTCAATAGCCATTGCAATAGCTATGCGTGAATTAAACATAGTAATGACACATTTTTTGAAATTGTGAAGCAATAGTCAAGTGTGAACCAAATATGATAATGGCACATTCCCTATAATGACATTCCTTAATGTTACATTCTCTGAAATCCTTCCATTACCTGGAATGGTCAATAGCGCGAACCAAACGCCCCCTTAAGCTCTTATGTTATGTCCACTTTGGTTTTTTGAAGGGAGCAGTTCCTTTTCTCATTTGATGCGGCTGAGGAATTAAAGCAATAGATTTCAAAAAAGAATCACCAATTAATTCTTTTAAAAGAATTTAATTTGGTTGATGAGATATGGAAGCAATCAAGGCCTGAGCCACCAAACAAGCCTACTAGAGTGCACGACATAATAAGGACATGGTTTTCTCTTGTATTAGATTGTTGAGGCTATGTGTATCTATATCTACAGAGTTCTCTATAAGCGTATGTAATAATATCTTTGGAATCAGTACCTTTTTTTGTTTAACAATCTGGTGAATTGGATTTCTTATGACACTACCAAAACCCACAAAAATCTGCAAAAAAAAAATAGTTGATCGAAGGAATTTGACTTACAAAGTTTTCATTTTATTGGCAACTGTTGAATTCTGTTTATGAGCCAAATTGATTGGCTTTTTTGCCCCGAGATATTAAGATTTTTAAGATAAATTTCATCTTTTTTTTTTAATGCAAAGCTTTGAAAATTATTGTTTCTCTTTGTTATATATGTGAAATGTACATGCACCAGAATAATTGTATTACACTGAGTTATTCAGTGCATGTCATTTCAATTGTATTACACTGAGTTATTTTACTAAAAATGAATAGAAGTTTCATACTTAAGAAACTACAAAAAAATCCAAAAAAGAGAAAGTGATGACATCTTAATTTTCATACATTGAAAAATTGCAATATTGTAGTACTATCAATCTAAAAAATAAACTGAACCGTGGGGATTGAAATTGAACTGATTAAAACAAACTTTTAATCTCCACTGCAACGCGTGAGCACTTGACTAGCCACATATTAAAATTATATATGATATTTGCATCAAAATCGGATATGTAAATTTATTTAACAGATGTGATATATGAAATAAAATAAAATTTTAACTTTTTTTTTTAAGTAAATTGGTATTAAATTTGGAAGTAATTTATGATTTACTGATAATTTCGTGTGCAATAATTTGTACTAATTATTTATATAATTTTCAAATTTAATCAAATTTAGTTTGTGTTATATCTCAATAACAAAAACCACGTTTATAATTCTAATTTTTTGAAGTGGGCCGCGACGTACTTAAAAATATATATATTGGCAGTGTTGACAAGTTTCACACACTCAGGCAGCACGAGGTGAAATACTTTTGACGACATGGTCCAGAAATGCAAGGTTAGATTTTTGAAATTTGTTGTTTCTTATTTATTCTCCTGATTGAGAGGCAGCGGAGGAAACAGATCTCCTGCGATGCATTTAAAAATTTGATTTTAATATGACCAGTTGGTCCCATTAGAGGAACTCTTAGATATCTCATATTTTGCGTGTTATTTTAGAAAATAGCAACCGTCCAATTATGTTATGCATGAATCTCAGAGTGAAATTAATACTGGCACCAAGGCTAATCCGAGCAGCGGACAAGTCGGCCATGTAAAATAACTTAACTTTAGGGCTGATTTTTATTTATGGGCTGATTTATGGCCCAAGTTCTAAATTATTGAAAGTAAATAACTTTCAACTTATGTCATGGATTTAAAAGAAAGATAAATGCTTGTTAAACACATTAAAAATTGGATAATAAATAATAATGATTTCTTTCACTGTGACTTGGGCAAATTGTTTGAATCATATGGAAATTTTCAAATTTATCAAATTTAGTCTTATTTTTAAAACTTTCACCTTATTGCTCAAATGGATAAGAATTTCTCCTTCTATATCCATATATATAAATTTAAAAGAACGAAAAATATATTTTTTCCCCCTTCAATTAGTCTACTCTCAAAATCAATGATACGTGAATTTCACTAAAATTATTTTGTCACTCTTCAAAGAAACGCATTAAAAAAAATTACTTCTTAAAGAATATTTTTATAAATCTAACACAAGTTATATCTTTTACATAATTAATATTTTCAATCCCCACCGCAACGCGTGGGCACTTAACTAGTATGACAAAAGTATCAAGGTTCATTCACAAAATATGGCGTCCTCATTACAAAAACTATCACCAACTATCACAAAATATACCTTCCCATTAGATGCTTCACAATTATTTATCCCCAAAACATAAGGGCAGTAGGTTCAAGTACCTTAATTGAGTGATATCATTTCTAAAAGAAGACTCTTGCGCTCACTAGCAAGACATCCAAGGAAACCATCTAACATATTAGGATTTTTGATTAAAAAGATATATGCTTTTTTTCTTTCTAGCCCATCAAAACCTAGCTCGACCAAAATATCCAGATTTCACTCTTTGGCATTGGAGGCATTGGCTGAGATTTGACAAGCTCCATAGTTGATTTCAAAATAGCATCAGCAACAGCTTGGAATGATTCTTTCAAAATCACAATAACATCTTTCAATTCCTTTGTCTTAGCTTATTTTGTTGGAAGAAGTACCTGCGAAATTGTTCAGTTATAAGCTAAATTTGAGAATAAAGAGGATACATATAGGAATGACGTTTAACAATACCTTCAGGTTGCCTATTAAGTAGTGGAGACCTTTCAGTTGTGAAAGCTGTGTAGCTTTCCAATCTTGCTTCATCATTAGGTTCAAGTACCTTAAAGGATTCTTCCTTGCCAGTTCCAGCAGAGTTGTATGGATCCTTCCTTTTCCCATTGCAAAGCTGCAACAAATACAAGTTTTCAGTGCTTAGAAGGCTGCAAAATACAGGTGTTTATTAAAAAGGCATTGTTTTTTTTGCTTTGAGTGCTTAAAATTAGGAAGGCATTGGTACAAATATAAATTACATACAAAATTATTGTTGCTTTACACAGAAAGAAAACAAATTATCGTTGCTTCCCTGTTGATATAACCAAGTAGTCAATTTGCAACTTAATGTGAGGTAATACACTAAGGGGCCATCCCAAAGCATCAGCTTTTGTGTTGTCAACAAAATTAGTAAACTAAACAACGGTTGTCTTCAGGGGCGGATCCTGGATTTTTGTCATGGAAGGGCACTAATCGGGTTCAAACCCATTAATTTGTCGGGTACACAATTGCAACTCAATCCCTATAACTATGTTTATTATAAAATCTGTTATAATCGCAAAACCGATTGACACAGCATTGAAATATTTTTCCTAATCTAATTAGAAATTCGTTTGGCACAATTCAAAGTGGGACTGTTCTTAGCCAATTAGCAAATCAAAGTCAAAGCTTAAGATAAAAAATTTAACCGAAATATAAGTGCTGAATAATAAAAAGCACATAAAGTTCGGCCGACCCATCTCCTTAGAATTGTAATAATAGGTCCTACCGTCAGACATTTCTTGTTCTCTTGTTCTCTTTCATTCTATTTACGAAATAGAGTATCGCAGATCCGAAAAAAATGAAATATGCAGAATTGACCAAAACTCAAAAGGAATCGGTTCAAGAATTGAACTAACTCGGACTAGGGGTAGGCACTATATCAGACCAGGGGTAGGCACATTGAACAATTAGTACTGGATCGAAATAAAAAATTCAAATCCAAGGGTAGGCACTTGCCTACCCCAATCTCTGTGTGGATCCGCTAGTGGTTGTCTTGTGTGTCGTTGTGCACACTGGAGACGGGTTGTAGTTAATTTAATGAATTTATAAATATATTTCACATCAAACTTCTGTTTTTCTTCCCAATTTGTGCTTGCATGCTCAGATTTGATTCTCAACAAAAGGTAGTTTTATTTTACTGGCCACATTTAGAGGCAGCTGTTGAGCATTGTTTTTTATCTAGTATCCATTTAGCTAATGGATTTGAACCCGGTTAGCTATTTAAACCCAATTCGTTATTTTTTTGCTTCGCCCCCCCTGCCAGTAGTCATACATTATATATCATAGTGACATGACAGTTACCAAGAGCCATAAGATAAAATTAAAATAGTTATCAATTGAGATCACCAAGATCAAAGTCATCGGTTCGGTTTTCATCAGTAGGCTCCCATACCCATATCCCTTCTACCATTATGCAAGGATAACAGCAAATACAGGTTTTATGCATGCTTGCTTGCTCAGCACCCCATTAAACTACCATAGTATTTTGCCGTCTCTTATGTTCACTATTGTTGCTAATTAGTACAAATTTTGGTCTAGGAAACATCCAAAATATGAAAATAGTGAAACGCATACCTCACAAGAAGGGTTGCACAGTAAAGACACTTTTAGAAGAAGACCTTACGATTGAATAGTAAAACTCGCTCTGAGACCTTTTGTTTGCTTATGGGAGAGAAAACAAAAGGCGGAGTGGTAAAGAGGCGGGAAAGGGGCAAATTCGGTAAACATTCCGTGGCCTTCGGATTTTTCGGCTTAAATCGGGGACGATTTTCCCAATGAATTCGTACACCAAAGTAAATCAAATTCTTAGTTTAGATCCGCACCGTCAGATCTGTTTTGGCACAAATATTAAAGGAGTACCGTGCATTCCACCTCGAACCGGATTGACCCAGATTCTGATCGGACAGTTCGAATCTAAACTCCAGATTTGAGTTACTTCAGAGGATCCGACTCAATTTCTGAGGGTGCGGAGTCAGGTGACTCAGGTCCGTCCCTTTTAGATCGGATGGGTTGGACAGGAAAATCAGGGTTTGGTCGGTTCGGATTTAGATTTTTGTTTGTGCTTTTCCTTGCACACCTGACCGATTACATTGACATTTGAGTCGTCAGTTTTAACTCGGCCCGAATCTGTAACCTGACCCCAATCAAACGGTAATCAATCACTGTTTGGGCTTCTTAGTTGGGCTAGTTTTAAAGTCCAGTCCTCACTGAAATTTGTTATTCAGGCCTGTAGTACTGACTTGTTCAAAGTTCTCATACCGACGTGCATATGGAATTCATATCCTCTGCATTACCGGAACGTGCGTTAATAGATCTGAACCGTCCGATTGAGATTCACACTAATATTAAGGGGCCCGTGGGTTATAGGCGTGGGCCGGATTGGCTCTGATCCTGACCAGATGGCCGAGATGTATTAAACTCAAAAGATGCTCTTTTGAGTTAATGCATAAGATGTGGACTCCGTGCACATGCGAGTGTAGCGTGTAGTGAAGTGCTGAATCAATATCCTTCGAGATGAGATAACAGAACATTTCTATTTAAATTCGAACCGTCCAATCAAAATTCAGACCAATTCAGTCTGAAATAGAATGCACGGGATCCCTTTAATTTTTCTAACCTCAGGAGAAGTGAATTCACGAAGCGTTAGTATAAACAATAAACAGTAGTGTAAATGAGACTCCATTTATAAACAATAAACAGTAGTGTAATAGTGTATTTATTGATGTTTAAATCAATATAGATCTTATTTTAAGTCATAAGGTCATTAAAAGTAGAAATTATTCCCGTAACATTCTAATTTAGAAAAAAAATATTTGAGCCAATTTTAAATAATATACCATTTGTCAGCCAACAAAAATAATTGGACATAATTTATAACATGTAGTGTGCGTTGAGTGAGTCTATGGTACTATGCATAGCACGGATTGGTCCGTACTACGGATCAATATTTTCGTTTTCAAAATTCTAACGGTCGATCCGAACCGTTCAACATGATTTCCATATGAAAATATACTTGTGGGCTAAATTTTCTATTTTTTAGAATTTTTTTACTATTTTTAGATAGGTAGAAAATCACTGTTTTTGGATGGTTCAGAATTTTCAGATCAAGTGATTTTCTATCTATCTTAAAATATAGTAAAAAAATTCAAAAAAATATAAAATTTAGTCTGCAAGTACATATTCATGTGGGGATCACGTTGAACGGTTCGGATCGACCATTAGAATTTTCAAAATGAAAATATAGCTCCGTAGTACGGACTAATCCGTACTATGATAGTACCATAGACTCACTCGTGTGCGTTTATTGATGCTGTTCAATAATTTAGACCATATTTTAAGTTATAAGTTCAGCTAGCATACTACACTTGCAGCATGCCAGATTCTATGTAGGGTGCATTTGAATTTGTATGTTTTGGGCATAAGATACTGTGCAAAATTACGCTTCTAAATGGCAGCACGTCTAGATTTTTGTGCGAAAATAACGCTTCTAAATTGCACTATAGCACGCTATGTGCAACTGTTAATATTTTTCATCAATTCAAGTCTTAGTTTAAGTCATTAAATCATAGAAATAAGATTAATTCCTTACAAAATGTCTTCTACATTTATGCTAATTTTGAATGATTTGACAACTTTTCTGCGCACAGTATTGCAGGTGAAAGATGTGAAGTGCATCCAATGATATTTTAATCAATACATGTCACATTTCAAGTCATAAAGAGTCAAAATTAAGTAATTAACAAACGAACCTTGATTTGATGAATTCAAACCTAAAGATCCAATTGAAATAAGCACTTGAAGAATTGGAGGACAAAGACTTTTCTTTCTTTTTTTTTTATTTTATTTTTAGGAAAGAGGATAAAGGCTTAGAACGGATATGATTCAAGTTATAAGCTCAAAATTATTAAAAAAATAATAATAATAATTCCCCAGCATTTATACTCTTATGATACTTTGTAGATGGTGATTTTAATTAAGATTAAATATCATTTCATTTCTTTATATAATTACCTATAGCAAAGTAAAAACTAAGATTTCAGTCAGAATCTACACTTTCTCTTGATAACGGTTAATGACAATATAATAGTTATAGCCTTTGTATGATTAGTAAGAGTTGTAAGATTGTGGATTTTAAGGGAAAAATGAGCGTGTAACGATTAATAAACAGCATAAGTACTGTTATCTATAGTTACATGTTTTTTGTGATTTAAGGAGAAATAAATGTGTAACAGTGAAAAACTGTCATAGCACTGGTCATCAGTGACCACTGACCACTGACCCTCCAACAAATAGAAATTGATTTGTTATAATTATAACGGTTATATAAGTATAACCTTAAATGTTATAAAATAACCTCTCTTAATCAGTACAACGTTTTAGGAATTATAACGTTTGTTGTCTCTATTGTAGATTATTGATTATTCATTGAGGTATCTAACTTTTTTATCTCCTCTCAATTTCTTTACTCATTGGACTATCTATTTTCACATTTCTTTTTTTTGCATATTTGTATTTGTTTCTGAATTGTTATTCATAATTTCTAAATCTTTTTGTTTTTTTTCAACAATATATTTCTTTAAAGATCAACAGTATTGTAAACTATTGTTTCAATTTTTACCTTATTGATGTGAAGCAATTTTTCATTTCAATTAGTATGTTTAATTATTTTTTGGATATAGATTTGAAAATTAAAAACTAATGACTAATTTAGCTAATAACAAAAGTACATATGCATATGGAATAAAATTTTTTGGAAAATAAATTTCATCCAACTTTCTATTACAAAACAAGTTTTTATCTAGTATCCGATTAGTTAATGGGTTTGAACCCGATTGACTATTTAAATCCGATTAGTGCCCTACCCTGACTGAAATCCTGGATCCGCCCCTGCATGCGAGTGTACTAGTGTAGCGTGTAGTGAAGCGCTGAGTCAATATCCTTCGAGATGAGATAACAGAACATTTTTGTTTAAATTCAGACCGTCCAATCAATCCAGACCAATTCGGTCCGAAATAGAATGCACGGGATCCCTTTAATTTTTGTTACATCAGGAGATGTGATTTCACGAAGCGTTAGTATCGCCTTTCTTGTAACTTGGTTTGTAAATGAGACTCCATTTTATAAACAATAAACAGTAGTGTAATGTATTTCGTGTATTTATTGATGTTTTAATCAATATAGATCTTATTTTAAGTCATAAGGTCATTAAAAGTAGAAATTATTCACGTAACATTATAATTTAGAAAAAAAAATATTTGAGCTAATTTTAAATAATATACCATTTGTCATCGAACAAAAATAATTGGACATAATTTATAACATGTAATGTGCATTTATTGATGTTGTTCAATAATTTAAACCATATTTTAAGTTATAAGTTCAGCTAGCATACTACACTTACAGCATGCCAGATTTTATGTAGGGTGCATTGAATTTGTATGTTTTTGGGCATAAGATACTGTCCAAAATACGCTTCTAAATGGCAGCACGTCTAGATTTTTGTGCTTTTGTGCGAAAATACGCGCTTCTAAAGAGTCTGGCTACTATAACATCAGTGTCATTTCAGCCTATATAACACCAACTCCAAAACCTATCAAATCGACTTCAAACGGTGAATCTAAACCGTTCAAACCGATCTACTTCATTAGTTGTGCGTTTACATGCAAAATTTATAATTTTTCAAACTTATTTAGTATCAAGTCAAGCGGTCAAATGTGTGAGTTTTTAAGTTAATTTTAATATATTCATTTTCAACATTTTTTACCGCTTGATTTGATACTAAAATAACTTGAAAATATAAAAAATTTGCATATAAACGCATCACTCATAAAGTAAATCGGTTTGAACTGTTTAGATTAGTCGTTTAAAGTCTATTCAATCAATTTTAGAGTTAGTGTCATATGACACCGATATCATACCAGCCGGACTAGCTTCTAAATTGCACTATAGCACGCTATGTGGAACTGTTAATATTTTTCACCAATTCAAGTCTTATTTTATGTCATTAAATCATAGAAGTAAGATTAATTCCCTACAAAATGTCTTCTACATTTATGCTAATTTTGAATGATTTGACAACTTTTCTGCGCACAGTATTGCAGGTGTAAGATGTTAAGTGCATATCCAATGATATTTTAATCAATACATGTCACATTTCAAATCAACATCACATTAGCCTCTCTGAATTCAAATCTAAAGATACAATTGAAATAAGCACTTGAAGGTTGGAGGATAAAGACTTTTCTTTTTTTCTTTTTTTTCTTTTTTTAGGAAAGAGGATAAAGACTTAGAACGGATATGATTCAAGTTATAAGCTCAAAATTATTAAAAAAAAAAATAATAATTCCCCAGCATTTATACTCTTATGATACTTTGTAGATAGTGATTTTAATTAAGATTAATATCATTTCATTTCTTTATATAATTACCTATAGCAAAGTAAAAACCAAGATTTCAGTCAGAATCTACACTTTCTCTTGATAACGGTTAATGACAATATAATAGTAAAAAAGCCTTTGTATGATTAGTAAGAGTTTTAAGATTGTGATTTTTAAGGGAAAATGAGCGTGTAACGATTAATAAACAGCATAAGTACTGTTACCTATAGTTACATGTTTTTTGTGATTTAAGGAGAAATAAATGTGTAACAGTGAAAAACTGTCATAGCACTGGTCATCAGTGACCACTGACCACTGACCCTCCAACAAATAGAAATTGATTTGTTATAATTATAACAGTTATATAAGTATAATCTTAAATGTTATAAAATAACCGGCACAAGCTCTCTTAATCAGTACAACGTTTTAGGAATTACAACGTTTGTTGTCTCTGTTGTAGATATTGATTATTCATTGAGGTATCTAACTCTTTTTATCTCCTCTCAATTTCTTTACTCAATGACCATCTATTTTCACATTTCTTTTTTTTTGCATATTTGTATTTGTTTCTGAATTGTTATTCATAATTTCTAAATCTTTTTGTTTTTTTTTCAACAATATATTTCTTTAAAGATCAACAGTATTGTAACTATTGTTTCAATTTTTACCTTATTGATGTGAAGCAATTTTTCATTTCAATTAGTATGTTTAATTATTTTTTGGATATAGATTTGAAAATTAAAAACTAATGACTAATTTAGCTAATAACAAAAGTACATATGCATATGGAATAAAATTTTTTGGAAAATAAATTTCATCCAACTTTCTATTACAAAACAAGTTTTTATCTAGTACCCGATTAGTTAATGGGTTTGAACCCGATTGACTATTTGAATCCGATTAGTGCCCTACCCTGACTGAAATCCTGGATCCGCCCCTGCATGCGAGTGTACTAGTGTAGCGTGTAGTGAAGCGCTGAGTCAATATCCTTCGAGATGAGATAACAGAACATTTTTGTTTAAATTCAGACCGTCCAATCAATCCAGACCAATTCGGTCCGAAATAGAATGCACGGGATCCCTTAATTTTTGTTACATCAGGAGATGTGAATTCACGAAGCGTTAGTATCACCTTTCTTGTAACTTGGTTTGTAAATGAGACTCCATTTTATAAACAATAAACAGTAGTGTAATGTATTTCGTGTATTTATTGATGTTTTAATCAATATATATAGATCTTATTTTAAGTCATAAGGTCATTAAAAGTAGAAATTATTCACGTAACATTATAATTTAGAAAAAAAATATTTGAGCTAATTTTAAATAATATACCATTTGTCATCGAACAAAAATAATTGGACATAATTTATAACATGTAATGTGCGTTTATTGATGTTGTTCAATAATTTAAACCATATTTTAAGTTATAAGTTCAGCTAGCATACTACACTTACAGCATGCCAGATTTTATGTAGGGTGCATTTGAATTTGTATGTTTTTGGGCATAAGATACTGTCCAAAATTATGCTTCTAAATGGCAGCACGTCTAGATTTTTGTGCGAAAATAACGCGCTTCTAAAGAGTCTAGCTACTATAACATCAGTGTTATTTCAGCCTATATAACACCAACTCCAAAACCTATCAAATCGACTTCAAACGGTGAATCCAAACCGTTCAAACTGTTCTACTTCATTAGTTGTGCGTTTACATGCAAAATTTATAATTTTTCGAACTTATTTAGTATCAAGTCAAGCGGTCAAATGTGTGAGTTTTTAAATTAATTTTAATACATTTATTTTTCAACATTTTTACCGCTTGATTTGATACTAAAATAACTTGAAAATATAAAAAATTTGCATGTAAACGCATCACTCATAAAGTAAATCCGTTCGAACGGTTTGAATTAATCGTTTAAAGTCTATTCAATTAATTTTAGAGTTAGTGTCATATGACACTGATTTCATACTAGCCGGACTCGCTTCTAAATTGCACTACGCTATGTGCAACTGTTAATATTTTTCATCAATTCAAGTCTTATATTATGTCATTAAATCATGAGGAGGGTTCAAATGCCTCAATTTTTCATGCCTCCATCATGCCTCCAATTTTAAAAACTTTAATAACTCAAAATTTAAAACTTAAAAATCAAAATAAAACCGTTGGATATGATCTACATCACTCTATCTGTACACGTGGAAAAAATTATGACATTTCAATTTTGTTTTGGTTGTCATCAAGAGCTTGTAAAAAAATGTACTAATGAGGATAATTTCTAGACGTTGATTTTTGAACTTATTGATTCACATAAAAACAAAATCGAAATGTGATAATTTTTTATGAGCACATAGATAAAATGATGTAGATCATATCCAACGGTTTTATTTTGACTTTTAAGTTTTAAATTTTGAGTTATTAAAGTTTTAAAAAATGGAGGCATGGTGGAGGCACAAGAAATGGAGGCATTTGAACCCTCCTCTTAAATCATAGAAGTAAGATTAATTCCCTACAAAATGTCTTCTACATTTATGCTAATTTTGAATGATTTGACAACTTTTCTGCGCACAGTATTGCAGGTGTACTGGTGTAAGATGTTAAGCGCATATCCAATGATATTTTAATCAATACATGTCACATTTCAAATCAACATCACATTAGCCTCTCTGAATTCAAATCTAAAGATACAATTGAAATAAGCACTTGAAGATTGGAGAATGGAGGATAAAGACTTCTCTTTCTTTTTTTTTAATTTTATTTTTAGGAAAGAGGATAAAGACTTAGAACGGATATGATTCAAGTTATAAGCTCAAAATTATTAAAAAATTAATAATAATTCCCCAGCATTTATACTCTTATGATACTTTGTAGATGGTGATTTTAATTAAGATTAAATATCATTTCATTTCTTTATATAATTACCTATAGCAAAGTAAAAACCAAGATTTCGGTCAGAATCTACACTTTCTCTTGATAACGGTTAATGACAATGACAATATAATAGTAAAAACTAAAAAGCCTTTGTATGACTAGTAAGAGTTTTAAGATTGTGATTTTTAAGGGAAAAATGAGCGTGTAACGATTAATAAACAGCATAAGTACTGTTATCTATAGTTACATATTTAAGGAGAAATAAATGTGTAACAGTGAAAAACTGTCATAGCACTGGTCATCAGTGACCACTGACCACTGACCCTCCAACAAATAGAAATTGATTTGTTATAATTATAACGGTTATATAAGTATAACCTTAAATGTTACAAAATAACCTCTCTTAATCAGTACAACGTTTTAGGAATTATAACGTTTGTTGTCTCTATTGTAGATTATTGATTATTCTCCTCTTTTGCCATTCAAGTTTCGTCTCCCCTTCTGCTATGTTGATTTTGACTGATACAGTGATACTAAACAAATTAATACAAGTTGTTTCAGACATCTCTTTCTTGAATAGGTCTTGAAACTTTCTATTCTTAGATCTTGCTGGTTAATTATATATTAAGTGTTAATTTAAGAAATAAGGTTTACACAGGTTATTGTGAGTTCTTTGTTTTTTTTTTTTTTTTTTCCTTTTCACAAGGTCAGTTGTTCTCTCATATCCCGTTGAAGTCGTACAATATATCTAAACAGGAAAATCTAAGCAAAATTATTTGTTGGTCCATTGTCCATGAATATTCATAGCTAATGTCAGATTGGCGTTGTAGTCAACATATTTAAAAATCCGAGAAGAAATCAAGTCCTTGTAACTTGATGTCCATAAACTTGTACTATTTAGTATAGAGAGGTTCAAATGTCTTTACTTTTGTGTCACCATCATGTCTTTATTTTTAATAACTTAAAATTTAAAATTTGAAGGTCAAAATATAATCTTTAGATGTGATCTATATTATTGTATCTATATACATGTATTAAGAATACGATATTTCACCTGTGTTTTATTTGTTATCAAGGGTTATAAAACACACTGATTTGGATAATTTCATAACGTTGAATTTTCAAATCATTGATTCGTATAAAAACAAAATAGAAAGTGATAATTTGTATGTGCATACAGAGCAAATAATATAGATCAAATATCAGAATTTTATTTTGACATTTAAGTTTTAAATTTTAAGTTATTAAATTTTAAAAAATGTAGGTACTGGAGACAAAAAATATTGCGGTATTTGAATTCTTCTTGTATTGTATATATGTATAATAAATGCTAAGGTAAAGACATTTTTTTGAAATCTAAGGTAAAGACATTATTGGCATTCCTAAAACACTGCTAATGATAAAAATAATATATCTATGTCATAATTATAGTTGGTGTCGACATTTCAATATAATCAACATCCCAAGTGTTAATTAACGCCCTATTATCATACGGCAACCCACAATAATAATCTCATTTACTTCATAGGTCGCAATTGGAATTCTAATTTTCACAATTTATGTACTCCGGATTAGGGCTGTAAATGAGTCGAGTTTGAGCGAGTTACCTCCAACTCGAACTCAGCTCATTAAATAAATGAGCAAGTTAACTCGAGTGGGGATGGTAATAACGAGTTGTAGAGCTAACTCGAACTCAGGTCGTTATCAACTGGAGTTGGCTCATAACTCGTTTAACCAGTTAATTATATACTACTAGTAAAAGAATTTATCAGTATTCAGCAATTTTTCATACAACAATAGTATATAAGTACCAATAATTTTTCATACAACAACTTAGTACATAAGGACCAGTAATTTTTCATACAACAGTTTTGCAAAAATAATTTCTGAAATTTATTGTGACCAATACTATGTAACTCGAGTTATAAATGAGCGAGTTGGGGTAAGCTCAAACTCAGCTCATTTATTAAACGAGTCAGCCAACTCGAGTTGGAACTGACTCGAGTTGTAAATGAACGAGTTAAAGCGAGCTGTAAATGAGCGAATTATGAGCGAGTTACGAGTTTGAGCAATTTTGCCCTGCCCTACTCCGGATCAATATATCATCTTCAAATCTAGAGGTTGATTTGTAAATCTAATTTTCTATAATATGATTATCAGAGGCTTGCTAATTATACAATGGCGCACAACTAATACCAACAAATGCCAACAAATCCGACAAGCAAGAATATGTAGGTCATTAGAAATCGGACGGTCAAAATCAACTGTTAACAAATTCCAACAAATCCGAAAGGTTGAAAATATGAATATGTACTTGGAAATTAAATTTTATATATTATAAAAGTTTATTTTATTTTTTAAATAGATTGAAATCGCTACTTTCTGATGGTTCAAAAAATTTAGATTGGATGATTTTTTACCTATCTGAAAAATAGCAAGAAAAATTTAAACAAAATGTAAAATTTGGTCTCCAAATATATTCATACGGAGATCATTTCAAACGGTTCAAATCAAATGTTTAAACTTTTTAAACAAACTATTGATCTATAGCACATACTGTTCCGCACTCTGTAAAGTACCGCTCAATCCAAAATCCTAAATCAATAAATATGCAATTTTTACTTGGAAGGTCGCAGGTTTAAACTAAATTGAAAATATTATTTTTGAATATATGTAAAATTATGGAACTTAATTATGTCTCTGTCTAAAAGCCAATACGCAGTTAAATTGCTGATGTAGCACAATTAGAGTCTGTTCGGCTGCCACTATGTCTGTGGGAAAAAAAATTTACTCAGAGTGAATTTTTTTTCCCACCCACACAGTGTTTCAGCCATTCAAATTGGACCCGAACTCAAACTCATTCCCGTTCCCGTTTGATAGCCGAAACAGACCCTTAAAGAGATCATCACATTTTTGGTGGTATGAATAAATTGCTAGTCCTAATGTGGCAGGGTTAATGTCAATCATAAATCATGGTTTGATTATAGAAAAATCTGAGCCCAAATACTCAGAATGCACAATGCTATAGTAAAAGAATGTGGGCCCAAAAGAAAAGGTAACGACAGTGATGTCAATATGTCATGCCAAGGTAAACGGAGCCTAACCAGAAAAAATAAAAGATTCAAAAGTGCATCCAAGTAGGAAACCACTTAACCCACTGCCGGAAAATTTAATTAATTTTCTATTTTTCTGTTCCTAGTTGTATTTTTTTTTTTTTTTTCTGTTCCTAGTTGTAGTTCTTTTTTTGCTTGGTTTCTATTATTGGAAGGTATCTGAGATATGTCTGTTCCAACTTTAAAATGTCTCATTTCTCATTTTTTTTTTTTGCCAGGTATTAATTTGTTGTCTATTTCAGCTGCAGGGGTGTCGACGGTTACGAAACAGTCGTGTAGAAGTATACCCTTTATCTGTAATGTTAAAGAAAAAAAAAAATTTACCTTTATCCGAACCTGATAAATAGAAAAATACGGTACATACCAGATAAACGAAAAGAATCCTATTCATGTCCATCTTATTAAATACGGTACATACCAGATAAACAAAAAAAATGACATTAAATAGATAAATATGAACCATGAATAAAATTGTATCATATCATACATCATCTTCGTATACCTACATACATATATATATATATATATATATATATATATATATATATATTGACATGGACAGTGCTACGGTGCTACGCATATATAAGGGCCCTCCGTGCTACGGCTCACTTTTTGAGTTTTTAAAATCCTAACGGTCGATCCAAACCGTTCAACATGATCTCCATATGAATATGTACTTGCAAACCAAATTTTACATTTTTTAGGTTTTTTACTATTTATTAAGCCACTTTAAAAACAGTAATTTGTACACTACAGTAAACTTTTCTGGACCATTGGATCAGCGATTTTCAAAGTGGCTTAATAAATAGTAAAAAAATTCTAAAAAATATAAAATTTGGTTTGCAAGTACATATTCTTATGGAGATCATGTTGAACGGTTCAAATCGACCGTTAGAATTTTGAAAACTCAAAAAGTGAGCCGTAGCACGGAGGGGCCCTTATATACGCGTAGCATATTAGCCAGATTCTATTGACATATACATATATGAGGAGAGATCCAAACATCATTTTTATGGTGACACATCTTAACACCAAATATATATAAATTATTTTGGCGATTTCAAAATTTAAACAGTTGATCTGAACCGTTCAACATCATCTCCATATTAAGATGTCCTTGGAGAAAAAAAATTGTATTTTTTGGAAATTGTTTACAATTTATTTAGAATTTTTAAAATCATTTTTTTCATTTGTTCAGAATTGTTTGAAAACATCAATTTTGTACACATCTTAATAAATACTAAAAAAAAATTCAAAAAATGTAAAATTTGGCCTCCATGCACATTTTAATATGGAGATCATGTTGAACGGTTCAAATCGACTGTTTAGACTTTGAAATTACAAAAATGACTTATAAACATATGGTGTCAAGATGTGTCACCATAAAATAGTGTATCCAACCTCTACAAATATATGCATATACAAACGTATACATAATACATATATACATATATGTACACATTTTAATTTTATAATTTTTGTTTTTAATTGTTAACATATAGGATAACAAATAGGGAATAACTTTTGCATGTATCCTTATCTGTACCTGATAAGCTAAACAGTAAATACTATACAGGATGACACGGCATTTCACCTAACAAAATTGGTCCACAATAATCAGGAATTTAAAAACCAAATTAACTGAATCATTTCATTGGTGAAGCATGAACAATGAAAATTAGGTGAGAAAGGTAGATGAATTAATTAATGGTAGTTATGAATTTGTTGAACATGTTTCTATCTAGCCGAGAATTCAACCAATGAGAACCCAAAATTGTGCTATCATGAAGTGATGTATTTAGGCACTATGTGGCGCTTTTTCATGCACAAATTTCGGTGAATTTGATTTTTCTTAGAGTTCATTCCATAAAAGACCACTGTAAAGCTTTGGATAAAGCTTGGACTTGGTGCATCTGGCCCCACTGGCTGTTAGCAGCATGAACCGGCAAAAGTAGGATAAGAGAAAGAAATATTCTCATGTTATGATTCTATTATCTATCTTTTGAAAATATTTATACTTATAACATTGATGTTAGTTATATCCGGATTCATAAATGTTTTATTTAATATTCTAAGTCTTTATAACCATTTCTTCTTTTAGAATAATTATACTTAAATTTAAGTTGAACACAGTGTCAAATAAAAAAATTAACTTATTCCTTCGGAGTAATGTAAGGTATAAATCTTTTTTATAAAAAATAAAATATATTTAGAATGAAAAAAAAAAAAAACTGATGATAGTGAGAGAAAAGGAGCCAAGATTCCCTATAAATTGAAAATTTTCAATTTTGTTCATAAAATCTTGTAATTTTCGTCTACAGCGATACTTTTCAGTCCTCCTCATAAAATAAATTGAATCCAACGTGATTAGAATGATCAATATCATCCGTGTATAATGTTTATAAAAAAAAGTATGAAATTTAGTGTATATTTTACTGTACATAAAGTGACTTTAAGTTAATGATCTAAAATTATCAGTCCTTGATGCAACAGGGTACCTATAAAATTAATTGTCCTTGACTTTGATTTACATGAAATTTAAATCAAGATATAAAATTAATTGTCCTTGACTTTGAGTTACATGAAATTTAAATCAAGATGTCCGACAACATACCTATATACTTTCTTTTTTGTTGTTATTATACTATTTGTGTGTAAATACATTGTCATGTCAAAAATAACAATTGTCAAATCATCCCTTGAATGTTTTTATCATAAAATATTAATATCTGAACTTAGCATCCCTGTTGCTAGGAACTTACAATGCATTCAGAAATGTCAAATTAGTTATTGAACTTTAATTTTTTTTCCTAGTAGTTATTAATTTAATTTTATTAAGTCCCGATACACTCCAACTTTTAAATATTATTCTCGAGAATTGAATCTACATTCTTTTGGAAGAGAGACGAGGACCCGTACCACTACACCAAGTTCACGATTTTTTGCTAATAGTTATTAAACTCTTATTTTATTCATATTAGACATTCCATAAAAAATAAAAAATAAATGAAAACTAGTACGATGACATAAACAAGTTTTTTTTGTGACGCAGAAGTTCATTTTTCTTGATGCAGACTAAACTATTTTACGAATGTAGGCGATGATGTTTTTTTTTTTTTTGAAGAGAAGAGCAGGGGTCAAGCTCAAGCCCCTGTTTACTTAATTGATTGAAATGAGAAGTTTACCTTTTACAAAGTATTTAGAAAAGCAGCTCAAGACAGTTGAGCTATTTAAAACAGTAAAACAAAGAGATTAAATATAACTAATAAAAGGCAAATAATCGAAAGACTGAAAAGTGTAGCACATCGAGAGATGTTGCCGCCTTGTTTGTATCTCTAATAAACGTGAAAACTTGTTTGTATTTCTTTTATCCGTCCGAGTACAGTGTACCAATCATAAACAACAATACACAGGAAATATTTAAGCAGACATAACGGTAGGTTGACCAATAAAAATGTCGACGTGAACTAATCATGTTGTGTAGTTATAATAAAGATTATTGTAATTTATTTTGCTCAACTTTAACATTATTTTTATCTGTATTGATTACCAAAATTTGAATTGTTTGGTGATTTATCATTATTTTTTACATGTATATGGTACGATTAATTATATTATTGGTTGGTCTTATCACACACATATGGGCTCTCTTGTACTTTACATTATTCCGTACCGTTTTTAAAGTTCAAATAGCTAATTCGAACTGCTCAATGTGATATTCATATAATTTAGTTGTAGTTAGTATTAATTTCTTGTAGTTTGTTTGAATTATTTAATTTTGTATAATTTAGAGTATTAACTAAATTTAGATTAATGTAGCGTAATTAAGCATAATTTAGTATAATTAGCATATTTTAGCGTAATTTAGCATAATTTAGCATTTTTTACCATAATTAGCATAATTAAGCGTATTTAGTGCATCTTAGCATAATTAAGCGTAATTTCGTGACAAATGACAAAGTTTAGTGACCTCCAGCGAAATTTATCCTAACTTAAATTATGATACAATAGTCACGCGAGTCATGTTTGGTCACGGTATGTCTGAACACGGCGTGACCATTCGTGTGCCGTGACCACCCCTTGACATTTTAATCACGGCACGGTACGAGATCAAAGTCACGGTGTGTTAGTCACAGCACCGCACGACATGGTACGTTTTTTTCCACTCTAGATGGATGGATTTGGAGCCTACATGGATGGGATTACCATGGTTTACATTTCCACTTTTTAGGGACTGATACAAATCTGTGGTACTAGTTAGAAGGGTTTACCAGGGGCTTTACATTTCCAATTTTTAGGAACTGGTACTGGTCTGTTGTACAAGTAAGAAGGGAAGGGGAACTTTTATTTAATAATTATATGTAATTATGGAAACTTTTGGAAATAATATACTGGTATACGGCCTTTTGATTTGAAAAAAAACAACTTCTTTAGAAGGGAAAGTAGAAATGGGACCAAAACATGTTCAAACGCTTTTTAGAAAGATAGAAACACCAGCCTTAGAATTGAAAATAGAAGGATAAAATGAAAATTAATAAAATTAATGTTAAATATGATGGATTGGATATGTGAGTTTTACAATTTTTAATGATAAATATGTAATTATTGATTTTGGAGAAATAAATACGTAATATTGAAACTTTTGAGGGATATACATGAAATTCCTCCGAAATTAAAAGCTACTCTATTATATTTACTCTTAATTCTTGATCCTTTTGCAATATAAAAATAATTTAAAACTACATTTATCCACAAGAGAATTGAACTGTATAAAAAAATTAGGGTAAATTTCGCTGGAGCTAAACTTTGTCATTTGTCACGAATTGGTTACTCAAGTTTGATTTGTCCCTTTCTAGTCACATTACTTTGTCATTTGTTCCAATCAAGTCGCTCTATATTTGTCCGTCCTAGATCTTAACGGAATATTCTTATTTCATCTAAAAAATTAACGAAATATACTCATTCTGTCCAAAATACTAATGGAATGAGCATATTCTGTCCAAAATACTAACGGAATGAGCATATTCCGTTAGCATTTTGGACGGAAAAATATAGAGTGACTTGATTAGAACAAATGACAAAGTTGAGTGACTAAAAATGAACAAATCAAATTTGAGTGACCAATTCATGACAAATGACAAAATTTAGTGACCTCCAGCAAAATTTACCTAAAAAATTAATATACGAAATTGAAAATTTCAAAATTCAAAATCACAGAGCACCTGCCCAGTTTCCTACAGTTTTAGGAAAAATATAATATTTTTGGTACAACCAATCATCATCTCTAATAAACGTGAAAACTTGTCTGTATTTCTTTTATCCGTCCGAGTACAGTGTACCAATCATAAACAACAATACACAGGAAATATTTAAGCAGACATAACGGTAGGTTGACCAATAAAAATGTCGACGTGAACTAATCATGTTGTGTAGTTATAATAAAAGATTATTGTAATTTATTTTGCTCAACTTCAACATTATTTTTATCTGTATTTATTGACAAAATTTGAATTGTTTGGTGATTTATCATTATTTTTTACATGTATATGGTACGATTAATTATATTACTGGTTGGTCTTATCACACACATATGGGCTCTCTTGTACTTTACATTCTTCCGTACCGATTTTAAAGTTCAAATAGCCGATTCGAACTGCTCAATATAATATTCACATTAAAATGTTCTTTGAGATCAAATTTTACATTTTTAGAAATTTTGAAAATTACTTTTTTATGGTCCATAATTTTATGAAAACCAGTGATTTTCGAAAAAAATTATATAAATTTTGATCTCCAAACTCATTTTAATATAGAGATCTATGCTTTATAAAGCACCTTAACTCATTCTTCCATATCAAATGTTTGATATACTTTTAAAATACTATCACAGAATTTTTTGACGAGAATTATCTTGTTGCTACATAAACTTTTGCACTTGTTCAGCTGAATTTTCTTTTCTTCCATTTCCTAAAAAACAATAAACATAATTGATAAAGACGCAAATCTAATTTGCATTCCACCTAGAGAGAGACGCAGATTAGATCTGCTCTGCATTTTAGGAAGAAATAGTTAGATATTGTAATTTCTGTGTTGTCTTTAAAGAAAGTGCATATTTAATCTGCGCCACATTCAAAACATGGACCCAAATTAAATCTATGTTTCTTAAAAATAGAATTTTTATGAAATCCCTCTTAATTAAATCTATGTTCCTAGTGATTGTTAACATTGCTCTCTTATAGGAAATATACAAAAACAATTGTTCATCATATCTAATAGTAGCATTGAACCTTCGTTTTCACAATTATTTTGAATTTGGATTGTGGGCGAGATCTTTTTTTTTTTTTTTTATCTTCACATCATATTTAGAAAGAATGCATTCGGTCAATTTGATAACATTATAAAAATTTCACGAGTTCACTTTTAAATTGTATCGGCAGTTTAAGTTGACATATTTGTTTTAGATCAGACGGCATGAATTGGAAAAATAGGTGAATTGCACCCGTATTAAAAACCATATTTTAAAATACTGACTAAAAGTGTGCATGAGGCACATGATTTTATTCCATATTAAACTAAGTAAAATTCAATTTTATTTCATGTTGTAATTAAATGTAAGAGGGTTCCAACTTTCATATCTCATCATACCTTATATTTTATATCTTCATTTTTAAAATCCAAACTGTGGATCTGAATCGCTCAACATGATATGCATACTAAAATATATCTGGGATAAAATTTTATAATTTTTGAAATTTTTTTACTATTTTTTAATTAAGATATATACAAAATCAAAAACTTTTTTTGGACCGTTCAAAATCAGTGATTTTCTACCCATCTTAAAAAATAGTAAAATTTTTTCAAAAATTATAAAATTTCATCTCTAACCATATTTTAGTATGGATATCATGTTGAACGGTTCGGATTGACAATTTAGACTTTGAAAACAAAGATATAAAATATGAGGTATGATGAGGTATGAAAGACATGAGGCATTGGAACTCTCCTGTAAATGTAATTAGCTATAATCAAGACGTTTGTATGTTTTTCAATGTAAGACATTGTCTTTTACGTTAGAGGTCGCAAATTTAAAATTCATTACTCATACTGCTGTGAATTGATAGACTTTAACATACTTTGCATGTTAGAAAACTCTTTTAAAATAATTTGAGTGAAAATAAAGCCGGATTTAGTCTTTTAATTTGCCTCTCACAAATTTAAAATTCATTACTCATACTGCAGTGAATTGATAGACTTTAACGTACTTTGCATGTTAGAAAACTCTTTTAAAATAATTTGAGTGAAAATAAAGCCGTAGAAAAATATGAACATTTAGTCTTTTAATTTTCTCACTAATACTGTTACTGTGCACGCCTAGCTCGAATTTTTTGACCATCTTCAAAAATGAAATAAATCAATTAACTCATTTTTCTGGAAAATTTCATTTAACAGGACCGTAGTTTTATTGGTCTTTTAATTTTCTCAATAAAATAATATTGTGCATGTCTAGTCCCGATTTTTTTTTACCATCTTCAAAAAATGAAATAAACGGATGAATTATTTTTCTAGAAAATTCCATTTTAACAGGACCGCAGTTTGAAACTGCGATCTTTTTAGTTGGTATCGCAATTTCAAATTACATCCTAAAAAGGTACCTGAAAGGTCCTAGAAATAAGTAAAAATATGATCGTAGTTTCAAAATGCGATACAAGCCAATACACCGCAGTTTCAAAGAATAAAAATATGAAACTTTGATGCAGGTTAATTAGTTTATTTTCTGTTTGAAGATGGCCAAAAGAAATAAAAAATCGGCGCCTAGGCTTTCTTTTTCTTCTTTCTATTTTTTAATGATAGTCCAATATTCTAATATAATTTTCAGTTTATGTGCGATTAGACATGCAAGTAAGGTTGAAAACGGTATGGATAATATCTTATCCGTATTCGATCTGTTTGAAAAATTAGATGTCGATATCCAATATTCGAATATTCATGTGGATATGGATACTGATATGATTTACGTTTCAACTATCCGTATCCAAATAGTACATATATGTATCATATATTTTTAATATGAGGAGGGTTCAAATGCCTCCATTTTTTAAAACTTTAATAACTCAAAATTTAAAACTTCAAAGTAAAAATGAAACCGTTAGATGATCTACATCATTTTATCTAAGGATGTGTAAAAAATTATGATATTTCAACTTTGTTGTGTTTGTCATCAAGAGCTTGTAAAAATTAACTGATGTGGATAATTTATAAATGTTCATTTTTCAACTTATTGATTCGCATAAAAACAAAACCGAAATGTGATAATCTTTTTATGAGCACGTAGTGAAAATCATATAGATCATATCTAACGGTTTTATTTTGACTTTGAAGTTTTAAAATTTGAGTTATTATAGTTTTAAAAATGAAAGCATGATGGAGGCACAAAAAGATAGAGGCACAAAGAAATGGAGGCATTTGAACCCTCCTCTTTTAATATATATTATGAAAAATATTGTTATTCACCATTAAAATTAGATAAATATTATGAACTTTGGTATTTTTAATATTATTTTAATAAATATCCGATCCGTATCCGCATCCATATTCGTATCGGTATTTGTATCCGGCTGATATCCAATTTGTATCTGTATCTGAAAAAAAAAATATGAATATGAATTTACCACTCTCCGTTCCGTATTCGCTCTCTTTTCACCCCTACATGGCTACATGCAAGTGTTATAATAGTATGTATGCACTGAATATGTAAATATGTATATGAGTGAGGCTACAGTACTATGCATAGCATGGTTTGGTCCGTGCTACGGATCAATATTTGAGTTTTCAAAATCTTAACAGTCGATCCGAACCGTTCAACATGATTATAAAATGAATATGTACTTGCAAACCAAATTTTACATTTTTTCAAATTTTTTTACTATTTTTTTAAATAGGTAGAAAATCACTTGATCTGAAAATTCTCGACAAAAACAGTGATTTTCTACCGATCTAAAAAAATAGTAAAACAATTCAAAAAAATGTAAATTTGGTTTGCAAGTACATATTCATTTTATAATCATGTTGAACAGTTCGGATCGACCGTTAGAATTTTGAAAACTCAAATATTGAGCCGTAGCACGGACCAAACCGTGCTATGCATAGTACCGTAGCCTCACTCATATACATATTTACATATTCAGTGCATATATACTATTATAACACTTGCATGTAGGGGTGAAAAGAGAGCGAATACGGAACGGAGAGTGGTAAACTCATATTCATATTTTATTTTTCGGATACAGATACATATCGGATATCAGCCGGATACAGATATCGATACGGATATGGATGCGGATACGAATCAGATATTTATTAAAATAATATTAAACATACCAAAGTTCATCATATTTATCTAATTTTAATGGTGAATAACAATATTTTTCATAATATATATTAAAAGAGGAGGGTTCAAATGCCTCCATTTTTTTGTGCCTCCATCATGCTTTCATTTTTAAAACTTTAATAACTCAAATTTTAAAACTTCAAAGTCAAAATAAAACCGTTAGATATGATCTATATGATTTTCACTACGTGCTCATAAAAAAATTATCACGTTCCGGTTTTGTTTTTATGCGAATCAATAAGTTGAAAAATGAACATCTATAAATTATCCACATCAGTACATTTTTACAAGCTCTTGATGACAAACACAACAAAGTTGAAATATCATAATTTTTTACACATCCTTAGATAAAATAATGTAGATCATCTAACGGTTTCATTTTTACTTTGAAGTTTTAAATTTTGAGTTATTAAAGTTTTAAAAAATGAAGGCATGATGGAGACACAAAAAATGGAGGCATTTGAACCCTCCTCATATTAAAATATATGATACATATATGTACTATTTGAATACGGATAGTTGAAACGTAAATCATATCAGTATCCATATCCACATAAATATTCGAATATTGGATATCTACATCTAATTTTTTAAACAGATCGAATACGGATATTATCCATACCGTTTTCAACCTTACTTGCATGTCTAATCGCACAGAAACTGAAAATTATATTAGAATATTGGACTATCATTAAAAAAATAGAAAGAAGAAAATGAAAGGCTAGGCGCTGATTTTTTATTTCTTTTGGCCATCTTCAAACAGAAAATAAACTAATTAACCTGCATCAAAGTTTCATATGTTTATTCTTTGAAACTGCGGTGTATTGGCTTGTATCGCATTTTGAAACTACGATCATATTTTTACTTATTTCTAGGACCTTTCTGGTACCTTTTTAGGATGTAATTTGAAATTGCGGTACCAACTAAAAAGATGGCAGTTTCAAACTGCGGTCCTGTTAAAATGAAATTTTTCTAGAAAAATAATTAATCCGTTTATTTCATTTTTTGAAGATGGTAAAAAAAAAATCGGGGCTAGACATGCACAATATTATTTTATTGAGAAAATTAAAAGACCAATAAAACTACGGTCCTGGTAAATGAAATTTTCCAGAAAAATGAGTTAATTGGTTTATTTCATTTTTGAAGATGGTCAAAAAATTCGAGCTAGCCGTGCACAGTAACAGTATTAGTGAGAAAATTAAAAGACTAAATGTTCATATTTCTCTACGGCTTTATTTTCACTCAAATTATTTTAAGAGAGTTTTCTAACATGCAAAATACGTTAAAGTCTATCAATTCACTGTAGTATGAGTAATGAATTTTAAATTTGCAACCTCTCATGTAAAAGACAATACAAACGTCTTGATTATAGCTAATTACATTTAGAGGAGGGTTCCAATGCCTCATGTCTTTCATACCTCATATTTTATATCTTCGTTTTCAAAGTCTAAATTGTCAATCCGAACCTTTCAACATGATATCTATACTAAAATATGGTTGGAGATAAAATTTTATAATTTTTGGAAATTTTTTACTATTTTTTAAGATGGGTAGAAAATAATTGATTTTGAACGGTCTAAAAACAGTGATTTTGTATTTATCTTAAAAAATAGTGAAGTTTCAAAAATTATAAAATTTCATCCCCAGACATATTTTAGTATGCATATCATGTTGAGCCATTCGGATCCACAGTTTGAATTTTAAAAATAAAAATATAAAATATGAGATATGAAAGACATGAGGTATTGGAACTCTCCTCTTACATTTAATTACAACATGAAATAAAATTGAATTTTACTTAGTTTAATATGGAATAAAATCATGTGCCTCATGCACACTTTTAGTCAGTATTTTAAAATATGGTTTTTAATACGGGTGCAATTCACCTATTTTTCCAATTCATGCCGTCTGAACTCGTGAAATTTTTATAATGTTATCAAATTGACCGAATGCATTCTTTCTAAATATGATGTGAAGATAAAAAATAAAAAAATAAAAAATAAAAATAAAAAAAGATCTCGCCCACAATCCAAATTCAAAATAATTGTGAAAACGAAGGTTCAATCTATAGTACGGTGATATATCAATCTATAGGTAGATTCGCTCATTTTAGAATATAGTACGGTGCTACCAAGACTTACGTGTTTATTAGATTTGGTAGGGAATTTTAGTATTAAAAATGAGCGAATATAGTAAATATAATCTTAAATTAATTAAACATAGAGTGATATATCAATCTATATATATAGGGGTGTAAACGGATATGGATATCCGGGCGGATATCCGCTCCGAATCCGCATATAATCCGTATCCGGATTTAAACGGATACGGATATCGCGGATACGGATACGGATAATTATCAATTACCCACAGAAGATGCGGATACGGATACGGATATGGTTTTAAATTTTGATATCCGTTTACTATCCGTATCCGTATCCGTATCATGTGAGGTTTTAAATTATTTTGCCTTCAAGGGGATTTGAACCCATGTCATGTGAGGTGAAAGTCTAAGCAACCAAGGTACAAACCACTACACCACACTATCAATAGAATGAATATCTTATATCTCCCATCTTTCTAACATTAATATCTCCATCAACTTACAATTATTCATTTATTTTCATATTTAAATTTTATTAATTATTAATTATATCTTAAAGTTCATATAACTCAATATCCGACAATTATCCGTTCTATATTCGCATTCGTATCCGTATCCGTAAATTATCCGCTCCGTATCCGTATCCGTTTAAGACGGATATGGTTTTAAATTTTGATATCCGTTTATTATCCGTATCCGTATCCGTTCATTGAAAGGCGGATACGGATTTGATATTAGCATTATCCGCTCCGAATCCGCTCCGTTTACACCCCTATATATATATGTCTAAAAAAACTAAAAAATGTTAGATTTTGTTATTTAATATGCAGTTTGTGCTTCTATACATGCGGTATATGTACGTACTGCATATACGCTATGTATATCGACCGTATTTTAAAACACTAATACGTATCTTGTACAAATCTAAGTTTTAAAACACTAATACGTATCTTGTACAAATCTAAGGAATGTACTAAAAATAATTTTAAAGTCAAGACCCATTATTGTATATATTCAAACATCCTTATCAATTACAAATTAATTAAGATTTGTGTACCTACCTCCTAAATCCTAACCTTCCTTTCTCTGTTCTCCTCTGGCCAATTAATCCCTTATCCACACCATTTATTAACGTGGGACCATTGTAGCAGTTGCGTTGCAAATTGCAATAACTCACTATAAGTATCAATCTTTCGTGTACCCAACTTGTACCCCCCTGGTACTCGATGACTCAACTACTCCTACCTTTATATTAATAGATTATTGAATTATATTAACACACAATTTACATAAAAAGTTACTACAGCCATAATTTTTTTTAAGACACAATAAAATTAATAAATAACTTGTATGACATTAATAAGTTTTTTTTTTATTTATGCATGCATTAAAAGCTAGATATCATTTACACTGGGTGTTTGGTAAAATGAAATAAAATTTGAGTAGCATAGTATAGTTCCAACAAGGCAAGAACAAAGGTAACCGAACAAGTGCTGCATTAAATAAACTCAAAAGTTCAATGGGTAGTACTGCACTTTCCAATGACAAAAAGGACGGAAGTGGTTTTCGCACTTTTATTGCACTCTGTAATTAAATTCAGATTCTAATAATATTTTTTTTTTTTCCAAACAATGGATTGTACAGTTTTCATTATGGGAATTTATTTGTTTTTGAAATGAAACACGGCAAGCAACATTTTATTTATTAGGGGGGAATTTCATGTATATCCCTCAAAAGTTTCAATGTTACGTATTTATCCCTCCAAAATCAATAATTACATATTTATCCTTGAAAATTGTACAAACTCACATATTTGTTCAATTTAACTCTATTACATATCAAATATCTCCAAAAATAATTAAATAATATTTTTTAAACTTAAAATTGATTTTACAATATTAATTAAGAATTTGTTGACCATTATGCCCTTCGTTTCTGTCTAGTCTGCCCGAGTTCTTTTCTCTTTAAGGTACCAAACCTCCCGCCTCTCTTTCCAAACGTGCCAAATCACAGATTTCTCCCAATCTTCCCTCATCGCCTCCCCTCTCATAAATTTATGTCGCTCCTCGCTGCTTTAATTTTTCCATCTTCGTTTGGAGAGAGAGGCGGGAGGTTTGACGTTTTAGAGATAAGAGAATTCAGGCGGACTAAAAAGACAGAAATGAAGGGGCATAGTGGTTAACATATTATTAATTAATATTATAAAATTAATTTTAAAGTTAAAAAAAATATTATTTAATTATTTTGGGGTATTTAATATGTTATAGAGTTAGATTGGATAAATATGCCAGTTTCTACAATTTTTAAGGATAAATATGCAATTACTGATTTTATAGGGATAAATATGTAATATTGAAACTTTTGAGGGATATATATGAAATTCCCCTATTTATTAGAATTTGCAAAAGCATAAGAGAAAAATAATGCAGCGAACTATGATCTCATATATTAATTTAATAATTACACAAAACGGAGCATATAAGGCTTGGAGAACAATGGATTAATTCAGTCTTCTTTAGCACCAAAGAAAATGGTGAATATCTTCCTCAAATGAGATGCCACTTCATCAGCAATTAAAATTCTCCTGCTTTCATCTCCAAAAGAACTACAACCTAAATACCCAAAATGAAAAGGAAAACAAAAAACAAAAAACAAAAAAAACAGAAGCGCTTTGTAATCAATTACTTCATCTCAACACTTCTAAAATCCAGGAATCCGCTGCTTAATCCAATAAAATTGGTACACTTGCAGTCGGGGCTCTTAGGCAGCCCCAAGCTGCAACTAAAACAAAGACCCGCCTCTCTCTTGACAGGCTTAATCAAGGGCTCTTCTTGGAAAGGGGGGCTGATACATAGCTCCAAGTTTAAGTCAGGGATCTTGAACTGTGGTTCTTGCAGCTTGAAGGTTTCTCCCAAGGTGGAAATCTTGAGATCTTCATCATCTCGCTTCTCGAATGATATGGTTATGTTGCTTTGCGGTTGCTCGTTGATTGGCCGATGCGTGACGGGGTCCACTCCTCTGCTCATCAGCTTTCTCCTGATATGTGTGTTCCAGTAGTTCTTTATCTCGTTATCTGTTCTTCCTGGCAACCTCCCTGCTATCAGAGACCATCTGCATCAATTTACAAAAAAATGCTATTAGCTCTTAATTTAATCAGCATCATACCAATTTAAAAAATTATTGTGGAGACATGTGGCAATACATACTTGTTGCCAAGGAGACTATGGAGCTTGATGATGAGCTCATCCTCTTCCTCAGTAAAATTGCCGCGCTTGAGATCAGGCCGAAGGTAGTTGATCCACCGGAGGCGACAGCTCTTGCCACACCTCAAGAGGCCGGCAGCTTTCGGTAGGGACCGCCAGCACCCCTCGCCATGTGCCCGAATATACGCGATCAACCGATCGTCCTCCTCCTTTGTCCACGCGCCTTTGTTCGTATGTGCCTTCTCGCAGCACGGTGATCTCCCCATGTTTGGTTCAATTGTGTTGATTTTGTGTGGAGACAATCTCTCTGATCTTCCTTTGTTTCTTCTCTTCTCTCTTCTTCTCTTGCAGCAGGAGATATGAGACAACTAGCAGTAGGGGTTTGGCTTGGGGGGGTGATTGACTGATTCGGTTGGTTTATACTGCACTTTTTTTTCTTTTCAATTTGTTGAGTCTATTTTTTATTTATTCATATGGAATTGTTTTTGTTTTGAGTGAGAGGGGCCCAGGTAGTTTATGGGATGAAGGTAAGGTTTCTAGAGGATGTGAGTTGGTGACAAAAAGGTTAGGCTGGTAGGCTTGCCCCTCTCCCCAGGTTATGACATCATTACCTTTTCCAACTATTCTTCTCCTTTATCTCATTCTTTTTTTTTTATGCTTTTTTCAAACAATTAAACTAGAAGCCCACAAAGACATTTAGCCATCAACTGCACTTAGAGATTTTTTTGTGGCTTTGTTTTCTCAAAAGTTTGCCATAATCATTGTTAAACTGATGAGTCTGTCATACTCTAAGAATTAACAACAGAGGTGACATAAAGAAGCGCCGCAAGAAAATCAGAGAAAAGTAACCTCAGGTAGGTACAAAGTGAGGTAGGGAACTGTGGAGTTGACAAGTCCTCATTCCCACCCCCCCTGTTTTTAGCCTTCTCTGTCTCTTTACTTTAGAATATAAATAATTTATAATTAGTTAACTAACACCCACCATAATCACATATGTTTATCATATCTTCTACCTAAACTAACCTCACCTGCCCAAGAAAAACCGTTCACTTGTCCCCTCCTTTTTTTAATTTTTTTTTCCTCTTTCCATTTTTGTATTCTAGAATCTCTACTCTCTAATATTGTATAATACTCCTCAATACAAAGGTCTTGAAAGCGCATACTTCCAGTAAGACGTTGAACATTGAACTTTCTTACCAGAAGATCAAATTATTTGACACCTCTGATGTGTCAAATTATCAGACCACTAGTTATCAAATTAATCAGACTACTTTGAATATTTTAATCAAATTTGTGGGAAATACGAAACTACAGTAGATGGAGTTGGTAAGGTCACAGGGGCAGATCAATTGGTCAATTTGTCAGGTAGTAGAGCAAATAAAGACTTGAGGGGTTTGGGCATTGTTACTTCCTAGCAAGAACTTCATACTAACAAATACGCAAGTAGGATAAGATTGAAGTAGGAATAGAATAGTGCTTTATTTTTTTTCTTTTCTTTAAGTGTAATGTTCTTTAGTTTTTCAATTTAGGACCAATTAATTTAGATTTTACATTTTCTCTGCACTGTAGGTTTAAATTTCAGCAGCACTTTTGTAATTTCCAGTTATTTTTATAATACAAATGCCTACGGATTTACAATAAAAAAAAACAAATACGCAAGTAAATTAAACAACAAATGATTGAATACTATAATTTTTTAAAGATGACCTTGTAGGCTTTCAGATTATGAGATAAATCCCTGTATGCCATTTTATTTTCTGTGAGAGATACAAATTTTTCTAGCTCCAATACTAAGATTTTACCCATTCTAGCATTCATACCTATAATTAATTATACATTTGCTATTAGGTATCGATATCAATATTGTTAGGTGCTTATACCTTCGCTATACGTATTGATTACATTTTATCCTATACAACCAATACATGTAATCAGATGTTTGTACTTCAATTGTTTGGTGTTAAACTTACACTGTTCAGTGTTTAATTAAAGTTATAAAGTTAGGTGTTCAAAATATTTTTTTGGGTAATTTATATATACGTTTCCAATTATTAATTTGTACCTATTTATGCTTACAAAGTTGGGTGTCTATACTAATTTATGAATATCTTTCCATATAAAGAGTAGAACTAGGGTGCTCCTAAGCTCACCAAGCCCTTCCGTGAGCGCGACTCTAAAACCTATCAAATTGACTTCAAACGACATTTCCAAACCGTTAGATGTTCAATCTATATTAAAATGTGTTTGGAGACCAAATTTTACATTTTTTGGAATTTTTTTACTATTTATTAAGATGGTTTGAAAATCGCTGTTTTCCAATGGTGCAGAATTTTAATAAAAACAGCAATTTTCAAACCATCTTAATAAATAGTAAAAAAATTCCAAAAAATGTAAATTTGGTCTCCAAGCACATTTTAATATAGATTGAACATCTAACGGTTTGAAAATGTCGTTTGAAGTCAATTCGATAGGTTTTAGAGTCGCGCTCACGAAGGGTTTGGTGAGCTTAGGAGCACCCTAGTTCTACTCATATATAAATTCATACAATATTTCATCTTTCCACATTTAATTATATATTTGCAAAAATCTTTTAAAACTAATTGTTTCAAGGATTGAGTCAGAAATATATATTTTTTTAAAATGAGACATACTATTTTCTTTTCAGGAAAAAGACATAATTTTGTAATACTTTTTATTACAAACATATTAACTTGTTATTTACAGTTGTAGTAAGAACATCTACATCTCTGGTACTATTAGAGTTTCTAATCTGACGTGATAGTTTCTAGTCTAGTTTCAGAGATGTGAGAGTTTCTTATTTAGAAACTATGCAGTAAAGTTTCTTATTAATAAACTATTTATAAACTCCATACTGATCAAATAATTGGCTCAAATTATTTCTGCTTTTTAATTTGTTGCTGACGTGGCTTAATAAAAATTCTAAAATTAATTTCAGAGATGTAAGAGTTAAAAATTTTAGAGACCTTAATTTAATTTTAAAAAAAATTAACAGTTATTTAGAAACTTATTTGAGTTGTTGGAATGTAGATAATCTACAAATAAAATTATACTATTTTTGTGAAGGCAGTTCTTCTCATAATCACAGACCTGTTGTCTTAATTTGAGTCATTTCGTAACTTCTAATTTTCTTTAGGCCGACACGTGGACGACATACTGGACCACACAGTACAATTCTTAGGTCAAGAAGGGTTTATTTGCATGATTGCATCTTCCCCTAAACGAGTCTCGTCTCAAGAAAAGCATAATAAATGCCACCAAACTAAAAACTTTATAGTTGGTTGGTGCTCGCCTGCTCGGTATGGGAAGAGGGGGAAATATCACAAGCAAATTGATTCCATCGGGTCGATTGGTGATTGTGACACCTAATTATTATGGTGCTCTTGAGCTCTAATTGAATCCTAATCCTTCAGAGCATGCTTAGTTCTGGAGTAAAATTAATAGGATTAAATTGCTTATTCTATGATACTCTTCATATTTTACATCTTGTTTGATAATTGAAATTATAACTTAAATTAATCTACTAGAGTAAGATGTTGAAAAATATATCTTTGCTTATGATAGTAGACTATATAAGTGAAGTAAATGTGAAGTAAGTTAATTCACGTAGAGAGGTGGAATAACTTCCTCCAGATTAACTCCCTTTTTACTCTATCTTATTCATATTAACTTCTGTTTGACTACTTAAATGTAGAGTAAGAGGTTTATTCCATCCCTTACTCCACAACCAAGCATGACCTCAGTGCATGGTTTGTGTGTACTTTGTTGAGAGACGCTGACATATGGGGTCCACAATTTATTTCTCACCTTTTCCTTTCACGAGGGGCCAATGTCAGTTAAACATTACATGGGTGGGAAATTGGGAATTCCTTCCGTGCCACAGAGGATCCGTGATTTGTGCTAACTAATTATCTATCTTTTCTTTCATCTTGGTTAGCCTACAAATAGAACCAATTAATTAAGCCCGCATTAATTAAGTGGGGTCGGATTAATTCAGCGAATTGACCAAACATGATAAATGCAAGCATTTTCATTGAACGGATAAAGCCTTTTGAGTTAGGCCATCAAATTCAAATCTCACTAGGATGCTCCAATCTTAATTTCACTTTACTTGATTCCCAGATATTTTAATGATTGTTATGTTTTGTCAAAACAATCTTAATAATTGTTCTTTTACGAATTCCATATCAGCTCATTTTTATCAATGTTTTAAAATTTGGTTTTATTTATGCTTAATATTGCATATGCAGATTTGTATGCGGAAATATATATATATATATATATATATATATATATAGTTTTGCTATGCACTGTTAAAGAAATATAGATAAAATAAAACTAAATTATATCAGAAGAGTTGTCTAATTCAGTGGTTTGTGCTCTTTAACATATTTTAAAGATCATGGGTTTATGGTTCGCATATGCAGTCACATATTCAAAACCACGTGAACGTGACTGCATTAGATTCTATATGCATACCAAGGTTCTAAATAGCGATTATAGCGGCATAGCGGGGAGACAAAAAAAAAAGTTATTTTGCAAGTAGCGTAGCTATAGCGGAAACTATCGTACATAGCGTTTTTTTTTTCTTTTCAAAATTTATATTCTATATTTCTATTAATGATCACATGATCAATATTAAAGAATTGGGATAACAATCAAATGACAACTAATATAAATCTATACTTTTTTTTCAATCATGCAAATAAGAAGAAAAAAAAAAGGATCTACAAGGTAACATTATTTAATAGTTCAATACTTCATAGTATTACATATTATAATAGACGAAGAGCAATTAATTTTACAAGTGAAATGAAGTATACCTATTTGAACATTGTATATATATTATAATAATCAAAATCAGCTTTCAATTGAAACGAACAATAATAATTTTACAAGTGAATATTAGATGAAGAGCAAGCAAACAGAAGAATTAATATTTAAATATTTTTCCGATATAGAATAAGAGACTAAATCACAAATAGGAATAGAAGCACATAGTAGCAATAGCGCGTAGCAGTAATAGCGATAAACTATTACAGCTATAACGATCATAGCTAAATTAGTGCACTTTTATCTCATAGCTTAGCTTTTATGGTCCAAAAAAGCCATAGCGCATCTATAGCTAGCTATTTAGAACACTGATGCATACACATTTAAAAACACTGATATTTATATCCGGATCACTGCATGCGTATTTACGCTCCATGCGGCCGTATTCAAAAGCACTGATTTTTATAAACATTTGAAATTTTAATAGTGGATAGCTTAGCTTTTATGGTCCAAAAAAGCTATAGGGCAACTATAGCTAGCTATTTAAAACGCTGATGCATACACATTTAAAAACACCGATGTTTATATCCGGATCACTGCATACACATATACGCTCCATGCGGCCATATTCGAAAACA